>JAUPFT010000005.1:58363848-58958848 GCA_036936625.1 Parnassius smintheus behrii
TACTGACTGTAATCTCTCTATAGTAGTGTCTTGTAATTTGTAGTGAAAGACAGTGGGATTGGGTTTACGGGTAAAAGTAATGATAAAACACTTGGACACATTCAGGTCAAGTTTATTGCGTGAACAATATCGTTCAAGTTCATTGAAATTACGCTGTAGACCAAGGCAGTCAGAAGTATTTGTAATGGGACATAAAATTTTCATGTCATCAGCATAAAGGATTATTTTGGAGTAAGTGAAGCAAGAACCTATATCATTTATAAAAATCGCAAAGAGCAAAGGACCTAATAGAGATCCCTGCGGTATACCTGAAGGGATTTGCACAGTTGCTGACGTATAACCATTGAGTACTACTGTCTGACAACGATTCTCAATATAAGATTTAAACCACCTAAACAGGTCGCCGCTGATACCTACCTCAAGTAGTTTTCTGAGAAGTATAACGTGATCTAAACGGTCAAACGCTTTACTGTAATCAGTGTAGACTACGTCAACTTGTAAGCGCTCAGACATGATGTTAGTTAAATAGTCAGAACAGACAATAAGGTTCGAAACCGTGGATCTACCTTTTAAAAAGCCGTGTTGATAATCACTGAGTGTTTGTTTGATGCCATGATACACCGACGAGTATACGATTTTCTCAAAGATTTTGTTGAATAAACAAAGATTGGATATTGACCTATAGTTTTCTACACGGTCCTTTGGACCATTTTTATGGATGGGGGTAATAAATGCAGTTTTCCAAATAAGAGCTACTATTCCTTCCTTGAGAACACGTCTGTATATTATTGTTAACGGTATAGTCAAGCTTTTAGCACACTTACTTATAAGAATGGGTGGTACACCATCTGGGCCTGCAGATTTATTAAGATCAATCGAGTTTAAAAGCTTAAAGACTTCAGTTTCGCTAACTTGTATTGAGTTTATACCCGACACAGTATGTGATCGCCAATTATCGGGCTCATATCGGGTGTTATAGTTATTGCGAACTTTGTGAAAATTAGCATAGAAAAAATCGCTAAACATATTACAAATGGTATCCCCTTGGCCTGATGATATGTGTCCATACTTCATTATAGATGGACAAGCGTTTGACGCTTTTTTATATTTCACGAAGGACCAGAAGGTCCTTGGCGATTTATTTATGCTGAGTTCTATCTTTGCTATATAATTGTTGAACTTTTCGGATTCTAATTGTTTGGCGCGATTACGTAATACTAAAAAAGACTCATGATCTGACAAATTGCCATATTTTTTATATCTGGTATGATATTTAAACTTTTCCTTTAAAATTTTTATAAGAGGGGTTTTATACCAGGGGGGATATTTAGAAGAAGATTTTACTACTTTTGTTGGTATGTATGTGCCGCACAAGTTGTTTAGTCGAGTATATAATAGTGACAATGCATCGTCCACTGTGCCCTTAAAAAGATCGTGAGACCATGTAAAATTATCAAGCTCTCGTGATATAGAGGAGAAATCAGCTAAATGGTACATAAACTTAGTCCTTGGCTGGAATGGTAAAGTGTGGTACTCGACAAAATCCATTAGAACGTTAAGAGCCACATGATGAGGTTCTTCAGGCACTAAAGGGTCGGTACATTTTGTTGCGGATAAGTGATTATTACAAAAAATTAAGTCGAGTATTCTGTTGTTAACATTGGTATGAGAGTTATATTGCTGCAGATTACACGTATTTAAGGTGTCAAAAAAGTCGGACTGAATTTACCCCTCAATATTTTCTGGACAAAGAGAGTACAAGTCATCGTCAAGAGTCCAAGTTATATTTGGCAGATTAAAATCTCCCAAAATAACGAAAGCATCAGTTAGATTGGTCGTTACTATGTCGTATAACTTTGTATAAAAACAAGCTAACTGTGCAGATAATGAGTTACCCAGATTTTGTCTGCATAAGTAAATCGTACAAATATGCAGTTTATATGTCATTTTCGGTTTGGAACGCCGAAGAGTTAACGATACCCATATGTCTTCGGCAGAAGAACGCCAGTCGACCCGCTCCTCCACTGCAAGCTCACGCTTAACAGCAATAAGCACACCACCCCCCAACGTTTGATTTGTAACATTATAGTTTCTATCACGTCTCCATACAACATAACGGTCATCAAAGAGCTCGTTATTACAAAAGTCATCGTTAAGCCACGTCTCCGTCAAGCATATAACATCATAATTGTTAATACATACATTTCTCAGAAAATTTGATGCCTTTGTTCGCAGACCACGTACATTTTGATAGTATATTTCAACAGCCATCATTAAAATCATACAAAAACACAGAAATAGCGCTGAAAATGACATAACATAACATAAAAAGAAGTGCGAATACGCACCTAAAGTGTGGTGGTAAATAAATCATATTAATAAAAAGTATATGGATGTGTTTAACTACAGCAAATAACAGCGCTAATTTGTTCATATTGTAGCAATCGTTAAAGAAATAAGACGCAAAATGTGTAGTATAAATATCAACGAAGAAGTATTGATCGTTTATACAACAATAAAATACCGCAAGAAATAATTTAAGATTTGTCAAACTAAACGCTATCTTAACTAATATCACATATGGTATAAGGTACAAACAAAAAATGCACCGAGCAGCTATTAAACCGAGCGACAACAGAACAACAACGTGTACCGTCAGTGATAAGATAAATAAATAGAATAGACTTAACGTACCAGTGTTTCTCAAACTTGTTTCACAAGTTGATATAGAAATGGACAAATTTATATTCAGAAAATCTTCTTTAAATCTGCTTCCGTTTTTATTGCATATGTAGGAGATGTTGCATTCTTTTTCATTAGAATTGTACAGTTTTTTACCCATGTATAAGAAAAATTTTTCTCCCTAGCAAGAGCTTTTGTCTTATTAAGTAGCTGTTTATTCTCAAACGTAAGGTGGTCATTAATGAAAATCCTGCTATCACTTCTCAATCCTAAATGCGCAGCAGTTAAAGTTTTACATTTTTTAGCAGCAGCTATAAAATTATCTCTCAGGTAACGGGTGTAAAGTGATACAATGATGTTTTTGGTGTTTTTATTATTACGCTGAGGTACTCTTGCTACGTAGTTGATTTGCTCCTTAGGAACTTCGTAACCTATTTTACTACCAATATTGGAAATAATAGTAAAAAGATTTTCAGAAGAGGTAACAGGAACGCCTTTGATCTCAATGTTGTTCAGGCGCGATCTTTGCTGATTTTCGCGTACAGCGGCCTCCAGCTTCTCCAATCGATGTTCAATACGTACAACATCATCCTTAGTTTTTTGAAGAGACTGAATTTCCCGATCGATCCCGGTCAATTTGTTAGTGAGTCCCTCAACCGAAGTATGCACATGGTTCAAGGAGTTTTTAACGTCCATCATTTCACTTTTCATATCCTTAAGATCTGAAAGGTCAGCCTGGATAGTCTTGACACTTGCAATTAACTGTGGTAATGACGATATTTGTTTGGTAATCTTACTAAGCTCAAGACGAATATTCTCCAGATCACCATGAGATGGTACCCTTCCTTGTACTGTTTTCTCGGAAGAAAGATTAGGACTCGCAGTTCCTGTCTTACAGGTAATGCATTTCCAAGTAGCCTTTCTGTCCCCAAGTTTGCGATATCCTGCCTCTGTTATTCCTGCACATGGGAAATCGAAACTGTTGAGGCACATCGTACACTGCACACCATCCCTGGCTTCACTATTACACCGGTGACACATAAACATGTTGGATAAGATAAAGTTTGAGAAACTCTGACTACAAAAACAACTACGATCGACTGGCAACAGCGCAGTACATACGTTTGTTTCGTTTACCGTCTACCGACTGACTGGAAGTTTGCGAATCAAAGTGAAGATGCGTTGTCAGCCTTGAGGACTAAGATGGAATACCTCTTTTCCAGTAAAAAGGGTCTCCGGTTCTCTACACTCACCATACGAAACACAGCAGCATTAAGCTGCTATTTGACGCTGGAATTATGTGAGAGTGTGGTAACTTCTCTGTTGTACCTTCTGCTGACCACCTCTCATCCAGACGGATAACAGACTTCCGTCGATGCCTCTTTAGGCTCCTTGGACCATTGTCTTGTCCGGACTATGGTGCCACTCACGCTGAAATCGCGATTGCATTCTGCAGGCTGCAGCCGTGTTTGGCACTATAGGTTAGCTTATTGGGATAGGATGCGGTCTTTCTTTGCATCCTACACTTGGGGACGGGTTTGCTTCTCGCCGGAAGATCCCAACGTTGTTGCTGATTCTGTCGCTGATGTGGTACCTCAGGGTATGAAACTTTTTATTTCTTCCTCTATGGTGCTCATCGGAGGCAAATCTCAGCCATGGTTCGATCGCTCCTGTAAAATAGCATCATGCTTTAAGCAGGAGTTACCAAGCTTGTGCTGACGCATCAACGTCCCGGGATGTAAAAACCAGCACTCTAAAAAAGAAGTATAATTCCGCTTCCAGGTCCTTCAAAAGTGTCATTGCCAAGGCAAAGTCAGAGAACAATAGCAGAATTGGCGAGAAACTAAATCGCCTTCCTTTTCGAACCCGTGCTAGTGCAGAGACCAGGCGAGAGACCTTTCTATTCAGAATGAATATACTGTAACTGTACTGTACCTCATGAGCTGACAGTTTACAATAGACTCCATTGTTTTGGAGAACAAGGAGGTGATGGCGATGGGCCTGTAGTTGGACGGGTCAGAGCGTTCGTCATTTTTAGGGATCGGGTGGACGAAAGCCATCTTCATTGATTTTGGGACTACGCCTAGGGGGTAGGAGTGCCAGTAAAGACGCGTTAAGACTGGTGCCAACTCTGGAACGCACGTCCTCGGCACAATTGCGGGGATACCGTCTGGCCCACTCGACTTGTCAGCCTCCGTCATCAAGAATTGAGTTGGGCGCAAAGAAAGAGCCTAGCAGATCGGCTTTCACCTTTTCGGCATGAACCAGTGAGTCGGCCTCTCTGTGCAGAAATGAAAAAGAATGCTGACAGAAATTCCCCTGGTTAGCATTGACGAGAGACCAGTGTAGATATTTGTATTCACACATGCAATTTTTGTACAAACCATCAATGTACATGTCAACCAATAAGTGAAACACCTATAATGAAGTATCTTGGACTACTATTGGATCAGAAACTAACTTGGAAACTACATATGGACATGATTGCGTCACGAGCCAGAAAATTAACATGGGTGTTCAAGAATCTTGGGCGTATTGCCAACCTAGAACTTCTTTGCACTGTATATTATGCACTAGTCGAATCTGTAATTGGTTACTGCATCGGATTATGGGAAGGCGCATGTAAAACACACATCATACATCTTGAGAGAGCTCAACGTTCCTTGCTTAAAGTAACGACATTTAAGTCTTATAGATTCACGACCAATACCCTTTATGACATCTGTCAAGTTCTAAAAGTAAGGCAGCTATTTATATATTAAATCGTCACCAAACAGCATGTTTCTAACACTTATGACCTAAATAAATCAGGTAACAAGCGTAGAATCACTATCGTACGTATAATTGTTATCGATCACATATGATGCCGTACTGCATTAACAGGACGATAAAGAAGTTTTCTTTCTAGATACTTTTGTAATAAAACTAGCTGACCCGGCAGACTTCGTACTGCCTCAATCGATAAATAAAAGACCTAAACTTTTGTATAAATTAATTTCAAAACAAACAAAACGTATTGAATAAAAAAGCATTTTTTATGATTAAAACTACTTTTACGGATTTTATCGCGTTTATTTTTACTTTTTATTTTTAATTCCCGACGTTTCGGGCGCTTTCCAGCACCCATGGTCACGGGGGACTGAGATGACTGACGTCCCGATGTCATTGTTAAACCCGGAGTACCTTCAGCTTTTTTAATTATTGTTTATGTTTATGGTTAAAAAAAAGCTGAAGGTACTCCGGGTTTAACAATGACATCGGGACGTCAGTCATCTCAGTCCCCCGTGACCATGGGTGCTGGAAAGCGCCCGTAACGTCGGGAATTAAAAATAAAAAGTAAAAATAAACGCGATAAAATCCGTAAAAGTAGTTTTAATCATGTGTAGTGTTCGCGTAAATATAAGAAATCATTAAGCATTTTTTAATGAAGCATGAAGTTTTATTATTATTTTCGACACATCAAGTTGCTTACTTAAACAAAACAGAGTTTTCCTGAAATACTGGCTATTTATAAGGTTTAAATTTTTTTTAACAGACACACACTGTTATGATACAGTTTGTTAATCAATTTAAAGCTTGCTCATAAACTATATTTTTTGTTTTGTTTTGTGGTGCGTAAATAAACAAAGAAGATGGTTTTCTGACGCGCGAACACGCGACGTATAATTGTCCATGCGTGAAACAGGGAAACTCCAAGTTGATTCCGCAAACTTCTAAAGACTGTCCTTGCGATTTATTTATTGTCATCGCAAAGGCCAGACGTACTGGAAATTGTAAGCGTTTAAAATCGAATGGTAAATCCGTTGAAATCATCGGTATTCGCGGGATCAAGACATCCTCTCCTTTGTATTTTCCTTTTATGATTGTTGCCTCAATAACGTTATTCATCAGCTTTTTCACAGCCAGTCTTGTTCCATTGCATAGTCGAGGTTGATTAATGTTACGCAGCATGATGACAACTGATCCTACTTTTAACTGCAAATTGTGAGGTGGTAATCCAGGCAATTCCAGTGAATTTAAAAACTCCGTGGGATAGTTGACTACGTCATTCTGGTTCATAACGGTGTCGACTGATTTGAAGGAAACCAACTGTCCTGGAAGAAAATTCTGAATGGTCGCATTGAGATCCTCGACATCTTTATTTTTCGCTGCCAATATTGCTCGTTCACCAAGCCAATTATGGTTATTGAACTTTTGCGCTATATCTGGGAAAACACGCTGAATAAGCTCCTCTTTTGAATCTGTGATGTGACAGAAATCTGTGGGTAATGTGATGAATCCGGTCGAGGTGTCCATTGCAACTTTATTATTTCCAATATCTAACAACTGCTTCGCAAACACATTTGCAGTTTCATCATGTTGCAAAAATACTCGCATGTTAGTTGTTAATTGGAGTGTCTTTACGTACTGCCACAAATTCGATGATTTTAGGCATGCATTTAGTTCATCAGCAACAGTTGATCGGGGAATAACTGGAAGAGTCTGACGAAAATCACCTGACAACAGAATAATGGCCCCACCAAAAATATTTTGGTTGTCACGAAGATCTTTCAATATTCTGTCCAGCGCCTCCAGTGACCTCTTATGGGCCATTGTGCATTCATCCCAAACAATTAATTTGCATACCTGTAGGATCTTGGCCATTGCGCTATTTTTGGCGATGTTGCAAATTGGTGTCTCGGTGATTTGCATGTATAATGGTAATTTCAAGGCAGAATGCGCAGTTCGTCCGCCTTCTAGCAGAGTCGCAGCTATTCCAGATGAAGCCAACGCTAGAGCAACATCATTTCACGATCTGATCCTCGCCAAAAGCAATGAAATTAAGAATGTTTTTCCGGTTCCTCCGGGAGCATCAAGAAAATAAATTCCACCAGATCCACTGTTCACAGCTTCTATCAAAGTGTCGTACGCAATTCTTTGTTGTTGATTTAATTGTGGAACATTTGTACGAACTGTTTCGGCCAATGCTTCAATGTCGTACTGTTGTTCCCTTTGCAACTCGTGATTTAATGCATCGTGCATATGACGATTGGGTGCTGTCATTCCCAAACACGACAATACTTTATTTGCTATCAATAAACACATATCTTCTATCATGATCAATGTCTCATTGTAAATTTCTTCAGTCATTTGTAGTGTAGGATTCAAAGTTTCACGGCGCACACGATGCAAAACATCTTTAGACATGTCATCTCTATACTTAACCCACAAATCTTTTGGATTCGAGGGGAAACATGTCGATATGATAATCGCAAACAATGTACGAATTTGATACGGCGATGAAGATATTACGGAATCCTTGAGCGTATCATCCCAGTGCGAATCGTTCTCAAGTAAATGTAATAGTTGGCATGCCTCACGGTAAGTCGCACGCAGCTCCATTAACTGTCCTCAGTTGTTTGAACGATGTCGGACCACGAACATTCACCAACAACAATCGCAAATAATAACATTCATCGTTATTTGGATGTACTGTGTAGATGCGACCCAGAGCGTCTGAAGCAAATACATTTGGATGTCCTTCAACTGGTGTTCCTTGTTTTCGACGCTGAAACGATTTCGATGATGCATTCCATATGTAATAGCGTGGCATGTCAGCATACAGCAAAGTGCGAGCAAAATCATCAGTTTGACAGACTGTGAAGAAACTTGTTAATGTTGTCGATGGTGGACGTGCCGCTCTGTCTGCCGCGTTCGATTCATTAAAATAAACTCGTTGACCATTTTCTAAATGGACCGCCAAATGGACTACTGTAGGGTATCTTTCATGGATCGCAAATGAAAATATACGCCAAATTGCTTCGTTGCTACTTACATAGCGCCCCATCTGGTACTGTGATATTTCATCATTTGCATTGGTTACAGCGAAGACAGCCATATCGCTGCCTTTGTTAACATATTTACATATGTACTTTATCGACTTTACAGAGTTACAATATTCCACATTGATGTGAGTCTCAAAAGCTTTGGACAATATTGGCGAGTATGGCACAATCCAACGATTGTCTACATCAACATTTTGTCCTCTTACCTTCACAACTACCGATTGCCCATTGTCCGCAACTGATCGCCGAGGATACAATGGGTATCCATCATTTCCCGTTATGGTTTCAGCAAGCAGGTCTCTTGGGTATCGCTAGGAACACTTGCCGTCGACCATACAGGGTGAATTGTAGTTGAAAAGTCCGCAAGGTCCATGTATCATGTGTTTGGTAACTACTGCATGCAATTTTGTGTCAACTGTTTCATCTGGAATTTCAGCTGAAATTATGGAATCAATCTCATTTGGCCTTATTTTGTCCACTAACCAGAGTAAAATGTGCGCATGTGGCAATCCACGCTTTTGCCATTCTACAGAGTACATACAACAACGGACTCTGCCATACACACAATGCTTTATTAAGAAATTCATCAGAGATTTTAATTTTTGTTTAAAAACTCTGGCAATTATGTCATGTCTAACAACTGGTGTTTGGCTATGTAGCAATTCCCTCTTTATTTCGGTCCAATTTGGGTTACATGTGAATGTAACAAATAAATCTGGGCGGCCATAATGCCTAACATATGACATAGCATCCTGAGCATATTCGTGGATGTGGCGTGGGCTTCCTATATAAGTGGCTGGCAAAATTGTCATTCTTCCTACATTATTCACATTGCCATCGGCATTTATAGCATCGCGGAGATGAATGTATTCCTCTGATCGTAGCTTTCGTTGGTTCAAACGAATGAATGTTAATCGTTCAGTCTCAATTTTGACATACATGTCAACTGCAAACTGATGAAAAAGTCATTGACACATCAAAATATGATTTATTTCACCTTGACGGATCATGAGTCTGTATGAATAGAAATTCATAGCACTAACTTTTTTGTTGGTTTCAGCACCTGGAATCAAAAATGATAAATGTTACTTGATGAGATGAATTGAATTTAAAAATATTATTTAATCCTGCTCAATTTATTTACCTGTTACTTGATTTACCATTTTGATATTAAAATGGTATCCATCTTCCCCCTGCCAGAAGATCAAAGGATATTGTAATCCATCATAGCTCCTGTGTGTTTCAGATACACGTTTTAAATCACTATTCTGATGATGAAGCACAATATCTCTAGATTGTAAATTTTCTCCCACCATGACAACAGCCACTTCATCAATGGTAGGTGAATTAAACCTCCTTGTGTGTTCACCGGCAGGTGTTTTGTCAGCTCGAATGATAATATTATGGCTATCAGATGGCATCCGATCCAATGCTATTTTGAACATGTTTACTAAATTGTTATTCTGATGAAGAAACATTTGTAATTCTTGGACAATGGTTCTCTTCACTGTTGGATTGTGTGCACAACGATTATCAACTTCCGCATCTGAATAGCCCATAAAATAAATTTGTAAAAATTGATGATCTGCATCAGGTAGTGGTAACAGTGCCCCCAGTAAGTGATAAATTTGTCTTTGTATCTGTAATATTTTAAATTTTGTCCATTAATTATTTCATATATACAGCGTGTAACGGAAGGGGAGTATCAACCTTTAATGAGGTGAATGTGCTCATGAAACTCAACAACTTTCCCCAAAGAACATTTGACAAAACAAATAAAGAGAACAAAAATTTGGCCCTCCCTTACAAAACTGACTACCAGCTGATTGATTTACTATGGGAGGGCCAAATATTTTTTTTCATATTTCGACCTATGTTCTTTGGGGAAAGTTGTTGAGTTTCATGAGAACATTCACCTCCTTGAGGGTTGATACCCCCTTTCATTACAGGCTATATATATATTTTAGTACAAACTTGAATATTATAAAAAAATATTCTGGATTAATACCTTGAAAGTGGGCATGAAATTGTCCTGTATAATATGTGTAGCGCCAAATGATGTCATCTGGAAACAGTTGTTATATTTCTGAATGTTGGCCAAGAAGTGCTTAGAATCATTTCCAATCCCAGAAACTAAAGAGCGTAAAGGATCTGGTGGTGGGACCAATTGTGGTAATTTTACTTTGCCTCCAGCACAACATAATCCAGTAGATTCACCAGTGTATTTTAACGCCTTACAATATTTACAAATTATTTTCATTTCCCCAATTGTTACCGATTTGTCGGCACAATAATCTATTGCCGGATCATAGTGGAATGCAGCTCGTTCAAGAATCACAGCAGCACTGCGTCTGCGGATTCGCTCAATTTCATTATGTCGAGCTCGCTGTTGTTGTGTTTGATGTGCACGAACTTGTTGCATTCTAAGCCTATCCACTTCATTGTCACTCACTAAATAACGCAATTCTGACATAGCAATACGACTATTTTCTTGATCTGTCTGTCTCTGGTCATCAGTGCGGTTAGCACGTGAGGTAGCTCTTCGCAGATTTGATTGGCTGCGACGACCTAAGTCAGGTCGTCTTCTCCTCGGCATCGTAACGTAATTAATCAAAGTGAGAAAATTTCTCGCTCACTTAACAGTAAAGTGCCACTATCACAAAATATCAACAAAAGTAAAGAAAGTTCTCGCGTACGTAGAGGTAATCGCCACTCACAAAGATAGAAGGATGCACTCATAGAATATCGTAACCATGAACGTAACACAATATCGTCAATCGTAATACTTTTTTCCGTGTTCTGATTTTTTTATTTATTTTTTTGAGTTTATCTAGCCATAAATCTCCGTGTTCTGAAGTGCGACAGAATGATTGACATATTAGTTGGTTGTCAAATCTAATGTCAAATATTATGGTTGTGTTCAGAAACTTAATTTGTGACAAAACTTAAGATTTATCAAACTTAAAAAAATAATCTGATACAGTTACAACTGAAGTTAGCTAAAATTAAGTTTCACGAAGCCGACCAAATTAATTGGAAATCAGTACTACTAATAGTTTATTAAATTTTTTGTCGCGTTTGCGATTCACTTTTGTTTATTTTCGGAACGCGACATTAGAATCCTCCAAAGCGCACGCGAAGACTATTTTCATAGATATGATTGAATTTGAACTTTATGCAGCGGTAATAAATTGCAAATTGAATCTTTGACGTTAGGAACACACCTAAATTGCTTAGACAACAGTGAGTGATTATAATTTAATATGAACTTTATTGAATAGCAATAAAGTTCAAATTGACTCTAGAAAACGTTTGTATGGGAAATAGAAAAGGGCTGTTTTTAGGGTTTTCCCGGAAATTATTCGATTTTTTCTCGCCTTTTAAACCTTCTCTAGACCTCCACGAACATTTTAAGACTAAGATAAGAAAAATCCGTTCAGCCGTTCTCGAGTTTTAGTGAGACTAACGAACAGCAATTCATTTTTATATATATATAGATAAATAAAATTCTTAATTTCTATCCACTATCACTTCACGAATGTCAAAATAAAATACGCAAGATTTTTGTAATACACATATTCCGTATAACATGACACACACAGACACACACACACACACACACACACACACACACACACACACACACACACACACACACGCACACGCACACACACACACACACACACACACACACACACACACACACACACACACACATACACACACACTCTCACACACACACACACACACACACACACACACACACACACACACACACACACACACACACACACACACACACACGCACGCACGCACGCACGCACGCACACTCACACACTCTTTGAAAAATTAAAAAATTGTTTTAATTTTAATTCAATATACTAAGAAACATGGGACGAGGTGCTGAATCCTGACATACAGGTATTTACACAGCTTAGGATTAAGACACTTCATAGAATATTTGTAACTCATTTTATGTCAATAAAGAATATCATTATTATTATTAAAGTCCACATACGCCAGAAAAAGTAGCAGATTGTACTCTTCGGACTTCTGTACAATTTGCCGAAGGGTATGTATGTGGTCTATGGTGCTAAAGCCTTTTCGGAAACCGGCTTGTTCGGGAGGCTGGAAGTCGTCGAGTCTGCGTGCGAAAAGATTCGTAATGATTCTAGAAAACAGCACGTAGATGTGGCTCTTAAGGGATATCGGTCTGTAGTTCTTCAAGAGAGCGTTGCGGCATCCATTCATCTATTTATTATTACAATCCTTTACAAGTCCACTCCTGTGAAATATGAATATCACAAAGCACGGTCCTGAGCCACCTGTATCAAGCAAATTTCTGAATCTCTTACCAGGTTATCGCTTCATCTAATCCTACTCATCGCTTACCGGTACAAGGCTGCCACTCGAGAACCTTTATTTCCCATAGTTTATCAGTTCATCGAGTTATTTTGCCGGCCCATTGCCACATCAGCTTACTAATCCGTTAGGCTATGTTTGTTATTTGGGTTATACTGCAAATATTCGCATTTCTAAAACTATCACGCAGCGAATCTCCAAGCACAGCCCTCTCCATTAGTAGGTTTTTTGACGAGTAAATGCGAAAGTGAAATTTTTTTATGGGATAGGGTTACAAATGAGCACACAGTCCACCTGATGATAAGTGGTTACTGTGGCCCACAGACATCTTCATCTATCATCGATTACGATTCAAAATGCAGATGCGTTTTGACGTGTGAGGGCTAGGATGAAATGCCTTGATTCTAGTAAAAAGGGTATTCGGTTCTCTACACTCACCAAACGAACCACAGCAGCATTAAGCTACTATTTTGTGCTGGTATTCTGTGAGAGCGTGGTCCTCCACAGTCGAGTCGACCCATTCGTGTTACAGCTACTACTACTAATATAACTGCAGCATGGCTCTACCGCGTATTTAACATTTTTTTCCATAGTACATTAAGTTGTCCTAAATAAATTTTATCAACTTATACAGGTGCTGTCGCTTAATGAATTGTAATTAAAGACAGCAGCACGAACATCCTAAATAAATACTGTTAAAGTACAAATGAATTTTAGCTGTGTCTGTGCTCATCGAGATAAAAAATACAATTTATTTTATTACTTTTATACGCTCACGGAAATAATTAAAGGATGTAAATGTTTAATAAGGCGTCACTGTTTAAATAATTACTTCGTTTTATAATTTTGTCTCGCCATTATTTTATTTATTTTGTTCTTATTTTTAGTCATTACATAAAGATGGGCTCAGCTCCTGTGCGTGATCAAATTTATAACTCGGATGTAATTCTCCGTTTTCGCTCCGACTTTTGGTTGAGCCATGGTATCGGTGGCTGAGCCCTTAACTCCATAGGATGCGCACAACCCGGGTTTGATCCCCAACAGTACCAATAAAAAATGTATTTGCAAAAGTAAAGCAAAGTTACAGCCTATATACGTCCCACTGTTGAGCACAGGCCTCCCCTCATTTCTGAGAGGGGGATTGCAATATTAGGTAATATTACTACGAGCTCAATTCTGATGGAAAAGATTGCGAGGAATCTTACATATGTAAGAAATAAAAAAAATTGTATAAACTTCAAATATGCGAACATGCAGCGTGTCAGATTTATTGCTTCTCAAACATCTCAGAAATAGGAGTTGGCCTGTGCGCAGTTGAAGGAAATACTCGTATATAGGCTGCGTAAGTATGATAACACAAAAGATTGGATCGTTATAAAGCTAACGATGACAGATAAAGATTCATGGGATGGTAACATATATTGACAAGCGCAGTATATAATGGTGATCCCCGAATTATTCTATGAGGACAGACGTCGGAGATGGATGGATGCAGTTGGATCAGGTCCCAGTCTCGCTATAGCTGCCGACGCGGTTAGTTCCTTGTTTTATATAAATTCAAGAAAGATCTTATGATTTAAAGAATTTCCGTGATATGTTCTGTGTATGCCACCAAAAATAATTATAACATTTATGACCTCATACATAAGATCTTAAACATTATGTTAAATATTTAAGTTTAGAGAAAGAAAAAGAAAGTTTCTTAAGTTTTAAGAACTCAATTTTTACATTAAACACTAACTATTTTATAATTATATGTATTTTTTTACATTTACCTGTTTAGAGTCTCCTCCAGTTACAGCGTAAAAGACACAGCGTAAAACGTATAACGTTTTCCTCGTTACGTTTCTTTTTCTTTTCATACCAATAATTTGCAATAACCTAGGAATGGCCTTAATCTGCCATCACATTGCATTACACAAATGAGTACGTTTGCGAATAAGAAATGAATGGTAGTTAATATTTACCTACTGGAGAAAAAATTGGGTTGTTTTTATCGAATAAGTGTGACAAACGAGCACACAGTCCACCTGATAGTGGATTCTGTGGCCGTTAAAGGCTCAACCAAAAAGTCGCAGCGAAAACGAAGGATTACATCCTAGTTATAAATTTGATATTGATTCTTTTTTTATTTATTTATTAGGAAACTCAACAGCATTTTTTTACAAACATACTTAAAAATATAGTACACTTAGCCAATAACAGAGTTTCACAACATGCTGAATAACACTTACGAAGCAGAGAGGTAGAAATTTGTAACTTATTATAATTTAAATAATATATTATTGCATTGCAGTATAGGTTTTAGATTAGCAGCATTTTTTCAAAATATAATAATTATATTATAATTAAATTAAAATAATACTTACTAAATAAGATAAAATATATGGTTATATATATACATATTTATTTATATATATTTATTTATTATAATTATTATATATAAGATGTGGCATGTTATTTTATGTATGTACCTTAAGATTTTATTATAACTATATTAACAACATGCTTTTTAGATTGACACTACAGAATTTAGATGAAACAGATGCAGTTAATAAGGAGTAGATGTAAGTTCTTAAGAATTGAAATTTATTCTTCTCATCTCAGACCTCAAACTTGTAAACATTGTCATCCCTGAGGACTAGGATAGAGCGTCTTACTTAAAAAAAAGGATAACTAACTAGTTAAAAGGGTCTTATTTCGCAACTAGTTAAAAAATCTCTCATGCTCTTCATAACACAACAGCACTAAACTGCTAGTTTACGCTAGTATTTTGTGAGAGCTTGGTCTTTGTTCTGTCAATCTGTCATATATGGCGGGTGGTTATTAGCGCCATTTGGTATCAAGCAGCGGAAATAGGAGCGTCAAGATCTTTCTATATCTCTCCCACTAGCGCCATCTAGTATCGAATAGAAGAACTAAGCTTTCTCGAAAACTCCACACTCGAATATTCTATATTTAGTTGGTCGTGACCTCTATTCATATATATATATTCTAAATGTTTCGGTGGAAAACCTACACGGATATAAAGCCGTTAAGGGCTGCAACCGTGGCAGTATTAAATCTGTGAAGACTTAGGATCGAAATAAAATGAGCTAGTGTTAAGTGTGATTATGTATTAGTGTGTATTAGTTTCAATTGGTGTTCGATAGTTAAAGTGTAAATTTTGGTAATTCTGTCGGCAGTTTCTATTGTCACGAACCCTAAGCTCGTAGCGTACAATAACATAGCTGTAGCCGGTAGTCATAATATAGCTGTAGCGTGACTACCAAGTTACGAATTGTCTGTGCCCTACAGGGAAGAAGTTATATTGTTCTTTACTCTGAATGAAATTATTTTTTTTAAACAAAGGAACAGAAGTCAGCGACAAATCTGCAGCCGTCGCTTCGTTTGATTACGTCCGGTTTAAATAATTCACTTTTGTTGGCTGGAGTTTTTAAAAAGATAAAAGAAAGAACGAAAAATACTTATTTCTGGTTGTCATCTATATGAAACTATTATGAAAGCGCCCTTTAATACAACTAGTTTTTACGGATTATATCGCGTATATATACTTATTTTATATTCGTGACGTTTCGAGTACAACAACCATGGTCACGGGGGGACTGAGATGTTTGACGTCCCAATGTCCTCTTATTTCTCAGACATGCAGGTTTCCTCACGATGTTTTCCTTCACCGCCGAGCACGTTGTAAATTAGCACTTAAAATTGCAATTTACAATTTCATTGGTGCCGGCGGGGATCGAACCCGGGTTACTCGCGTTTTGTTACATTTACAGCGAGTGTTAACCATCTGAGCTACCACGGCTCGTCACGTCTAAACGTCACAACGTTTAGATACGGATTATATAGATGATGAAAAACAAGCACACAGTAAACCTGGTGGTAAATAGATGCTGTGCCAGGCTGCAGCTGTATTATGGTTGTAACACGAATGGGTCAGCTCAATCGAGGAAGGACCACGCTCTTTCTGAATACCAGCGTGAAATAGCATCTTAATACTGCTGTGTTTCGCAAGGTGAGTGTAGAGATCCGGAGACCCTTTTTATTCGAAACGAGGCATTCCATCTTAGTCCTCAGGGGTGACAACGCATCTGCGTTTTGATTCTTAATCGAGCACAAATGTAGATGTCTATGGGCCACAGCATCCACTCACCATCAAATGGACCGTGTGCTCGTTTGTCACCCTTATTTTATATAAAAAAGACATCCACATCTCTCCTCAGTTAAAAATGAATATATATATATATATATATATATATATATATATATATATATATATATGTATATATATATATATATATATATATATATATATATATATATATATATATATATATATATATATATATATATATATATATATATATGCGTCGACACCCCATCCCGTTTCCAGGTAAAAGGGGTATTTGATTATTTCTGGTATTACGTGAAAGCATGGCCCTGCCCCGGTCGAGTCGACCTATTTGTGCTACAAACATAATATAGTTGCAGCGTGGCTCTACTACACATGTAATTTTGAAATCTAGTCAAGTATAAAGTGTATTATACTCATATACATTGCTTATTAATATAAAAGTAGTGATAAAAATCGAGTACACAGTCCAACTGATCGTAAATGGACACTGCGTGTTATATACACCTTTATCTAGCTTCGATTGAATCGAATCGAAACGCCCGGTTACCGTTGAAAAGTATCTACGGATCTTGTCTCGACAAACGAAACAGAGTAGCAGCTACTTGAAACCGGTATTCTCTAAGAAAAATAATAATTAGAAGAATTGTATAATGAGAACACGAAACACGAAGCTAATTTCGCTTGGGTGGATAATGTAGGTAATTTTTGGATGAAATATTGTAACATTGTAACATGTTACATTGTGATTGCAAGGCTGCGAGCTTGAGCGCTCTACTAAATGCTTTTTTAAACGAACGAAGTAATGGTTTTGAAAGCCGCTTGCTTAGTACTTGTAGCAGCTACAAATATTTTTATACAGTATTTAATTATTTATTGGAAAGTTGTCGTACAATTACAGACCCATGCCCAATTTTACAATATCTAAAAATCATCGACTCATCATTATTCATTCATTATCCGAAACAAACCACACTCACGCCCCTATTTTCACTATATAATTGATGACATTATTTTAATATTTTCTTCATTGCATAATGCATTAATTATTAATAAAATGATACTTGTAATATATCAACGCCCCATAGGATACACATACACAGGAGGTCTATACCTATCTCGGATGAAAGTGGAACGAAATGATATCGGAATCAATTTCTTTGGCATTTGCAGTAATCGATCATCAGATTTGCATTAATTTAATTTATTAAAACGGCAAATGAGAGAGGAAACACTACGCTACATTATGGCTAGCCAGCTACGATATCAAGCCGTGAAGACATTCTGTCCCGCACTTGAAGAGTGAATAGGCTTTATTAAGCTAAGATAGTGCGATTGACTACACCTTACTGCTAGGTGGGATTATACTCAAGCACTGGTTTATAATAAGTTGAGAAAAATCTCAATCGGTAATCTGTCGAGAGACCTCAGCACACCACCTAAGATATTATAAGAAATCTTTTTTACAGAATAAAGGTGACAAACGAGTACGCAGTGCACCTGATGGTTAGTGGATGCTGTGGCCCACAGATATTTACATTTATTCTCGATTAAGAATCAAACCTTAGATGTGTAGTCATCCCTGAAGACTAAGATCGAATGCCTCGTTTCCAGTAAAAAAAGGTCTCAGGATCTCCACACTCACCGTACAAAAGACAGCAGTAATAAGATGCTATTTTACGGTGGTATTCTGTGAGAGCGTGGTTCTTCCGCGGTCGAGCCGACCGATTCGTGCTACAACCATGAAATAGCTGCAGCATGACTCTACCTCGTATAAAATCATCATCAGCCCACCGCTGAACATAGGCCTCTTTTCAGCCATAGCTGGTACGCTTGGCAGGCGGGTTGGCAACCACAAGGTCTGCGTTTGGAGTTTACAAGTTTAGGTTTGTAACATCTTTATTTGTTTTATAGGCTAAATTATTCACGATCAGAGCACACTCCAGCATTATTGAGAGCATAAAGTGAAGCGCTTAGCGAAGTACGTTGTTTGAATACGGAGCGCTACAAAGAGGCAGAGAACAAAACGAAGCTTAAGAGTCAACATTGCATTAAATTTTCAACAGAGCAAAACGGTAAGTTAGGAGATGTGGTTATTTTAGCTTACCTGGTAAATAATACCTGGCGTTTTTGGGTAAAGAAAAGTTGAAGTGGGTTATAAATCCATACATATAATTCGATCATCTATTGAATTTTATTGTAGAAACAAAAAAGGTCCGTCTGAAATGCAATATAACAAAAAGATTTAAATCTTATCTTAAAGGATATTTTGTAGATTGAGACATAAAAAGCCTAAATATTACGTCTAGTTTAAAAAAAATATGCTTGCTTTTTTAAAGGTTTTCTATGTATTTAATCTGTATTATACTTATACTTCTATAAGTTGTTTTAGAAGTTACTCTCTAACTTGCTTAAATAAAACGAATATTTTTTTCGTAACGACTGTAATATGTTATAAAACATTCATTTAACCGTAACACAGTAAACACTTAAAAGGGAATAAAATATAATACTAAAATGGAGGGATTATAAAAACTAACAGCTTTCCAAGCTATCACAATGTGCACATAGAAAAACGCCCAATTTAATTATAATAATGATTATGTCCTCCAGACCAAATTTCGGTGAAAACCGCCAGTCTCAACGGATGCTACTGATGCTTTTGCGTAGGACAGGCTTATAGTATCTGTTAGGGCCCCGAGTTACCCTGACAAAAGTCGACCAGACTAGGGCCCACAGTAGTCCAACTCGACGAATAACAGAGGGGAGGGTCCAATAACCTGTGGATAGTTAAATTATAACGGCTAACAAAGAAGCAAGCACCACTTACTGATTGGCGGAGGTAGGGTTGACCACAGAGTACCTGTCAGGTGATAAGTGATGTGCATGTAAGTAGCGTGTAGTAATATGTACAATGTGTAACCTGACGTCACCAATACGATCAGATAGCAGCACCACGTGCGTCGACCGCTCCACAAGACGCTCACCGCTATCGGAACCCAAGTCCAGCGTCACTTAGCACGAACTATAATCGCGTGCGATCTACACCGGTATCACAAAGTTCAGCGCTCTCAGCGAAAAAGTAAAAGTCTTATCACGCTATCAAACGAAGCACTACTAACTCGTCGATGCAATTAACTGTATAAAAGGTCCTTTAATCACTCCAAACTCCAAGTAGGCCTCTTGTCACGAAACACGTTCAAAACAGACAACTTAATTCGACGCGGTCTAATCAGACCCAAGGGTTCAATAGTAATTGAAAATGGCGCGCACAATTAACCAAACATTAGGCCTTCAAGCCCAAACACCGGCCGTCCGCAACCGTATACCAGTCACAAACAATACTTAAAACGATTACAACAATAATCATATTACTCCGGCCTCGTCGAAATAAATTAAGATAACACTGTAGAGGCTCGCGACGTATAATCGACCCGGGCGTCGCGCAAATAAACTCAAGAATCAGCCTCGTTATCATGGATACGTACAAATATAAGATAGCACAAGGAGGCCGCTGCAATTCTCAAGTAACACCGGCACGGCCGCAGCGCTCAACGATTTTTGCAGACTGGGTCGCTTGCTGTGCGCGTGCGGCCCAGCAAACCCCCGCCTCCCGCACAACGATAAACGTTTCCTCACCCTGCTTAAGACGCGAGCCCTGCAATTTGTATCTACAATCGAGCGTAAACAGTATCTGATTATTGCCTCACTTACATAGTCCAATGCGATAGTAATCCGACATGACTGGAGAGAGATCGCACTTACGGACTTAGAGACGGCTTTACGTGCTTTCCTAGGCACGGAGCCAACTTTTCCACTTCGGCTACTACTGAAAATTTCTGGACAGAAAAACCCAATAAGTTATTTTGGCTCGACCTGGATTAGTACCTCATGATTAGCAATCGCGTTCACAACGACTAGACAAAAAGGCGTCCAGTTTAACTGTAAGGTTTTCTGCAATACAACTACAGTATTAAATTTTGTGACTATTGTGAACTCAATCATGAACATTGTGTACTCGTATTTCAAATAACTATAATAAATTTGATAACAAGGGATGCTCAGATTAAGTGCTATAAATGTGTAACAAACACGACCCTTTCATCCTTCGCAAGAATAATGGACGAAGACGACGTTTATTAAATTTGAAGAGAAGTCTCCATTTAACTAGTTTCTATTCTGTGACTAGAATTGTCATATTAAATAAAGCAAACCTTATAGAAATAAACCTTGATTACGTCATAAGTAAAATTATTACCTACTTATTATAATTATAATTTATTACTGTGGAATTATTACTGGAGTATATACTCGTAGTGTTAGAGGCACGCTGTAATATGACAGCAGTACGAATGGGTCGGTGTGACCGAGGAAGAATCAAACCAGCATAATGCTACTGTACTCAAAACAAATATAATCCGTTTATTTTGTAAATATAAGTTTATTTTCGTTAAGTTCACTATGAAATATAACGTTTTTAAGCTATTAAGTAAGAATCTTACGTGTTATAGTTACTACCATCAGAAAAATTTTAAGATTTGATTTTATTTAATTTAATTTAAGACTTTAAGAAGAGTTACAAACTAAATTGAATAGATATTCCTCCATATTTTCTTGTACCCAAGACCTATCAATAATTATGGTCTTAAGGTATTTTCTCGCTGGATGAAATGGAATGGATTCACACGTTTTCCAGAATCCTGATAGCACTCTTTGCTCGTGGGAGGTTGGACCTGAATGAATTCATACTGAATGCAACTTCAAAGCCTATAGACTGAGCAAAAAATAAAGAAAAGCCTTCTCATGGGAGGTTGGACCTGAATGAATTTATAGTGTATGCAAGTTCAAAGCATATATACTGAGCAATAAATAAAGAAAAGCCTTAAATGCTCGATTAGCTTGTCGTAAAAAATCTTGTGCTGTGGTGGTGTACCAATATCCACTGCTCCACATCGCTCCGTGGCTCTCACAAAAGGCGACAGAGGGAAACAATACGGGCAACAGCGCCTTCCCAGTAACAACTTTAAATAAAAAACTGCGCTTGCCAACTCTACTGCTAAGCGCGGCAACTCTAACAAATATTCCCCATATGACGGAGACCTGTAGAGAGATTCATGTTCTGCAGTGGGATTTTAAAAAATTGTACCTAACAGAAACCTCACTGAGCCGCACGGCATTCTGTGCAAGTTTATTTCTGTGCAACACCGAATTAAGGGTTCGCCAGTACGTCAATTCCACTTAATATTGATTACTTCAAAAGTTAACATAGAGATGATTTCTTATATTTACGCGAACACTACACATGACTAATTAAAAAAGCTAAAGGTACTCCGGGTTTAACAATGACATCGGGACGTCAGTCATCTCAGTCTCCCGTGACCATGGGTGCTGGAAAGCGCCCGAAACGTCGGGAATTAAAAATAAAAGTAATTAAAAGTAAAAATAATCGCGAAAAAATCCGTAAAAGTAGTTTTAATCAAGTTAACATAGAGGTCAAACTGAATATTTCAGAAGTTTAATTTAACGTAATATGAATAAAGAACGCCTTGCATTGACTTCGCGTAAGACAAAGAATTTGTTTTTGACAGTTGAGTTATTAACTCGTACTTAAGCTTTGCTTTGTTATTAATTACAAACACGCTCATAGAACTTCTTGGAGTTCTTCCTCAGACTTTTACTTTAAATCTTTTCATTTACTAATGGGAAAAAAGAACTTTAGTGTAAAACTTCTTTAATTTACGTAATCATCGAGCCTCATATCTTATTCTTTAATTAATAATGTTACGAGATTGAGGTTCGTGATAATAAAAACTGCCGATTGAATTACCAAAATTTACACTTTTATTACCGAACACCAATTAAAACTTAAAAGACACTAATAATTAATCACACTGATTCACTTTATTTCGCTCCTAAGCTTCACTTGTATCGCCAAATTCAATACTGCCCCGATGGCGGCTTGCGGCGGCTTTAAATACACCTTTTCTATCGAAACATCGAGAATATCAGCAAATAAGGGCCCCTAATCGACTAAGTTCAGAAAGTTCGAGAGTGGACCCTTCTAGCTTCTAGAAAGCTTAATTCTTCTGTTCGATACTAGATGGCGCTGTCGGTGGAAAGTTCAGGATTTGCATTTTCTAGGAAGCCCTCCTCGCTCTGTTTCCTGACACAAGATGGCGCTAGTGCCAGGTACCAGACGTCAACTTAGGCGCGCAACACTGCCCCCTTTTAAGACATGCTCGTCCCGAGCATTATCGGTCCCGTAATACCGCGCCAGGCGATCCACATAGACGATCTTAGGAGTCCCTCTTGCACCTTTCTGCCGCGGCTCCGCAACGTCAAGAAGTGTCCTCTCCCATGGTACACCAACATTGTACAATTTCGATGCTCCTCTACTACAAGTCTGAGGTCCCTTCACAGCCGCACAACTTGTACATGTCCGACACCAATCCTCACACGTCACGATAATGGACCCAGTAAAACTGTTCTCGGATCTTTAGTAGATTTTGTTTAACTCCCAGATGGACTCCTGAACAACCATTATGGTACAGCTGTAGAACATCCAGCACTTTAGCTTTAGCGACAACTATTTGCAAACGACAGCTGTCTCCTCGACCATTTTCCTATTTACGGCACAGGACACCATCCTGAATCAGCAAGCTGTCCCATTGGGCCTAATAGCTTTTAGTGGTCGAACTCATCGCTAAGACGTCGCTCCACTTGGGCTTGGTAGCACGGGCCTTCATCCATTCCAGAATCGGCTTGATGTCCGCATCTTCCTGCTGTGCATGTTGTTAGCCGTCCTTCTACTCGTTGCTGAGGTAGTCTATCCTGAGCATCTTTACTGATACCACTTCCTTACCCTCTTGCCTAGTACTGTTCTTGCAATCATCGATAAGGTCTTCTTGACAATGCATCTGTATTGCCTCGCCATTTCTCGCTGCAGTGTCCGATATTAAAGTCGTATTTCTGCTGCTGCTGAGCGGTGCTGTAAGCCACACTACCCTTTCGAGATGGATCACCTTCCCTTTTGACAGATCGCTTAGGGCAGCTGGGTCGAAGATGGCCCCTTTCCCCACAGCCATAGCACCTTGGGCTGTAACTTTTATTGTGGTCATGAACTGTAGGTGCTGCAATCTCATTAACGTGAGGAGAACGGTATACCATTAAGCTTTTTGAGGGAATGAGGCGTGGTTTATGAATTTTACATGTCAGTGAAACCGAGAGGACAAACAAATTACAAATGAATTGATTACACGACTTTGTACACTGTGGCTCCGCATAAGTGATGTTAATTTTATTTGATTAAAAGAATGTAAGTAACATTAGTTACTGAAAATATAAAACATACACATGATTTAACACAAAACCTGTGATATCGTAACAGATCTAAGTAAAACATATTATTCTGCTATATTAGCCCGAGTACTTTAAAGTCTATGCTATCGACAAGCGTAATGGTGAAAACAGTTATTTAAATAAACTAGGTTTCGTTATAAAGTTTACTGAAAAAAACGTATTTGTCCGTTCTTAGAAACTTATATTTACATTTGACGCATACAATATAAATTTTTTATATCGAATAACAAAGAAGAAGAAGTTTTCATTTCGTTTCAAATAGGCTTCAGCGTTTCTGGATGGACTTTAGTTGGTTCATCACGAACCCCGTGCATTAATCAGTTGCTATATCACTTTTTTATATGTAATGAATAAATAAATAAAATATCTTTATTACAGGCAACAGAAAACCCATATAATATGTTAGTAAAATTGAAGTGAAATGAAATATAACTATTATGAATTTTAGTGTTAGTAATCAATTTAATTTAAATAAATATATTAAAAAAAATATAAATTAAGATTTTGAGATATCCGCTAAGAGGGCACCGGCGTTTTATACCTTGGCATGAAGCCGTATCCAGTGCTCAAGCAGCGGTGAGTTGCATCTATCTGCCATTATGTTAAGAATGCTATTGGAGCTGTCCCGCAAACGCTTCAGCATCGATGCAATACGCTTTCTAATAATGGCGTGGAAACCATCAGTGTGCATTTCAGTAAACATTCCTGATGTACCGCAAAAGCGAGGCAGCCCCATCAGCATCCTAAACCCATTATTATACTGGACACGCAACGCGCTGTACACCCGCTGCGTATAGTTAACCCATAGGTTGCCCGTGTAAAAAGACTGGCAGTAGGCTTTGAAAATAGTAAGCTTTACCTGCCTACTTCAACGAGCAAACCTTCGGGCCACCATGTTACATCGGAGGGACAGCGCCCTGCGTTCCCGCTCGATATCCATTTCATCACGCAGATTTTCAGTGACCCAGTGACCCAGATAATTAAAATGTGAGACACGCTTTAAAAGTGAGTTGTTGAGTGTGAAGGTAGTCGAACTTGGTCGGGATTTAAATCCTGCTTTGAATACCATGAATTCACTCTTTTTCACATTGTATCGGAGTCCGTGGGACACTGCATATGCTTCACATACTTTTAATGGTTTTTGCATGGCACCAGTCGAAGGGCTGAGCAGCACCATGTCGTCTGCGTAACTTATGTTATTAATACATACACCATCAATACGACAGCCTACATTTGTTCCGCTCAGCTCATCGATCAGGCCATTAATGTACATATTGAAGAGCCTAGGAGATGTAAAACCACCTTGCCTCACCCCACATTTAAGTCTATATACATCAGTGTATGAGCTCGCCCATCTAACACAGTTGCTCTGCCGCTCATACCACGATCGTAGCACCGCAACTACCTCGTGCGGCACATCGGTCTCATTTTGAAGTTTTTCCATAATATGTCATATGACACCAAATCGAAGGCCATGGACAGGTCAGTGTATCAGTGTAGTATTCGACAGTTTGCTTGAGACACAAGATAGCACTTTCGGTGGACAGACCTGGTTGAAAACCAAATTGCGCATCATTAAATTTTAAATAACCACTTAAGTGTTGATCAAGCAAACTGTCCAGCACCTTTGCCACCACAGTAGCCAGTGAGATTGGTCTGTAATTTGCTAAGTCCGATGGATCCCCCGACTTGTTCTTAATAACAGGCACAACATATATAACTAATGTGACAAACGAATTAAAACTGTACCTGATGGTAAGTGGCAACTTTACAGAAGAGTAGTCTACTTCAAAGTTTAAGATGGAATATCTCACAGCTTGTAACTATCAGAAACAGGAACAGAAACTTTTTATTCAATGTAGATTATAAACAATATTTATTGAAAGTCTATTTTTTCATTCACCACTGGTTCGCAAAAAAATCCTCTGTCCTGGGAAGAACCAGCAAGAAACCCAGCGGGACTATTTTTTTCTTAAAATAATAGCTTACAATCATGATTACAATTAACAACACAAGACAAATTAGAAATAACTTGGTAGCGATCACCCTTCCCAGGAGTTATTATCATCCATAAATTCCTTAATATTATAACCCTTTTTATACAAACTTAGTGTAATAAAATTTTTGAACTTTGCATATGACCAATTTCGTATATTTTCCGGGATTTAACGAATTACTGACTCGGTGGAGTCGAGTAACTGGAACTACTAGCTTGTGTCTGTTTCTAGTAATTACAGAATAAATATCACTTGTTTTTGCAAAACCACGTTTATTTTTGTGTACATTCATTACATTTTCATAAATGTATTGAGCGGCCAGCGTTAATATATTAATTTTATTAAATTTTTGTCGTAGTGACTCCTTTGGTTTTAAATTATATATTGCTCCAATGGCCCTCTCCTGTAAAATAAATATAATTTCAGTGTCAGTCGCGTGTCCCCATAGCAAAATACAATACGACATAATGCTTTGGAAATAACTAAAGTAAACTATTCTAGCTGTTTCAACACTGGTAAGAGTTCTAATATTTTTACAGCATATGCTGCAGAACTAAGTCTGCTAGCTAGTTTTGATATATGGGGGTGCCATAGAAGCTTTGCGTCTAGTGTGATTCCAAGAAAAATGGTAATATCCACAAGACTCAGTTCTTCACCATTCAAAATTACATTAGTTTTAACATGATTGACTTTAAGAGTTACGACTTTCATATATTTAGTTTTAGTACCATTTAAATGCAAATTATTAACATTAAACCAATTGACTAACTTAGCTATAGCATTATTTACTTCGTCTATATTATTATATTAGTTATATGTAGTTATATTTATATTCATTTAATAACTGTCGTTTTGATTTGATAATTAATGAAGTATCATCAGCAAATAATACTATATCATGGTTATCCCCTACTATGTATGGTAAGTCATTAATATATACAAGAAACAGAAAGCGGCCGAGAATCGAGCCCTGAGGCACGCCCATTTGTATGATCGACCCGGAAGAACTCGAACTATTAATGACAACTTTTTGCGTTTTGTCACTTAAATATGAAATAATTAATTTAAGAGCATCATTTCTTACACCGTAGTGTTGAAGATTCCTGAATAATGTTTCATAATGAGCACAATCGAAGGCCTTGGATAGATCACAGAATGTACCCAAAGTATCCCGTGAATTCTCTCATGCATTAAAGATATATTTAATAAGCTCAACATCAGCATCAGTTGTCGGGCGACCTCTTGTGAAACCGAACTTATTTTATGAATTACTTACATTAAAAAAATCGACATTTGATCAAGAATAATTTATTCAAAAATTTTACTGAAACGGGTGTAAAATTAGCGGGGTCCAATTTATTTCCGGATTTAAATAAAGGTATTACTTAACTATGCATCATTTAATCAGGAAACACACCAGAATTGATACTAGTATTAAAAATAATAGATAGTTGAGGTGCGATTGCATTTAATAATAGACAGAATAACTTTAACGGAAATCCCCCATAGATCGGCGGTTTTCTTAACATCAATAGTCTTAAAATATTTTATAATATCTTCTGATGACACTTTATGAAATGTAATTTTTTTTATTACGTTACTTCCAAACTTCTCCAAGTGACGTGCACTTACTGGAACAAACACTACTGTTTTATTTATTTGCTTTTTGTGAACATAAGGTAAAGAAACTAATTGTCCACAGTGATCAGAGCTTAATTTTCGTATTATACATTTATTTACCAGCTTAAAATTTGTAAAAATGTTAACTATACATGTTGCAATAGATTCAGAAAATCGCATCGGCTCCAAAAATAAATTAAAAAGACCATAAGATTTAAACAATGATCTAAATTTAATATTGGTGGAGGAAGCTTCTAGGAGATGGATATAAAGTCTTCACCTATTACAACAGATTTATTCTGTTTATTAAGCTTAGCAAAAACTTCCTCCAAGTTTTTTTTTCAAAAGTATCATATAAAGAACTTGGGGTCTGTAAACGCTGACAACAATGAGGTGCTCAAACTCAACACATGCCATTTCTACAGTTCGCTCAACAGAGAGGCTCACAATATCTTTTCGTTCATTACATGACAACAATTTACTAGCTAAAATTAAGGAGCCACCTTTTATCTTAGACTGAAACATAGAACTGCTATTTAATGGTAGAAATAGGTAGTTATAATTTTACGTGGTAAAGGCACGCTGTAGCTATATTATGATTATAGTACGAATGGGTTGCCTTGACCGGGGAAGGACCATGCTCTCACAGAATACCAGCGTAAAATTGCAGCCTAGTACTGCTGCGTTTCGCATGGTGAGTGTAGAGATCCGGAGACCCTTTTTTACTGGAAATGAGGCATTCTATTTTGGTACTCAGGGGTGACAACGCATCTGCGTTTTGATTCTTAAAAGTACAAGGTAGTCAATTAGAATAATAAGAGGATGGTATATACTTAGATAGATTTTTTGGCGGAAATGGAGTCTAAGAAGTACTACTATGTACGTAGCGTAGTAGCGCTCTAAATACCATCAGGAAGTGCATCGTATAATCGCATATTCATCGCGCATGATAGCGCTTTACAATTTTCAGAAAATCCATGCTAATATCTCAACGTATGCTACTTTAGAAGTACTCGGTTTTTAAATCAAAAATGAAGGTACATTTTACTTTTTACGTGCAATTTGCAGCCTATATATTGTATATGCATATAACCCACTAGTTTTAATGCGATAGAGCTATGCTGCTGCTATATTAGGGTTGTAGCACGAATGGGTCGGCCAGGGTGGAACCACGCTCTTACTTTTACTGGAAACGAGGTAATTCATCTTAGTCCTCGGGTGACAACGCATTTGCATTTTTATTCTTAATAATGGATAAATGTAGATTTCTATGGGTCACAGCATACAATTACGTCTGTCACCCTAATCTAAATTAGTTTAAAACTTAAATATTACATGCAATAGCACTGCATCAAAGAGTGTTGGTAAATGAAAGTAGAGATACATAAATAGAACTTTTTGTCTATGTATACACTGCTATAAAATGTTTTGTCTGCAACCTGCAGACACCACAGCCAACGCAGCTATTCGTTATATTAGTTCACGTGTTTGTGTGACGGCGCGCTGCGTGCCGGGGGGTTGTTGAAGCAGAACAATATGTCTGTGTCGTCGCTGCAATGTAGGTGGAATGTCTATAACGTCATTGTGTTGTCTATCTAGATTTATTAAAGAAAATTTGTATAAAAATATATTTTCCTTACGAATGAGTCAGCTCTACCGAAGAAGGACCACACTCCCCACTACAACAACTATAATGTCGAAATTAATGCTTCTGTTTTACGTTTTTTATACGTGGCTTACCCACGTGTTTCTAGGGCCCAAGTTCTGTATAAAAATTCTTAGCTTTTAATAAAACGCGAGATGAGCGGTTGTAAGTTAGTATTCTAAAGATGATTGTAAATAAAACTCAAAGAAATGTAAAAATTTGAAATGAGGTATTTCTGGCATAGCTTATTTTCAACGCTTATGACTGCGACTACATGACCTTATGACTATATGGTTAGTGCGAGTATGGCAACATCTCCTAATCCTTTATTAACCATTATATTATACCATTATCCATAAATTACGCAAAAAGTAATATATATTTAAAGCTCCGCTGTAATTCCATCCTCGCCTGGGGCTCTGCCGTTTTTAAGGTGCTGGAGCGAAAATGGGTCCAACTAGAAGTAATTTCTATGAATATTGGAAAGTGTGCCTGCTGTACTACCATACTTCTGAGAAGTCACAGACAAGATTGGCTGCATCTTGAAGCGGGCTTCCATAAGAACATACTACAAGCCGCTGAAGAGGATAAAGCATTTCTTACCTACGTCATATTATAATTTTAATAGAGAAGATGGCTGACTACTGTGCTATCGTCCATTTTAGATTCCATAATTAGTATCTAAAATTAAATCCGAACCCAAGCATACTACTGCAAGACTTGAAGATACTCTTAGCTCATTCTGCGTAAATTGGACAAAAGTTAAACTAAATGGTAACTAAATGGTAGCCTTCGTTAATGCGACCGTGGGTGCTGTAAAGAGCCGGAAACGTTGGAAATTCAAAAGTTAAAATTAAACGCGATAAATTCCGTAAAATTAATTTTATTCCTTCACACCTCCTTTAACCTTCTTTAACTAAGAGGAAAACAATTAATGTACGAGTACAATAGTAAAAGATTGCTCAAATAATATCTGCTGTAAATATATCTTATTATATTTTCATGATTGTATTTAAATAGTGTTACGAGCTTAGTGTTCGTTATAATAAAAATGGCCAATAGAATTACCAAAATTAACACTTTAATTCACTTTACACAAATTAAAACTTAAAAGACACTTATAATTAATCACACTGATTCACTTTATTTCGCTCCGTAGCTTCGCTTGTCTTGCCAAATTCAATACTGCCCCGACCGCGTCTTGCAGCGCCTTCAAATACACATTTTTCTTCGAAACGTCCAGAATATTCAAGTAAATACGCGCGCCAACCGACCAAGCGCAGAAAGTTCAAGTGTGGGGCTTCCAGAAAGCTCAATTCTTCTGTTCGATACTAGATAGCGCTGTTGGTCGAAAGATTAGTCATGTCATTTTCTGGAAAGCTCTTCTCGCTTTGTTACCCGACACTAGATGGCGCTAGTGCCAGACGTCAAATTAGGCGCGCAACACTGCCCACTCCTAAGACATGCTCGTCCCTAGCATTATCGGCCCCATAATAACGCGCCAGGCGATCCACATGGACGATCTTAGGAGTCCCTCTTGCGCCTTTCTGTATCCGGTAGGTTATATCGTTGATCCTGGTCACAATCCGGTTCGGGCCGTCCCATTTAGCTTGAAGCTTAGGAGATTTCCCTTTGCTGCGGACTGGATTGTGCAAGCACACTAGTGAACCTTCGTCAAACCCTTTGTTGTTCATTTTGCGGTCATACCAAGTTTTCATCTTTTCGGACATTTGCTGGCCCAATTGTCTGACTTGCTCATAAATGTTCATTTTGTTCCGCAAGTCATTTACATAATCGGTTGTACTGCGTGGTGGTTGCAGTGGGTTTCCTGTTTGGCTGCTACTGGTTTCTGTAGCACATATATTAGGTCATTAAAAATATAATCGCCGTTAATTACAAAACAAGTTAACGTTTTTTCTTTATATTTTTTATTAATATTAATCAAAGTAATCGTCCATGCAATGGATGGATCTTTTCCAACGCAGTGGCAGTTTGTTGACGCCCTTCTGTAATCACCTGAACTTCTGCAAAAACGGAAACGGAACGGAAATTCTGCAAAGGTATTTTGTACTGCCTTTCGGGTGTTGAATTTTTTCCCACCAAAAAGTTATTCCTTTCCTAGGGGTAGGTTTTTGGGCATTGTTAAGGTGCTGAACCAGGACCATTCAACCAACTTGAATTCGTTATTGTAGACCAGATTGATGTCAACAAAGTGATGAAAAACAACTCTAATACGAATGACTAATTTTGAAAAAATAATTCCATGTATTTAAAATGACATTTTTTATAGGATAGGGTGACAAACGAGCACACAGTCTACCTGATGGTAAGTGGTTGCTGCAGCCCATACACATCTACATCTATCCTCGATTACAAATCAAAATGCAGATGCGTTGTCACCTGTGAGGACTAAGATGGAATGCCTCGTTTCCAGTAAAAAGGGTCTCCGGTTTTTTTATCATTAATTTAAAATTAGAATTCTTAGCCAAACAAAAATTATTTTGTTTTGAAATGGCCAGTACTTCAGAAGGGCTATTTCATTCGTAAAGACCTATTATTAAAGGTTGTAATTTATCTTTGAAAATTCGTTTATGGTTTTATAATGTAGAGCAAAATATTTATTGGAGTGATTGTGAGCCGTGATAGAAGGATAAGGGGGCAAGGTGTTGTGATCGGGGTTCAATGTCATTAGGGATTTATTTTTTGGGAATTGAATTAATTCGTCGAAAATCATTTCGATTAAAGAGTGCAATTGCACACGGAGTCGACTTTGAACCTAAAATTCATTATAAAACCGAATTCAACGTTCTCATGATCGATTATTATAACGGCAGCGATTTTGAAACAATGTCGTATTGTCAAAATACATTTTTGTAAATAAGACTGCAAAAGATCTAACAGTGTTCATAATGATTAATGACGCAGCTTACCTTAAAAAAACGAGGGAAAGAGAGCTAAAGAAGATATTATTTTAACCGGAAAATAGTGCCAATAATACGTAAAAAGATCCTGAAGGACGTTCTACGCAAGGCCATTGTCAACAACTGGCTACAAATAATAGCCACTTCATAGTTAATGAAAAAAGCATTTTACCACCTTATATCTTCTTAAAGATCAATATTTATAAAATGTTAGACCCCCAAATGCAGGACGGTCGCTCATTAGATAGAGTAACGTCCTGGTGAGACATGTGGGGAATCGATGGATGTAGGTGGCTCAGGAACGTACTTTGTCGCACTCCTTGGCGGATGCCTACGTTCAGGAGTTGACTTGTGAAGGGTGATAATGATGATGGTGATGATAATATCCTTAGACTGAGTCATGCAGACTTAATGCACCTATTTGGATGTAGGAATAAATATTTTTAATCATATTATTATAATGATTTCTTATATTTACGCGAACACTACACATTGATTTAAACTACTTTTACATACATAATTACATCCAATCACTACAATGAGAAATAATGCAAATGAGTTATGTATATAAATAAGAAACCGTCTATTTATAAAAACATAATCTTACTGATTAAAACTACTTTTACGGATTTTATCGCGTTTATCTTTGCTTAAAGCTAAGAAAATTTGCAAAAATAAACGCGATAAAATCCGTAAAAGTAGTTTTAATCATGTGTAGTGTTCGCGTAAATATAAGAAATCATAATCTTACTGATTAAGAGCGAACGTGGTAAATATTATACAAAGTGTTTTATTTCAAACTCGCTTCAGGAGTATGCACATTTTTACAGAATTTACTTGAAGAAAAACAACTTTACGCATAACTTTTCCTCTTTATATTATAAATGTACTTTCCATTCGTTAAGTATATTTTTAAAGAAGACAGTATTATATGCAGAGCGTTGGTTGTTAGTAATTGATTTTCTGTAACCAGTAATTGTAAAACAACATTGAATTCTGTCATGAAATTAAGCGATTAAACTAAGACCCTTAATTCCATTAGACGTGTTTATGTTTGATTTCAGTTTTAGCGATTATCTTTCAAAACTTTCGTAAATTTTTGGAACAAAAATCAATTTAAATGGTATATTTCACTACCCTTTACTATTCGTAGGCATTGAAATAATTGAAAATGAAAAAAAAGAAATAATAGGTAATATTTACGTGCTAAATCAGACAACGCGAACAAAATCTGTGTGGAGTGCGGAGTGCGAGGAACCGCAATCCCATCGGTGATAAGTAGTGATGTAGCCATAGAAGCAAACCGTTTGGTTCTAATGCGTGGCATATCGACAACAAAGAGTTGAAGACCTGGACCTGGTTATCCTATGGTGGATAGGAGAGGGAGGAATTCAAGCAAACAATTCCTTAGCACACTCTTGGAAATGCATCCCATAGAATATCGAGAGGCTGGCTACTCTTCGCCTGTGCTTAAAGCTAAGAAAATTGGTTTCAACTAAACCAATGAGCCTCTTGGCACGTTTCTCGACTGAGTCCAATGACGCTAGATGGCATTTTGCAGCACCAGCCCACATGTGATAGCTGTACTCCATACATGACCAGACTTGCCCTTTACATAAAGTAAAAAGCTGCTCCGTGGGGAAGTACCGCCTCAGCCTTTCAAGGACACCTAGTTCTCTTGTGGCTGTTTTGGCCTTGGACTTAATGAACTGCCCATAGTTGAGGTTCGGGGTCTAAACCCTTAACAAAGATCAGAGCCAGAGTGAGTGGGCTCTTTTAAGCGGTGAAATGACATGCTTGTGTCGTGGAGGCGTTCGATCTCACGTGTTTGTATCGCAACGTTAGGAGACTGCTTACAGTAAGAGATTCACATGCTTCACCATAACTTCTCTTTCGGACTGAATTCGATCCCGACTGGATTGAGCAATCAGTTGGTACCTCTCCACAACTATGCTGTCGTCTGCATACTCATAGATACCGGGAATAAGCAGATTATTTATGTGCAGCTGGAAGAGAGTTGCACAGATAACGGACCCTTAAGGAACTCCGGCATTATTCGTGTTAAGACTGGATGAGCAGTCATCGACGACGACTCTGAGAGATCTTGTACTCAGAAAATCCTTCACCTAGTCAATCAGGTCAAGCGATGTGCCGTACGCTGAAAGCTCGCCCAAAAGGCTAGGGTGCTAAATTGTGTCAAAAGACTTCGAAATATGATGAAAAACAGTAAGTGTTTCCCCACTGTTCTATAGGGCTTTTGCACTAGTTATGCTATGAGGTGGGCGTTCGATACACGCTCTATAATCTTACAGAATATGGTGGTAATTGAAATTGGCTAATAGTTGGCAGGGTCAGCAAGGCTGTCCATTTGAGGCATAGGCCGCACATTGGATCATTGTTCTAATTAGTCTACTTTCTGTGAGGCTGCTTCTAAAAGAAAGAGTTGATCATAAAGAGTCCCTCTTTCTCCAAGAAGTCGTCCAGCTGCTGGTCCCTTAGTTTCCATTGCCCTTTCCCGAATTTCCCCAACATCAGCTCATCTTTCTCTCGTGTGCCTAGTATTGCGATAAAAACAAACAGGAGACAACTCAGATGCACAGAAATTTAGAATCACAGGTGGTATACAATCAGGTTCAGTAGTTTCGTTCACGTATAGACTTCACAAGGTTTTAAAAACCGGTTATTTGTTGATACGGATCTCTGACATAGAGATACTGCAGTCACATTATTGAGGTGGTTCGCTATTGCTGCTGATCAGACGCGAATTGTAAGCAAAAAGAGAAGAATATAGTCCACTTGGTCCTTAGCCGCATGCGTAGTGTAGATCGGCATAAGTTTATCTCGAACAATTTGTCGAGAGACAGAAATGCTCTACTGTCAGATGGTTTGGCAGAGAGCTATATACCGATTCTTTTAATGTAGTTGAAACTGGCTTGCCATATTGCTTTTTTGCTGGACTTAGCGGCTTGATTAAAGGCTCTCTTCTTAAAATTAACCCTTGCAGTCTCGCCTGCCTGATGCACTCATGATTTTAAGCAGCAAGCAAAGCTTAGTTGCACCATGAGTAAGCATTATTGGCAATTTGTACGTCAGCAATGGGATGAAATACTCCATAACTTGACGTATCACATTGATAATGGCATCCAAACAGCTCGACGGATCTTCAGACGACAAGTAGTTCTGCTGACAAGGGTAAGATGCAAAGAAATGATGCATTCCATCACTATCTGCTGAATTCTACCGCCAAATTCACTCACACCTTGGAAATCGTAGTGAGGTGAGGTATATAAATAGAAACAGATTTCACCAGACTCTAAATAGAGGTAACCTGAATATCGTATCTGTCCAGGTCAGATTTCAGCAGAAGGCCAAGGCAGTTGACTGTGTTTATCCACATCAGGTACCCTGTTCACATGTTATACCAGCTGGGAGAGCTCCAGCGACAAGGAAAAATTTCGAATTCCTCTCTCCTAGCATTGTCAGTCTAGAATAGCTGATGACAAATATTGAAGTCCCCCAGAAAAATAAACAATGTAGTAGGGTTCCGATTTGGAGCCACATCAGAAGCTTGACTGAGGTGTTTAAATAGCCTAGTTGTCTCCTGGTAACAGCTGTGCGATCGGCAGATACAAGAGTAAATAATTTCAACCAATCTTCAAGGCTCCAAAGCCTTTTCCTGATATCTGTCTGCCAGAAAGAACCAAATGTCGAAGCTGAAGACCAAGTGTGGTAGCATCGTATCCGAGACACCTGATATTTTGGTTAGAATGATAGGTTCTATGGGCAGTTATACACATCATTGTTGTAACTACATGCAATTGGGAGTACCTAACTATCCAAAACATCTTATCCGACAATATTCCGATGATATCTCGGACGTCAGTCTGAGCAAGATTAGAATGGGGCTTTCTAGCACTATAAAACGCCTAGAATTATAATCGAGCTTCTAAAACAGTGGGAAAAACGGTAATTAAAATCATTCAGAAGCTCTTTAATTCCGTCCTCCGTGGAGCAGAAGTGCGGTGGTCTTGCTTTCCAAGAAAGGTGACAAGGCTTATTGAAGAACTACAGACCGATTTACATTCTAAACTGCGTCTACGTGCTGTTTTCAACAGTTATAATGAATCATCTCGCATGCATACTCAACAATTTCCTGCCTCCAGAACAGGCCAGTTTCCGAAAGGGCTTAGTACTATATACCACATACACACCCGTCGGTAAATTGAACAGAAGACCGAAAAGTAAAATCTGCCTTTTGCCTTTTGTATATGGACTGTGAGAAAGCCTTAAATTTTGTCGAAACCTGGTGGGAGTTGACTGTCGGTATATCACCGTTCGTGAAGTGTTGTATGTGTTTATATATATTTATGTATATGTTTGTATATATGTATAAATTGGAGATACTTCTATATTTTATTTATTTTATATATACCAGTAATATGTATATATTACGTAGTTAAATATCATTTGTATTTTATATTTCTTCTATATTACCACACCTACGTCAAATTCTCACAACCCCATGGGTTGACTGGTAAAGAATGTCTCAAGGCATTAAATCCGCCCTTGTATTCTTGTATATCAAGGCATTAAGGCATGCGACTCCCTTGTTGGTCTAGTGGTTGTAGTAGTGCGACTGCTGGTCGACTGGTTTGACCCCCAGGTCTGGATGACATTATTAAGGCATGCAATTAAGAATAAAATAAATAAATAATAAATTAATTAATGACATGGATCTCTGACTTGTTTTTCTTTTATAGGACAGGGAGACAAACGAGCACACAGTCTACCTGATGGTAAGTGGTTGCAATAGCCAATAAACATCGACATTTCTGTCCTCATATACGAATCAAAATGCAAAAGCGTTGTCACCCGTGATTACTAAGATGGACCGTGCTTTGTGGCATTGCATGGGCCTCTCCGATTAAATATCGCTATGTAAACGGTGAATCTTACCACCATCCTTCACAGTTAGCCACTGTGGGTAAATCTTAGTTACAGAGAGCACGAGGGATCTGTCAACAACAAACAACAACTGTATGCCGAGCTTTAGCACCTCAAGCAGGTTCTGCACGACAACAAACTTCGGATCCCGCGCCTACGTCACAGTGACCGAGTGAAGCCGGCCACAGTCGAGCGTGTCCCTGCTGCCATATGTCAGAGATGTCACAGACAAAATTGGCTACATCGTGAAGCGAGTTTCTGTTAGAACATTCCACAAACCGCCGAAGAAGATTAGTCAGTTCTTACATCTGACAAGTGTAATATTACGTCGTGCAAGATGCAGGAGGGTACAAGATTGATTGTGAATGTGGTCTCTCTTATATAGGGCAATCAAAAAGATCAATTAGGACCCGCGTAAAAGAACATATAGCTGATGTGAAGCATAAACGTTCCGGGAAGTCTTCAGTTTGTGATCATATCCTAGACGGCCCCGACCATTACATCACTACCTACTGGAAACTACCATCTGCTTGGGACCCTATATAATCAATAAAATTAAAACTAAACCCAAGCATACCGCTGCAAGACTTCAAAACACAATCAGTTCATTTTGCATTGATCGGATCATAAACAATAATTAAAAAAGCAGAAGGTACTCGGGTTTAACATTGCTATAGGAACGTCAGTCACCTCTGTTCCGTGACCGTGGGTGCTGAATAGCACCCGAAACGTCGGGAATTAAAAATAAAATTAAACGAGATAAAATCCATAAAAGTAGTTTTAATCAATGTGTAGTGTTCGAGTAAATATAAGAAATCATTATGTAAGCTGTTTTAACTTTAGAGTCTCTTTACAAACGTGTTTCATGCTTGTGTAAGTATCTACATATATATAAGATTTTATTGAGTACGTAAGTAGGTAGTTATCGATCACTTTCGCTAAATGAGCCATTTCAAAAAACATCTAGCGAAATGGCAACGAAACGACAACACACATATTTAAAATTGCAGGTTTCTTTAGATATGGTAGGTCCCTATTGTGTCTAGAAATCGTAGACAACGTGCTAAGTTCAAATACAATCAAAATTATTAATAAAGCTAGATGACACGAAAAATCTTTAAATCACGTGTTCTTCTTATGACCTAGGCAAATAATAAATCGACAAATCTACGCATACCACCTCCGGTGCCTGAGCGGATCAGAGAGGATCAACACACGGCCTGAAAACATGAGTAGAGAAACGAAAAACTCTACAGGACATGGATTATCGGCTTTCACTCGGGACGGAGGTTAAAACCGCTTTGGAGGCATTATTCCAAATGACATATTTTAGTAAGTAAGTAAGATTGGAAAAGAAATATTTCAAATTATATGATTTATCTAATTGTTGTTTTCTGTGGGTAATTTTTTTATATGTTACATATTATAATTTATTTACATTACGATTTGTTTATACGTTAAAAATGTTTTAACATATATGCCACCTTACTGTTGTTGCGGTACTTTGGTACCCGCGGAGACTTCCATAATATTGCCGCGAGCCTAACATTAACCCGTGGGAAGGTCCGCCCTAAATAGTTACACGTATAGTCTCGCGCGAGCAAAATACTCGGACTGTTTTAAATGTATTTTTAATTAATAATATATATATATATATATATATATATATATATATATATATATATATATATATATATATATATATATATATATATATATATATATGTATATGTATATATATATGTATATATATATATATATATGTATATATATTGAAGTAATTGATATAAATAAAAGCACGTCTAATTAATATTAAAATGTGTTATTAAAAGTAACTAAGACTATGCCTTTTATCAACAAATCACTTCATTATGAACCGAAAATTACAGGATATGTTCTTCTTGCAAATCCTTCGCGATATATGTGGCTTTAACAACTCCGGAGTTACCTTTTTTGTAGTAAACGTTTCTCAACCAAAATTCGTGTATTGACTTTGTGTATTGTTTAAGCATTGATCCCAGTTACATTCAAAACTGAGAAAAACAATCGCATTGACCATCTTGAAAAAATAATTGCCACAGAAGAGTCCTCTTTTTTGGTCTACAGTATCTATTCCATCCTTGGTAAAAAGTTAAAATTTCTGGTTTAGCTCCATCAACTGTCTTTTCATCCAGTTTATCGTCATTTTGAAGCCATGATTACATGAAAATAGTTAGATTGGAGGCAGCAAATGACGGAACTTTAAGGTTTATCCACATGATTTTAGTTTCCGTACTTAGGCTCTGATGTCAAATCCTTATCAGGATCAAGCTGTTCTAGCCACAAAGAAATTTGAAGCTTCAATCACGAGTGACAACACATTTGCATTTTGATTCGTGATTAAGGCTAGATATAGATGTCTATGGACCGCAGCAACCACTTACAATCAAGTGGAGTGTGTTTCGTTTGTCACCATTATCCTATATAAAAATATTAAAAAAACATCAGTATTTAAAGAAGTACATATAAATAAACCATAATAAACATAATATCATTACAAAAAAACACCTATGTGGATTAGCGCGTGCTAAGCAAAATACCGCACCATCGTGCGGTATTTTGTTTGGCGCCACACAAGGCCATCACAAGCACGTCACTATGGGGTCGCAGCAGCATTAAGTGGTGCGTAAGTCACATCAGAGGGAAGATGGTGAATAGATGATAAAGTACTAAGACCCCTAAGACTATATCCTATCGCTTACAATGATAGATTTATAAATATTTTTTGTGTGAGCAAAATGCTCATAGCACGCTTTCTCACGGGTTAACAAAGTCGCTACGTGCTCGTTTGCGGCGCTCTGCTATGTCTGTCTGGGCATAGACTACTGCTCACGCTTCTAACAAATGAATAATAATGAAGTACTACACACTACATTGGCATAAGCTCTCTCAAAATGCTGCTTACTTGCTTGCTCTGCGCTTTTATGATAACAGTTATTTCCTAGAATACAGTGAAAAGTATACTAAAGTTATTAAAGCCTATATACGTGCTTTTAGCACAAGTCTGCTCTCATTATCACCGGGGGTTTTTTAGTAGATATGTTCTTAAACTTTTTTACTTTCTTATATACAAGTTTCCTTACGATGGTTTTTACAAAATTCAAAAATCATTATCTTTGAAATCATGATCTATGACCCATGCTATTTAAATAAACGACGTAGAATCATGGTTGCCCAGACATACAAAACTAACAGTATTTATAAGTATACTAGTCCCTATCTGGTGGAGCCACGCGTTTAAGGCTGCCGAAGTCTAGTTCCCCGGTCGAACCTTAAACCTATTACGCGAGATATTAACTAAAGTGGACTGTATATGCGGATGCTTCTACGCTTACGTAAAAGCGACTACTATAGCATGCGGTATAATGCACTCGCTCTTCCCTAAAACTAAACTATTATGGTGCCGAATCGCTGAAAAGGAATCCTGCCTTATTAGGAGAACAACAAAATTGGAGCGGGTTAAACTATATAAGGCAGTAAATAAAGGAGTGTTGACTCACCGGGGTTTCTTCTATCCTGTTGAGCACTATAGCTGCAATTTCTGGAACTTCTTCTGGAACACTCCGGAGAGAGGCGGTGCGCGACTATATCTCACACGAGGTGAGGTGGGTTTCCTGGAGCTCGACTGCTTCCAGGCTAAAGCGGTTTCTACTAGCGGTGTGGTTTCAACGACGACTGTGACGGAAAGAGCTGTTGTTCCAATGACTGGCGCGGTAGGAAAGAGGCCGCGCAACGGTTGCGCGTGCCTTATATGTCCTCGGCCCCGATGATTACGTGACATTCTAGAATCATCTTCTTGCCCCTCCCACCCCACCACCCCGATGTGTCGATGGAGGATCGAGGAGGGTATGAATGATATCGTTTTGTCGGAAAGGAACAAGCGGCTTGGCACCTCTACCGTCAAATATAATAATCCAATGGTTTTTTCCGCGCAACCATCTCCCCCGCCCTTGAAGGATTTCCTTCAAAATTAACTAATACAACTAGAGCTAAGATCAACTAACAAAATAACTAACTAACGCTGAGATTACTTAAATTCAACTACAATTTAATCTAGAAAGCTAATTTAAATTATGGAAGAGGCAGGGGGCACAAACGGACAACCGGACGCAAGTAAGACCCAACCGTGGTCTTAACGCGAGCTATCCTAACTACTCCGTCGGAACCGGGAAAGACCTCTTCGACAATTCCTAACGGCCAGTGGAGAGGCGGCGTATTCCCTTTGGTGAGCACAACTACAGTTCCTACAGCTAAAGGCTCAGTTGCTGTGTTCCATTTTTGCCGAGACTGCAAAGTATGCAAGTATTCCATCCTCCATCGTTTCCAAAACGATTGCACTAACCGATCTAATAATTTGTGGCGTGCGGAAATGCTAAGTCTGTTCTCATCCATACCTGCGGCTGGCAAATACTTTAAAGGCTTTAAATTCAAAAAATGTGCTGGAGTTAGAGCCAGCGGTTCCGAGGGGTCACTAGACAACGTACGACAAAGTGGGCGACTATTCATTACGCATTCAATTTGAGCGAGCACCGTACTTAGCTCTTCGAAGGACAAAATTTGATCTCCTATTACTCGGTATAAATGACTCTTTAGACTCTTGATATTAGTCTCCCAATTGCCCCCAAAATGGCTCGCGGCTGGGACGTTCAGAGACCACTCAATGCGGTTCTCGGCTAGAATGTGAGCGAACTCCGAATTATAATAATTGCTAGCTAAGAGCTCATGTAGTTCCGATAGAATACGTTTTGCACTGACGTAGTTCGTACCGTTATCCGAATACAATCTACTTACAGGGCCACGGCGGGAAAGAAATCTTTTAAATGCACCCATAAAGCCTGCTGTGCTTGGATCACCAACGAGTTCTATATGCACCGCTCGAGTAGTTAGACATACGAAAATGCAGACGTAAGCCTTTGTGGATCTTATACCACGCCCGCGAGTCAGCGTGACCTTAAACGGACCAGCGAAATCAGACCCGGTGTGCGTGAAGGGCTTTACTGATTGTATTACTCTACAAGATCTAAGTTCCGCCATTTCCGGAAATGACGGCTTGGGGCGTGCCCGAAAGCAAGCTATACATCTGTGCACCCGATTGCGTATTAAACTACGTGCAGAAAGAATCCAATAATTCTGACGCAAAATCGACATCAACAAGTCGGGGCCAGCGTGCGAGTTCAATTTATGATGGTAGTCGACTAATAAGTTCATGATATGGTCTTTACGCGGTAAAACAATAGGGTGCCGTTGGTCGAAACTCAATTGCGAGTTGGACAAGCGTCCACCTACCCTTACAATCCCATCCTGTAAAAATGGCTTAAGGCGTTGAAAGGCGCGACTACAAGCTCTATTCGATTGTAATCTTCTAATTTCTTCAGAGAAGTGCACACGTTGAAGTTCACGCAATACTAGCGACTCGGCATAGTTTTAATCGGATGCTAAGACATACGAACGTCGCGGTAACAGCTTCGCGAATCGACAAACGTAAATTACGCTACGCAATAATTTCGACCACGAGGACAAGCGGTTCGCCAAAGCAATTATTGGAGAAACCTCGCTCGAAACGTTCGCCACTAGAGCGTGTCTCTTCTCTTCCGGCGGTTGTGACACTGACGAAGGTTCAAAATCGGTTATTGGCCATTGCGAGGGATCCAAGTGAACCCAAGCAGGTCCGTGGAACCAAAGCGGGTGGTCCATTATTTGGGGTGAGTCCACGGGATAGACAATCGGCGGGGTTTTCCGTACCGGACACGTGATAAAAGTTCCGCGTTTCTAACTCGTCTTGTATCTTGGCCACTCGGTTCGCAACAAACGTATCCCAACGGTGGGGTGAAGAATGAACCCAGCATAAGGCGACGGTGGAGTCGGAAAAGGCAAATATCCTTTCTATGTGAACCCTATCCCTACATGCGCTGATAACTGCGGTAATAAGCTTGGCGAGTACTAATATTGCGCAAAGCTCTAAGCGCGCCAGAGAGACAACCTTACGGGGGGAGACTCTCGACTTAGAACTAATGAGGCTAATCGAATTTCTACCATTATTCTGGACGTGGAAATATACAACGCCCCCGTAAGCCTTCTCGCTGGCGTCTGCAAACCCAACGACCTTTATGGCGCTATTCCTATCTACGTTTATATGACGCGGTATTTTAATTTCTCTTAATAAAGGAAGTTCCTCTCTAAAGCGCTGCCACAACCGAACAATGCTGTCAGGCGGCGAGTCATCCCAGTCGCATTCCAATAACCAAAGTTGTTTAATTAAAAGCTTAGCGTATAATACCACTGGAGCTACGAAACCCATGACGTCCCATAATCTAGCAACGCATGACAGTATTGTGCGCTTTGTGCATTTCTCTACGGGCGGATTTACCTTAAGGCTAAACACGTCGGACTCTGGTGACCAACATAGACCGAGCACCTTGTGTGTATCAGAATCGTCGAATTCCTTTATCGCCGAAAGACGGTGTGATAGTGGGACTGTATCCAAAACCGGACGCGAATTACTAGTCCACTTCACAAGATCGAATTGACCCGATTTCATGAGCCTTATAACCTCGGCGGTGGTTAGGGTTGCCTCCTCCACGCTATCGACCGAGTACACAAAATCATCCATATATAATCCGCTTTCAATTGCCCTCTTAGCTTTAGGATAAGAGGGACCTTCATCGTGAGCGAGCTGTCTCACCGTGCGTAACGCATGAAATGGGCTCGACTTTAAACCAAAACAAACGCGGTTAAATTCAAACACCATTAGAGGTTCCTTTGGGTTGAAACGATATAAAATGCGTTGGAATCTACGGTCGCATTCACGGACCCCTATGCAAAGAAACATTTGACGAATATCGGCGGATAGTGCTATACTAAACAAACGAAAATTGACTATTATATTAAATAAACTGCCCTGTAAATTTTGCCCACTATAGAGGATATCGTTAAGCGACAGGTGAGTGCTAGTTTTAGCACTAGCGTCGAGCACTACACGTAACTTAGATGTAAGTTTGTCCTCTCTAATGACTCCGTGGTGTGGTATGAAATACGACGGTGTGTCTTCGTAGTTATCTAATTTCGAAGCCACAAGTGATATGTAACCTTCTCTTATATATTCGTTAATGACGCCGTCGTAAGCTTCCTTTAACTGGGATGAAGCGAGCATCCTACGCTCCAAGCTGTAGAAACGTTTTTCCGCCATTTGACGCGAATCGCCGAGGGATAAAACATCTCCTTTAAAGGGTAGCGCTACACTATATCTACCGTCGCGATCACGAATGGTCGTGCGGACGTAAATTTCCTCGCATAACCTGTCATCTGAGCTAGCTATGGGTGGGACGTTCACCTCCTCCATCTCCCAAAATTTGCGGACCAACGACTCGAGCGGTTCGACAGCCATACCACAATAAGAGGTTGCCGAAATACTATCTATGATGGGGGCGGAGCCAAGGATCACATAGCCCAATACGGTTTCCAGTGCGTAAGGCGCGGTATGCGAGGAGTTGCCCCTGACCTTATTGTTTAACAAAAGATAAGGGAAAAGCGATGCTCCAATGAGCATGTCTATGTTTCCAGGAACGGCGTAAGTGTCGTCCGCCAGAGTCAAATTCTTAAATTCAATCATTGCCGAGGTGTCAACCGAAACGGTTGGCAACCGTTCAGTGACCCTATCTACTACTAGTGCATTTATATCAAAGTTAACATTACGATCTATCCGAGAATAAATTTTTAAATTTATATATCCCTGTGTCGATTTACTAGTGCCTCCGATGCCTTTAATTACAGGACATGAAAGTGACCTATTTATTACTAAGCCTAAGCGCTGACAACATTGTCGCGTTATAAAGCTATTTTGGGCTCCGCTGTCCAGCAGTGCACGGACGCTTTGTTCGTTTCCACGCGAATCCCTAACCAAAATACGTGCCGTACCCAGCAACACGGTTGAAGGAGGTTGTGCTCCCATATTTGCCAATGAGCACAGAGCGACATCACCAGGTCGACCGCTAGAATCGTTGACCTTAGTAGGAGCGAATTCCTTATCCGCTTTACTTGACGCCGCTATGTTGCTATTTTCAAAATGTAATAGCGTGTGATGTTTCCTGGCGCACTTGCTACATACGGAACTCGAATTGCATTTTGCAACTAAATGCTTATCGCTTAAGCAGTTCAAACATAGGTTGTTTGTCTTTACTAATTTATAACGCTCGCTTGGTGAATATTTACGAAAAGTCGCACAATTATATAAATTACCGTGTCTATCTTTACATACTAAACAAGTATGCTGGAGTGATGTTGGCGTAGCGGTTACGTAAGTTAACGACCCTGCTATTTTAGATGGTTGAGTCTGTCTACGGTCGACGCACCTTTTATTCTCCTGTTTAACGTTCGGAGAGCGCTGCATCACCTTTATTTGATCTCGCACGAACGATGCTAATGAATGAAAGGAAGGCATCTCCGAGCTACGATGCTCCATTTCAAACGCACGCACGGTGTCGGGGTCCAACTTCTTCAGTGCAATATGGAGAAACACCACGTCCATAAGGTCATTAAATTTCAAATTCTTAAGTGCAGCCACCGATGCCACAAATTTATCTAGAAATTGCTCTAAGCCGTTGATGTTCGCGGATGATATAGGTTTAAGATCGAATATCTGGTTCAAATATTCGGAAGCTAACATTCTCCTATCTTCATATTTAGTTTTAAGCGTCTCGAATATTAATAAGTAATTGTTTGCTGTAGGTGTAAAACCAGAGCAGATCGACTGTGCCCTGCCACTAAGTTTACTGATTAAGTAATATAATTTTTCGGCGTCCGATAACGATGGGTTATTGTGTATATTGTTTTGAAAACTACTGAAGAAGAAGGGCCACGTCTTAATATCACCATTAAATACCGGAATATCTATTGGCGGCAACCTAATCGAGTCGCTTGGACGTACCTGTTTTTCCGGCTTTGCTTCGTTTTGAGATAGGGATCTCGCTATTTTTTTCACGCGACACAACATATCTTCGAATGCCAGCAGCGGTTGGTAGTTCACTATGTATTTCGGGTCGATTTGTAATTCCAAATGATTAATTTGGTCTAATATTTTTTCGTAATCTATTCGTAGAGAATCTATCGTTTCAATTTCGGTCAAAAAAGTTTCCCGCACTGCTTCTATATGAATGTTCTTTATATAATCACTTATATTCTGCATACGCGAAAAGAGTATGTCCCTCTTAGCATAAAGCGTTTTAATTTTGATTTCACTTCCACTAACTGCCATTTTAAACTATTATAATAAAGTTATATCAATCACAATTAATCTCACAACGCACAAACAATAAAGGATGGACACTCGGTATGCCGTATTACGTAATTAAATCGAACACCTGCGCAGCGAGTCGAGGTGACGCGTCATTTGCATTCAATAATTTTATCAAGATTGTGGGTAAGCGTATCAAACGGTTCCTATTACACTGTTTCAATTATTTAATAGGCTTTAAATTTAATCAAATACGAGCGCTATAAAACGAATAATTCTGTTTGCGAGTACCTAATCAAAATTTAAATTTAAACGAACACTATTTAAGTCTATTCTATAAATTGGAGTGCATTATCTAATTAATTAATTCAACAATTCGACCAAAATCCTGCTCGAAGTGACCATAAAATGGTGGAGCCACGTGTTTAAGGCTGCCGAAGTCTAGTTCCCCGGTCGAACCTTAAACCTATTACGCGAGATATTAACTAAAGTGGACTGTATATGCGGATGCTTCTACGCTTACGTAAAAGCGACTACTATAGCATGCGGTATAATGCACTCGCTCTTCCCTAAAACTAAACTATTATGGTGCCGAATCGCTGAAAAGGAATCCTGCTTTATTAGGAGAACAACAAAATTGGAGCGGGTTAAACTATATAAGGCAGTAAATAAAGGAGTGTTGACTCACCGGGGTTTCTTCTATCCTGTTGAGCACTATAGCTGCAATTTCTGGAACTTCTTCTGGAACACTCCGGAGAGAGGCGGTGCGCGACTATATCTCACACGAGGTGAGGCGGGTTTCCTGGAGCTCGACTGCTTCCAGGCTAAAGCGGTTTCTACTAGCGGTGTGGTTTCAACGACGATTGTGACGGAAAGAGCTGTTGTTCCAATGACTGGCGCGGTAGGAAAGAGGCCGCGCAACGGTCGCGCGTGCCTTATATGTCCTCGGCCCCGATGATTACGTGACATTCTAGAATCATCTTCTTGCCCCTCCCACCCCACCACCCCGATGTGTCGATGGAGGATCGAGGAGGGTATGAATGATATCGTTTTGTCGGAAAGGAACAAGCGGCTTGGCACCTCTACCGTCAAATATAATAATCCAATGGTTTTTTCCGCGCAACCACTATCGTTTGATTGTCCAAATTTTAGAATTTAAGTATTATATAACTTTAGTATGGGATGTAGAATATGTTTACCCATACTGCCTTGTAACATGGATATTGTAATGGAAGGGCGGACCCTCCAAACACAGGCATAATTTGCTTAAATGGAGGTTCCGATCTACTATTTTTAAGGTATATACTTTTTAAAATGAAATAAAATTTATTTATTTTATTTTTTAACCCAGTATTTTTTTACCCAAGCAATAACAAGAGAAACATTTTACAATCCATATTCATATCATTGTAGTCTAAAAACCTACTGGTTTAAATCCCTTCACTATTTCTTAAAGAATACTAGTAACACTATTAAGATTAATAATATTCTCGTTAACTATTCCAAATAAACATAAAATTCTTATGCTAAGAAAGTCACGAGGGTAGTCAAATGGCTGATTCCAACCCATTAATTTCAGAGTTTGCGGTTCGCACTCCGTCTCTGATTGGCACACAGCAAAGCTTTAAGTCATAATACAAAACACGACTTCTTATAAAAAATTGCGTGGCAAGTCTTTTTCACCCTATAATTCAATGATTTATAGGCGAAATAAATTTGGATTACAAGTAACAAATTTTTTCGGAAGGACTTAAAGTCGAGGACGTTGTTAAAATATTAAGAAAGCTACTGTGTGTGACAGCCCTGTGCCGTGAATAAAGTAAGACAGAATGTTTTTTTTTTTTGCTGTGGATGAATATTTTTACAGTTTGTTTGACTCATTAGCATATTATATGGAATTTTGTGCCCCTTATGAAAATCAATTTAGAAATAATTAAAACTTATAACAAGTGATACATTTTTGACTTCCTCTTTCTATTTTGAAACAAACATATTTTCTTTACTTTCATTTCATTAGACCTAATTTTGATAAGATTAAAGTCCACTGCTGAAGATAGACCTCTCCATAGGTTGCCTCATCATGAAGGATATTTGCTATAGTTTCCGCACTCAGTAGGCGGGTTGGCATTCGCAGTTTATATTCTAGTTGTTATTGAAAAAACAGTAAAGATGAGGACACAAAACTAGTTACTTTAATAATTATTTTAAATTGAATTTACCGTGCGTTATAACATCTTTTTAAAATCATTTGTAAGATTTTTTATGCGGCTTGATGAAAATGACAATTCATATTTTTAGGTTCTGAGTAACTTCTTCTTCAGATCACCTTTGAAATATTTTTTATAGAAGAGGGGGGCAAACGAGCATGCAACTGACCTGATAGTAAGTGACTACCGCCGCCCATGAACAACCGCAACACCAGGTTAATTGCAAATGCGTTGCCGGCTTTTTGGAAAGTAGTAAGCTCTTTTCTTGAAGGCCCCTCAGTCTTATTGGTCCGTAAAAGTCGCCGGTGGAAAACAATTCCACAGAGAAATTGCACAAGGAAGAAAACTCCTAGTAAAACGTACAGTAGTGGACCACCAAGCATCCAGATGGTGAAGGTGATATCGGGAATTCTGATGCGATGTGCGTTCGTGAAATTCGGCAGCTGGAACTAAACCGAACAATTCCTCAGAACACTCCCCATAGTAGATACGATAGAAAACGCAACATCCCTACGCAGCGCCAGTGAACCGAGCCGATCAGAAAGCAATCGGTCGTCGACGATTCGAATCGCTCTGCGCTTGATGCGGTCAAGTGGTAGCAGGCACTGGGGTGCCCCAGCCCAGAGATGAGAACAGTATTCCATGTGAGGCCAAACTTGCGCTTTGTAAAGTTGCAAGTGGTGTGCTGGCATGAAAAATAGTCTCGCTCTGCTGAGCACGCCAAGCTTTTTATTTATTTTTTAGGTTTTGGAAAAATTAATCTCTAATTTTTCCAATGCTGATTTAACAAACAACTAAAAGACATTATCAACATTTTTACTACAAACTTATGTTCTTCATAACATATAGACTACTTTTAAACGAAGAAGAGCTGCAAATTGCGCAACAGATATTAAAGTGCTACATTTACACTTTGCATAATAGCGAAAGGCTGAGAGAAACCTTTTGATATATACATATATATATATATATATATATATATATATATATATATATATATATATATATATATATATATATATATATATATATATATATATATATATATATATATATATATGTATATATAATATTTTCATGCACCCATAAGATAAGTTGCATGCGAGTGCTACGAGAAATTAAATTATGGAAAAAAGCCGTCAAGTCTCACCATCGAACATTTGGAATAAAATCTCATATCTTCCATCGTCATAATCCAAATAAATTATCAGTGTACCACCATGCGTTTCACCAGTTATTTTCTACCATGCGTGACCACATCTTGAAATTTTCTGCCGTTAGCTGTTATTTCGGATCAAAACGACTTTGCATGTTCCCCTTCCTGTAATTCTTCTTTTCCCTCTTCCTTTCTCTTCCCACCAATCTTCGTGAAGGTTGTTCTATTTAAAACAAACCGGGACTATTATAAAAGGTGTGTGACACGTCCGTGTCACAACTATGCCGGTAGTTGTTGGGATTACTAAGCTTGAAGTTGTTGACGAATATGTTTACCTGGGACAAATATTCCAACAAGGTAACCACTTTGACCGATAGATCAATCAACGGATTCAACTCAGTTGGACATCGTTCGGGAAATTAAGACACATCTTCTCGTCTGGTATATCTCAAAGCTTGAAACGAGATTGTACAACCTGGGCGTGTTTTTAGTGATGACTTATGGATCTGAGACGTAGTCCTTCACTGCTGGACGTATGAGTAAGCTCAAGGTCATTCAGCGAGCTTTTTAAAGGGTTATACTCAGAAATGGACTAGCGGAAGGCTGAAATGATGATGACGAATATAACATAACCAGGTACAAAATCCTACAATATTTGTGATATGACAAATCTTAATTGAGTTTCTTTACACAATATATAAATATAATTATTAATTTAATTGAGTAATCTTTAAATTTATATCAATCCTTGTACTCATATTCAAAACAGCAATACTAATAAAACTCGTTTTTATCAACAGTAGGTAGCTGATAGTTTATTTAAAAAAATCACGAATATACTTATGAGTATGGCGATTTCACCCTTCACAAAACTTTTTTTTGAACTTTTTTTTTCTTCATTTGAATTAAAGCGACGTGAGTCACGAAAAGTTAAACGGGCAAAGTGCAAACGCAACCATCTTCTTGCTAATATTTTATGCAAAGTGAACCTAAGGGGCATGCAGATGTAAACCTTACAGAATCCTAACAATATGAAAATTTTAATTTAACGAAATATATTATTATTATTATATGCAGTTGAATAAGAACAGTGCAGTGGTAACACAGATGCTAAGCACGCACTGGACGATGAAAATGCACAGTGAAAATGTGACCTGGAGGTCGACCCCTACGTATAAAATTTTATCGTGAATACCATCATGATCATTAAGCAATTTAGATCACAAAAGAACAGGTAAATATAAATACATACAAACCCGCAGTAAATGTATACAAGTCTGTAAAGATATTGGGCAACAAAACATTTGAAGAACAGATTTTCAACAGATCTATTACTATAATTGATAGAATCAGGCGTTATTTTGCAGAAATCCATTATAATAAAGATATTAATAGTTATTTTGCAACCATCCGCTAATTTAAATAAAATGATTTGGAGTTCTTTGGCCCCCGCGCCGAGGGTGCAACAAATTCTTAAATTTTAAAAACACTCCTCATCTTCGGGGATTTACTTTGTTTATTGTTACTGTTGTCATGGCCTCTTTACATTTAAACCATATGCGAATACCTGTAAATGGCTTTGTCGAAATGTCCAATTTGTATTCATGTAACGTTTATATGCTGTTGGTGTTCCAAATGAAATAAAATAAATAAATGATGTGTGTTCCCTAGTTTGAAGAGCACCGCCCGCCCTCAATCAATTGCGATTCAGGTGTTATTGACTCTACGGCGGCTAACCACTGATGCAGCCGCTGATGTGGTCAGCCGCCGTAGAGTCAACATTACCTGAAGATGCCACGTGTAGAGACGAAACAGGTATCGTATTATCGTCGATGGTGTGTCTTTCCTAGAATAGTGGTGTTGGGAGTAGTGGCGTTGGGAGTAGTGGTGCTGGGATTGTTGGTGACGGGATTGGTGCACGTAATTGAGGGATGGCGGAAGGTGCTCTTCAAACTAGGGAAGACACATTATTTTATTTAATTTAGCGGACGGTTGCAAAATAACTATTAATATCTTTATTAGATCTATTACTGCCGCCTTGTGCCCGAAGTCTGAATGGCTGAGCTATACAACAAGAGCGGCAATTGCAGCTCGATCTGATTATACAATGATAAATGATTGTTGAACTTATTTTTTTAATTGATCAATAATTTTTTTTAAATTTTACATTAAAAAAAGTTTTAGTTAATAATGGCGTACATTTACTATCTCATAAAGTATGTTCTACATTAGACAGGTAAACACGATAACTTTTGAAAATGTCAATTTGGGCAGCCATGGAATGTAAATGGCTGTTTAATTTTCTTTTGTTTAGTTAATTTTTTTCGGCTAATAAATTCCAAAATTTTCAGTATGTTGAGCAGCCTTGTGTTGATATATTTTACTAAATACATATACACGTCCGTGCCGTTGCCGTGAGTGACGGTTCAGAATATCCACTAGCCCATATCTTGCCGTGGGTGTCGTAAAAGGCGACAGAGGGAAACATGCATAAGACGGGCAGCAGCATCTTCTTGATAACAGCAACTATGTATCAAAAAGCTGCAGGTGCCCACCCGCTCGCCAAGCGTGGCAACTATGGTAAAATAACCCCCATTATGAGAGTTACGAAGAGACGGCCCCAGTCCTCGGCGGCCCCGCTATTCCTGGCTACATATTGCGACCATGGTAACGGTGGGGAAGGGGGTGCTAAGAAAACGTACCATAAGTTGATATTTGTATATGTATTCAATTATTAGTGGGTTATGAAATAATCCAATACTTGCGGTGATCGACCGTCCGCGTCTGTTTCACCCCCTCAAAAATTTACGTGACCACGTCACTATTTCGCCTTAAATCTGTACTTGGTGCGATCTTACAGAATACCACTTTAAAGTAGCAGACTAATGGTGCTGTGTTTCGTTCTTCGAGAATGGAAAACTTCTTGTTGGAAATAAAGCATTCCATCTTAGTTCTCAAGTAGAACAAAACGTAATATGAATTTTGATTCATAATAACGGATATAGGATTTCATAATAAGTTATCTATGGGCCACAGCATACACTTACCATTACGTCGACTGTGTGCTCGTTTGTCCTACATCATCTATAAAATAAACCCATATGCCAGACGTTTCGAGTACTTGATAGCACCCATGATCACAGGGGGAAAAAGAAACATCGTTATGCCGTTGCCACGGCTCCCTTCGGTTTTCTTGAAGTCTTTTAGTGATATGCTTGGATTAGGATTTCAATTTATCATATAAATGATGAAACAGAAAACGATGCAACGGCTAATATATTTTGAAATAAAATAATATTTTGACTTGCGTCTGAAAAAATGCTTACGCGGTGCCTTTATTCTACAAAAAAAAAACCGGATGCATTTTACCCATCTAATCTAGTTTTATTAAAATTATTAAACTGCTACGTTATTATCTCTCTTTCATTAATTAATTATGTATGTAACATAATTTTACCTATACATAGCATTAAAGTAAAGCATGGTTTTGTAACGATCCCCCCCCCCCCCCCTCTATTGGATATAAAATAAAAATTTTATAATATTAAAAATATCCCCTTTTCAATAACATTATATATATGTGACCAGGATTAATAAACTATGTTTAGATATTTCTAAACAGATCTCTCTAAAGGTTTAATAATAGGCCGTTTGTAATCTTTTGGCGTGATCGTCTTAGTTAGGACCCTTATTTACGTTGTGTTTGTTTGTAACTTAGTTCTTTTAGGTGTCTTTTGGAAGAATGAATATTCACTAGAGCAATTGAAAGCTGTTGGTAGTGCCTAATAAGCTAAGTGAACCCCGTTCACGAAGACAGGGCTCGAAAAAGGTTAAGAACATAAAACGTCCCTATTCCACTTGTATCAGGTTTACATTATTAATTTATTATTATTTATCCCTTCCCGCTTGGAAAAGGCTCACAATATATTTATACAAAAATACCCGATACAAGGGCTTCGCTCTCCTACATTTATTTAAAAAAATGTAGGGGAGGTACACGGCCCCACACACGCCGTGCACGGTGAGCGCCAACCATTTTGATGCACTCCCCCCGAAGGGAACGCTAATTCGGGAACTGGACCGTAGTCCACAGCAAAATAACTGGTGAACCAGTAAAAGAGGCTTGGCCCCTTGTTAGTGCGTAAGCACAAACATCGACCGAAGTCGCGCATGTCAATGCGTGTAAACGCCATACAGAATACGAACGAATCGAGCCACAGTGAATGTACGTCACACGGTTTAGGCAAATAGGCACACTGGCTGTAAACCCTCCGTGAGCGCCACCACCTGCCAGACCGCCGCTCCTGCAGACGTGATGTAAGTGTATGGCATCACCACCAATTGCATGATCAGCACGGCTACTAGCCGCAGAGCCTGTCATGAGACTACTGCTCACCTCAAGGGAATGGGGTCCCACGTTGTGCAGCTTTCGGCCGCAGCCTTGAGAGTCTCCTCAGATCCTCCCGCCAGCTACCACCCGCATGAGGTCGACACATTTGCTCCACCAACCAATACAACGGCAGATATAGCCAAAAGGCAGTTATAAGATAAGAGTAATAATTCGCCATCAGAAAGGGTTTGTGTCACTGACGTTGAGTAAATGCATTTTCGATCATGTTTGTCTCACCCACCAACAAGTTGCCTTCAATCATTCAAAGGTGGGAAAGTTACAGAGAGATAATATTATGTTGTTATATAAAACATCGTGGAGGGCAGACAGTCTGCAGCCCCGCAATGAAGGGACCCGACTTGGGCAAAGCTACTTAGGTGTGAGTCAAACCAAGACGCAGAGAGCGCCATTGAGAATAGCGTCCCACCAAACAACCATCGCAGAGAAGTAATGCTGCAGAACGCAACAAGCATCAATACGACTATCGTCGGGCTTACACCATTCCAAGGTCCCCCATACATCCCAGCAGACATCACCACCCGTATACCTCCATCGACCAGAACCACAGAGAGCGTCGAATCAGGCGCAGCACACCCGTAGATCCATCACAAGACGCAATACTGCCAGTAGCAGTAAGCATCAATGCAACTATCATACGGATGGCGCCCCCTCACAACACACCCAGCATGATCCCTATCGACTTTGGTAACAAAGTTGGTATTGTTGTTATATTAAAAATATCACCAACGTATCATAGTAGCACGCTACTAAGACGCCAATGAACAAAACTCCACGTATCATAGCGCTAATGCACTAAGACATGAAGCTGAGTATGCCTGTTACACTTAAAAGTGCTACCAAACACACTCAACATCCCCATCCGAAAGATAGACGACGCATCGCTATGCGCTACGACGCCGCCCACAAACGGTATGGGTGTGCGATGTCCACGGGAAAGCCGTATTGCTACAACAAATCCGCTTACCATCGACACTAAGATGTTAATTGTATACCTCCATCGACCAGAACCACAAGAGAGCGTCGAATCAGGCGCAGCACACCCGCAGATCCATCACAAGACGCAATACCGCATGTAGCAGTAAGCATCAATGCAACTATCATACGGGCGGCGCACCCTCACAACACACCCACATGACTCCTATCGACTTTGGCAACAAAGTTAGTATTGTTGATATATAAAAAATATCACTAACGTATCATAGTAGCACGCTACTAAGACGTCAATGAACAAAACTCCACGTATCATAGCGCTAATGCACTAAGACATGAAGTTGAGTATGCCCATTACACTTAAAAGTGCTACCAAACACACTCATCATCCCAATCCGAAATATAGACGACGCTTCGCTATGCGCTACTACGCCGCCCACAAACGGTATGGGTGTGCGATGTCCACGGGAAAGCCGTATTGCTACAACAAACCCGCTTACCACAGACACTAAGATGTTAATTGTATACCTCCATCGACCAGAACCACAAGAGAGCGTCGAATCAGGCGCAGCACACCCGCAGATCCATCACAAGACGCAATACCGCATGTAGCAGTAAGCATCAATGCAACTATCATACGGGCGGCGCACCCTCACAACACACCCACATGACTCCTATCGACTTTGGCAACAAAGTTAGTATTGTTGTTATATAAAAAATATCACTAACGTATCATAGTAGCACGCTACTAAGACGTCAATGAACAAAACTCCACGTATCATAGCGCTAATGCACTAAGACATGAAGTTGAGTATGCCCGTTACACTTAAAAGTGCTACCAAACACACTCATCATCCCAATCCGAAATATAGACGACGCTTCGCTATGCGCTACTACGCCGCCCACAAACGGTATGGGTGTGCGATGTCCACGGGAAAGCCGTATTGCTACAACAAACCCGCTTACCACCGACACTAAGATGTTAATTGTATACCTCCATCGACCAGAACCACAAGAGAGCGTCGAATCAGGCGCAGCACACCCGCAGATCCATCACAAGACGCAATACCGCATGTAGCAGTAAGCATCAATGCAACTATCATACGGGCGGCGCACCCTCACAACACACCCACATGACTCCTATCGACTTTGGCAACAAAGTTAGTATTGTTGTTATATAAAAAATATCACTAACGTATCATAGTAGCACGCTACTAAGACGTCAATGAACAAAACTCCACGTATCATAGCGCTAATGCACTAAGACATGAAGTTGAGTATGCCCATTACACTTAAAAGTGCTACCAAACACACTCATCATCCCAATCCGAAATATAGACGACGCTTCGCTATGCGCTACTACGCCGCCCACAAACGGTATGGGTGTGCGATGTCCACGGGAAAGCCGTATTGCTACAACAAACCCGCTTACCACAGACACTAAGATGTTAATTGTATACCTCCATCGACCAGAACCACAAGAGAGCGTCGAATCAGGCGCAGCACACCCGCAGATCCATCACAAGACGCAATACCGCATGTAGCAGTAAGCATCAATGCAACTATCATACGGGCGGCGCACCCTCACAACACACCCACATGACTCCTATCGACTTTGGCAACAAAGTTAGTATTGTTGTTATATAAAAAATATCACTAACGTATCATAGTAGCACGCTACTAAGACGTCAATGAACAAAACTCCACGTATCATAGCGCTAATGCACTAAGACATGAAGTTGAGTATGCCCGTTACACTTAAAAGTGCTACCAAACACACTCATCATCCCAATCCGAAATATAGACGACGCTTCGCTATGCGCTACTACGCCGCCCACAAACGGTATGGGTGTGCGATGTCCACGGGAAAGCCGTATTGCTACAACAAACCCGCTTACCACCGACACTAAGATGTTAATTGTATACCTCCATCGACCAGAACCACAAGAGAGCGTCGAATCAGGCGCAGCACACCCGCAGATCCATCACAAGACGCAATACCGCATGTAGCAGTAAGCATCAATGCAACTATCATACGGGCGGCGCACCCTCACAACACACCCACATGACTCCTATCGACTTTGGCAACAAAGTTAGTATTGTTGTTATATAAAAAATATCACTAACGTATCATAGTAGCACGCTACTAAGACGTCAATGAACAAAACTCCACGTATCATAGCGCTAATGCACTAAGACATGAAGTTGAGTATGCCCGTTACACTTAAAAGTGCTACCAAACACACTCATCATCCCAATCCGAAATATAGACGACGCTTCGCTATGCGCTACTACGCCGCCCACAAACGGTATGGGTGTGCGATGTCCACGGGAAAGCCGTATTGCTACAACAAACCCGCTTACCACCGACACTAAGATGATATGTCTAGGACACATCGGTTAGCGAGTCCAAGTTTACCTCGGACCAATTGCTCGTGAAGCAGCACACACGCCACCATAATATTCCTTTTCAAGTCCCTAATAAGGACTAGTCATTTTGCTACAGTACTAGGAGCAGTCAGTCACCCGACCACCCCATACAATGCTTATGCATCAAGGAGACCTCCTATAATATTGCTTTTGTATCATAGACCTTACTTTCATAAGTCATTCATATATAGGATTCGAACCCACGACCCTACTATTGTAATGCATATTAATCATAGAGACCTTCTATAGTATTGCTTTTGAATCACAGACCTTACTTTCATAAGTCATTCATATATGGGATTCGAACCCACGACCCTACTATTGTAATGCATATTAATCACAGAGACCTTCTATAGTATTGCTTTTGAATCATAGACCTTACTTTCATAAGTCATTCATATATAGGGTTCGAACCCACGACCCTACCATTGTAATGCAAATTCATCATGGAGACCTTCTATAATATTGCTTTTGAATCATAGACCTTACTTTCATAAGTCATTCATATATAGGGTTCGAACCCACGACCCTACTATTGTAATGCAAATTCATCATGGAGACCTTCTATAGTATTGCTTTTGTATCATTGAGTTTAATATCATAAGTCCCTAATATAGGACTAGTCATTGTGCTACAGTACTTCAGGCAGCCGGGCTCCCGACCACCCCATATATATGTACAACTGCAGGTATGTATCTCCGGCACCTCATCCATACAAGACATCTATACGTGAACACCTTCCATAACTTAGGAAAATTTTCCTTAATACATGAACTCCTTCAACAACTTAGAAAAATTCATCTATACGTGAACTCCTTCCACAACTTAGAAAAATTTCTTTTATACACGAACACCTCCCAAGACTTTAACAATTTTTAACAAATTTTCTAATTATCTTATAAATGTTATTTAACTTAATTTTATAATATTTGTTGACTTGTATTTCTATTATTTATCTTATTTTAAATATTTTTACAAGTTTTTATAATAAATTTACTTATTACAAGAAACAATAATTTTGCCTTTAATTTGCTATGTTATTGGGATAATGTATGAAATATATTAACTTTATATTTATTGATTTAACTTAATTACTTAATATATATCTTTTAAAACTATTTTTGACGCCCCTTTATATTGAATTTAATTATTAATAATAATATAGAGCCGTCACAGTTTGTTGCTTACTCAAAGCACTACATGTCCGTAACGTGGACATTGTCTCAACGGAGTATTCAGTGAATTGGCACACAAGGCACGGGCAGCACACAATGTGACGACAATTAACTATTGTCGTATTGCGCACTTCACAATAAATGCTTTTATATTAAAAAGAAACTAATTAGTGTAGAAAACCTTTTCATAACACAATACAAGGTTTTCTTTGCAACAAGAACTTTTAGAAAAATTAAATTTTAATTAAAATAAAAACGGGCTTTAACCAAATACGGTGGTATAGAATTCGAATATTTACATCTCCGTCTTCAGATTTACGTCAGCTATCAAGTGGATTAATTTTCATACTTTGATGTAGATTTTTCATCTTTAAGAGAACTCAGTAAATGTACAAGTTTACGTTATAAATAGAGAATTTCTGTTCAAATATCATACATTTATAAATATTATATTTGAAAGTAATTGATTGGAGAATATTAGGTCACTAACGTTCATAAGATATGGGCATCAAAGCTATGGGGAATAATTATAAACTGAAAAAGAAGAACTAGATATATACTAAAATCAATTACTTTGCGATAACCTACCTTTAAAGCAATCGTTCTCTTGAACAGTCATTCGAACTCAATAAAACTGCCATTAAACAGCAGTTAGCTTCCTAATGTCTTTTAAGAAAACATCTACGAGATTTACTATTAAGTGAAAACTCTTACTTCCGGAAAGCAATGCTTTTTATACATTATTGTGTGTGTGTGTGTGTGTGTGTGTGTGTGTGTGTGTGTGTGTGTGTGTGTGTGTGTGTGTGCGCGTGTTGAACTGCTCCCCACTAGATGGAGCGATGACCTAGTAAGTGATAAATAGGGATATGATGGATACAGGCAGGCAAAAAATATCGTTCTTCGCGGGCAAATCTAGTTTGGATCCCACCGGCCAAAAATTTGTTACCTGTTTTATTTTGTAACAATTATATGTGCTGATTTCACTATGTATTCAGCGTTGATAAAAACACTGTGAGTAAACCTGCATGTCTTAGCAGTTAATATTGTTACGAGCTTGAGGTTCGTGACAATAAAAATTGCCGATAGAATTACCTAAATTAACACTTTAATTCACTTTACACTAATTAAAGTTAAAAAACACTAATAATTAATCACACTGATTCACTTTATTCCGCTCCGAAGCTTCGCTTGTGTCGCCAACTCCAATACTTCCCCGATCGCATCTTGCAGCGCCTATTTATATAAATTAGCAGCGAAATATCCAGAATATTCAAGTAAACACGCGCAAGGTACCGAGAGTTCGTGTTTCGACTTCAAGAAGTTTAGTTCTTCGGTTCGAGACTAGATGGCGCTAGTGCCGTCGACTTGAGCGCGTAACACTGCCCCCTCCTAAGACATGCACGTCCCGAGCATTATCGGCCCCATAATAACGCGCCAGGCGATCCACATGGACGATCTTAGGAGTCCCTCTTGCGCTTTTCTGTATCCGGTAGGTTACATCGTTGATCTTGGTCACAATCCGGTACGGGCCGTCCCATTAAGCTTGAAGCTTAGGAGATTTCCCTTTGCTGCGGACTAGATTGTGTAACCACACAAGTGAACCTTCGTCGAACCCTTTGTTGTTCATCTTGCGATCGTACCGGGTTTTCATCTTTTCAGACATTTGCTGGCCCGATTATCTGACGTGCTCATAAACGTCATTCATTTTGTTCCGCAAGTCATTTGCATAATCGGTTATACTGCGTGGAGCATCAGGTGGTATCCCGGTGATCAGGTCCGCAGGCAGCCGTAATTCTCTTCCAAAGTTTGCGAAAGCTGGTGTCACTGCTGTACTTTCGTGAACAGCGCTTCGATATGACAACAAAAATGGTTGTATGTGCTTGTCCCAATCTCGTTGCCGATTGTCTACAACTTTTGCTAGGTACCTCTCCAATGTCTGATTAAATCGTTCTACCATTCCATCAGATTGCGGGTGATAAGAAGTCGTTCTTGTTTTATGAGTACCCATGAGCAGTTCTCACCAAAATTGTACCGCCTTAAATTTAGATGTCCTTTAAGTTCGTGTTTATTTTGTGACTATATAAGACACCATATTTATCAGATTTTTTAAAATCTTTTAAAGTCATATCTATAGATATAATTAATCACAAATAAATTACTACCAGAAGTGTTTAAAAATAATAAAATATTTATTTTCTGAAACCTGTTTATTTTTTGTATGGATTGTAGATTGTCCTATCCCCTATCACATGATTTGAAAATCGATTTTACCAAAAAATAAAACTTTAGGAGTACATCTTTCCATTTTGATTAATCACATCACTATTTATTTACACAATGATACCTTTGTACATGTATTTACTTATTTAATTTATTAATGTTTTCAATTTATTTGTTGTCTTAGATTTAACTCAATTTTGATTATCAACATTGTTACCATGATATTTCACATAATTTGTAAAAATTACTACTTATTTGGATGTTTTTAATGCTGTGTAAACATTTTTCTCCATGTCGAAGTCCTTTCATCTTAAATTGGTAGGCTGACATGTATTCTGTGTCAAACAATCCGTGCACGAGTGTCGTGGGTACCGATTAAACTCTAACTTGTTACTGGACCTTAAACGGTAAGTACATACTTTTTTAAAAAGAACTTTTTTCCAATGATTTCTATGTGCATTCACTCTTGTTTTCACTATTTTTTACATCGTTAGCTAATAAAATAATATTTTTAGGCGGTAAAAAATCCCATAACCTCAAATTTTGTTACCTCAATTTTGTTACTTTTGAGTAGGTAACGTATATGTTGATCTCATTGGTAACACAATTGATATCATTAAGGGACGAATACATTAGCCTACTGTCAACGAATAGAAAATATTAGAATATGAAATGTATGTTTAACGTTAGGTAAGTATTTGTTTTTGGCTCTCGTATAATCTGCTGAATATATTTAATTGAAATCCAGAAAGAATTTCATGTTGGCGATGTCATACATAGTTTTTAGCCATGATTTATTTTAAACAGACTTCCAAAAAAAAAAAAAAAAAACACCACACAAATCGACCACGTATGTTTTTGCTTTTATATAACTAGCACTGTTCGTATGTAAGTAAAAATATGTCCGTCAAAATTAGCAAACCATTTTTCAATGTTGGTATCCGATTGAGCTAAAATTTTGCAAGCACTTTTAGTTTTTATGACAAAGCAGTTTTTTTGACAGATTTAACCTGATGTTACAGACAGGAGTGTCTCCTCATGAAGGAACTGCTTAATGGTTAATAGCAACTGAATGAAATTTAGTATGCGTATAAAAGCTTGCCTGCAAAAAGTATTGTTATATTTAAAATTTATTTTGTTTGTATTGCATGACCGATTTTCATAATTCCTTTTTTGGTAGTAATAGGATATTCCATTCTAACTTTTTATTAAATAAATCACCAAAGTAAATTTAAATTATAATATAGAAAGTTTTTTTTAAATAAAAAATGTTGAAACAAATGTTCAAATAAACGAAAAACAAACTTTAACGAAGTAATACCTCTTCTCCCTAACTTTCAAAAGCGAAGATTTCATTGAAGTCGTGTTTTTGTTTATTTAAACAGTTTTTATGGAGATGTTATTCTGCTAAATGAAATCTCAAATAAATGATTTTAATTTTAAGGTTATCGTACAAAATGGCACCGCTAACTGCCACGGAAGAAATGAAACGCTATCGAAATAAGCCAGAATAAACCAGAAAAGTTAGAAGAATCAAGACGTAAAAATTTAGAAAGGATGAAGGTTAAACATAAAAAATCTGAGCTTAGTGACGAAAAACAAAATGGAAAACAAAAATCATAAAACGTCAATCATTCATTGGAGGAGACAGAAGCGGCAAAGAATCAAGAAAATAAAAAAGATAAAAACAGAGAGCGCGACAAGACATTGAAATATTACAGCAAAATGTTACATAAACTACAAAAATTACTTGAAGAAAACGAAAAAAAAAATCAACAAAATGTAAATCTTTCGTTGCACTTAATAAAAGATTGTACAGTATTAAACTGAAAATGATTCTAAAGTAAAAAAAAAACTAGAATAATAGAAATAGCTCTGGTTATTAAACCTTAAATAAATAAATTAAGCCTTAGAAGCATCATTAAAACAAATTTGTAAAGATTTGAAATGGTAATGCAATCGCATAGATTTAGCATTTTTAGAAATTGCTTTTTGAAATATCAACTTCTATATCATCTATATTACTAAATCCTTGCATTTTGATGAGAATGGAGATGCATTCTTATTCAAGTAAATTAATTAACAACAACAAACGACAGAGTTTTCTTTTATTTAGGGAAATCTACCAATTTCTAGAAATTAAGTCTATTTCCCGTATGTTACATCATAAATTTTAAAATAAAGGGTTGCTTATTTTAATTAAGAGTCCTATTATTATTTTTCGTTTATTAAACTAAATCCAATTATACCAATATTCCTCACAATGTAAACAGGCCTCAATAATTTCTTGGTTACCAATCATAATCAATTTTGTTACTGTCCATAAAAATAACGAAGGTTTTTAACTGATAAAAATTTTAGTTTTGGACTTTAACTAATTATATTTACTTATTAATACTTGCCGAAAAATTGTAATTTTATACATCAAACAATATTTACATTTTATTTTTATTTTAAAATACATAGAAAAAAATTGTTTGGTTTTCGTCCTAAGTAACACAGTTGAAAATGTTTGTATTGTAATTTAAAAGTTAGCAAACTTTTACAAGTAAAATTTTTTTGAGGGTTTAAATGCCTTCATATGTAATCATATAAAATATTTAACACGGAATATTCAAAGAACTACATTTAATTAAATGAATTTTGTTTAGTAACAAAATTGAACACGGTAATGCCATGCTCGGAAATAAACCTGTTTTATTCCTAAATGGTATATATTTATTGGTAACAAACATTAAATTACTCAATTTTTATATTACTTTTAGCGGATTCTTTAATAAAATCATTTAAAACAAACACATTTTTAAAAATCGAAAAAAATATTTGCCGTACAAAATTTTTGAGAACTGCTCCCATACCTCGGCAAGTTTCATGGAATATTTGAGACTCAAAATTCCTTCCTTGATCGCTGTGAATCTCTAAAGGTACTCCAAAACGACAGAAGACTTCTTGAACTAGTTTATCTGCAACTGTTGAAGCTTCTTGATTTGGAATGCCGAAGACTTCTGGCCACTTAGTGAAGTAATCCATTACAACCATGAAATACTTGTTACCGCTTTCACTCTCCTGAAACGGCCCCGCAACGTCAATGGCTATTCTCTCCCATGGTGCACCAACATTGTACAACTTCAATGCACCTCTACTACGAGTCTGAGGTCCCTTTACAGCCGCACAACTTGTACATTTGCGACGCCAGTCCTCGATATCGTTTCGACAGTGGAGCCAGTAAAACCGTTCTCGGATCTTCAGTAGAGTTCGTTTAACTCCCAGATGGCCTCCTGAATAATTATTATGGTACAGCTGTAGAACATCCGATACTTTAGCTTTAGGGACAACCATTTGCAAATGACAGCTGTCTCCCCGAACACTTTCCCATGTACGGCACAAAACTCCATCCTGAAGCAGCAAGCTGTCCCACTGGGCCTAATAGCTTTTAGGGGTTGAACTTATCGCTGAGACGTCGCTCCTTTTGAGCTTGGGAGCACTGGCCTTCATCCATTTCAGAATCGGCTTGATGTCCGGATCTTCCTACTGTGCACGTTGTAAGCTGTCCTTCCACTCGTTGCTGAGGTGGTCTGCCCTGAGCATCCTCACAGATACCAGTTCCTTACTCTCTTGCCTAGTACAATGTTTGCAATCTTCAGGACAAGGTCTTCTTGACAATGCATCTGCGTTGCCATGAGATTTCCCGCTCCGATGTTCGATCTCAAAGTCATATTCCTGCAGTAGTTCAATCCACCTCGCAACTTGTCCTTCTGGATTTTTAAACTGCAATAGCCATTTTTGGTCAGTTCGTAAGTGTTATTTCCGCCCCAGAAGATATTTGCTAAAATGCTGCAATGACTTTACTACTGCTAGCAATTCGCGTCTTGTGACACAATAGTTCCTTTCCGGTTTTGACAATGACTTGCTGAAGAACGCTATCACGACTTCTTGGTCACCATTACGTTGAGACAACACAGCGCAAAGTCCTATATCACTTGCGTCTGTGTCAACTATAAATTCTTTGCTTGCATCAGGGTATCCCAAAATAGGTGTTTTGCGCAGACGGTCCTTGAGCTCCTGGAACGCGATATTGCAATTTTCATCCCAGCAGAAATGTCGTTTCTCCTCGGTTAGCTTGTGCAGAGGTTTGGCTATATCTGCAAAGTTCCTCACAAATCGCCGGTAATAGGAGCACAAACCCAAAAATGCTCTAACCTGCGTCTTGTCTTTTGGAACCGGCCAATCCTTGACAGCGGCGATTTTCTCTGGATCCGTGCGGATACCTTCTTCCGATACTACATACCCCAAAAAGTTAACTTGCCGTTTGAATAGTGAACATTTCTTCGGACTCAACTTGAGGTTGGCACACTGAATCTTCATGAGCACGCGTTCCAGGTTTTGAAGGTGTTCCTCAAACGTCCGGCCTACGATGATGATGTCATCCAAGTAGACCAGACAGGCATCGCCAATTAGCCCGGTAAGTACAAGTTCCATCAGCCTTTCAAACGTTGCTGGAGCATTGCACAACCCAAACGGCATTACTTTAAATTGCCACAAACCCTCTCCCGTCGAGAACGCAGTTTTCTCGTTATCCTTAGGGTCAATTTCAACTTGCCTGTAGCCACTTCTTAGACCCAGCGTGCTGAACCACTTTACTCCTGTAAGCATGTCCAGCGTGTCATCAATTCTTGGCAAGGGATAGCTGTCCTTCTTCGTAACGTCGTTCAGACGGCGGTAGTCAACACAAAACCGCATGCTGCCATCCTTCTTCTTTACCAGTACCACGGGTGAACACCATGGACTAGATGAAGGTTCAATAACACCATCCTTCACCATTCCCTCAATCATGGTTTCCACTTCCTTTTCACGTGCTACCTGCAATCTTTTTGGCCGCTGACGGATAGGCAGTTATTCACCTGTGTTTATTTTGTGTTGAACTAAGCCAGTCTTTCCTATGTCAGCATCGTTTGATGAGAATACATCGGCATACTTGAGTAACAACTTCTTCGCTTTGACCATTTCATTCGGGGAGAGAACGCTGCGATAGTCTTCTAAAAGTGTGCTCACTCTCGTTTGTGCATCCTTGCTGGGGGTCCCAGTCGATAGATATTGGCACCCGACGTAACCAATCCACTTCCTCACAAGTAGCAACCAGTGTGCCTTTTTCTATAATCTTTTCCTGGTCACAAAGGTTCAGCACACGTACTCCTGAGATGTTAGAAGTTCTGACCAAGGTTCGAGCCACTTTCCATGAAAGGTCATTTTCTAAGCTTTCCACGAGTACACAACGATGAGGTTTCCCAGGATTCCGAGGAAGACTAACCGGCACAATCGTTTCCGATCTCGGCGGAAGAACAATCTTCTCAAGGCTGTACACGTTCCCTGGTAACGCTCCTTCCACAAAAAGTTCCTCTTGTCCACATTTCAAGACACCTTGCCTAACGTCAATCGCACAACAATTCTTCCTCATGAAGTCTAGGCCCAGGATGCAGTCGTCCATTATATCAGCCACGATGAAATTATGCAGGTGGATCATGTTGCCTAGCTTCAACTCCATCTCTTTCTCTCCACGGACGGGTATACGCTGACCGGTGGCTGTTACCAAATTAATGCGTTCTCGGTTGTATGCGTAAACCCCAAGGAACTGACTTATTAGTTGGGAACTAACAACCGTACGAGAGGCTCCAGTGTCTATGGTCAGTTTACACGGCATTCCGTTGACCTCGCCCTTGATGATTAGACTGTTCCCATCGTGGGTTAGTGAGATCGAGATCCTTGGGGCACTTTTAACATCAGCCAGCACCCGCCCCGCAGTTCTGGCTTTTACTCGTTTCCCTGCTGCTGCTGGGCGGTGCTGTTGGCCGCACTAACCTCCTGAGATCGTTCACCTTCCCTTTCTAGGGTTCGCTTAGGGCAGCTGGATCGAAGATGGCCTTTTTCCCCATAGCCATCGCACCTAGGGCTGTATCCTTTGTTGCGGTCGCGAACTGTAGCTGCTGCAACCTCCCTGAAACGATGGGATGAATGATCCTGCCGCACGGCTTCCACCTCCAGTGCATGGGCAAAGGCGTTCTTAAGCGTCTCGTGGTGCCCGAGTCTCATAGCAGCTCTGACTTCAAGGTCGTGGATGCCGTCGATGAATGTCTGAACCAGGTTCCCTTCAATGAGCGCAGGTACAGACTGGTATGCTTTTCGAACCATCTTCTCCACCTCAAGGGCCCACTGCTGTAGGTTTTCGTTGCTGCGCTGCACGCGATCTTTAGGCTGCGCGCGAAAGACGTGTTTCAGGTGAGCGTCGCCATATATCGTTTATAAGATAATTAGAAAATTTGTTAAAAATTGTTTAAGTCATGGGAGGTGTTCGTGTATAAAAGAAAATTTTTCTAAGTTGTGGAAGGAGTTCACGTATAGATGAAATTTTCTAAGTTGTTGAAGGAGTTCATGTATTAAAGAAAATTTTCCTAAGTTATGGAAGGTGTTCACGTATAGACGTCTTGTATGGATGAGGTGCCGGAGATACATACCTGCAGTTGTACATATATATGGGGTGGTCGGGAGCCCGACTGCCTGAAGTACTGTAGCACAATGATAGTCCTATATTAGGGACTTATGATATTAAACTCAATGATACAAAAGCAATACTATAGAAGGTCTCCATGATGAATTTGCATTACAATAGTAGGGTCGTGGGTTCGAACCCTATATATGAATGACTTATGAAAGTGAGGTCTATGATTCAAAAGCAATACTATAGAAGGTCTCTGTGATTAATATGCATTACAATAGTAGGGTCGTGGGTTCGAATCCTATATAGGAATGACTTATGAAAGTAAGGTCTATGATTCAAAAGCAATACTATAGAAGGTCTCTGTGATTAATATGCATTACAATAGTAGGGTCGTGGGTTCGAACCCTATATATGAATGACTTATGAAAGTAAGGTCTACGATTCAAAAGCAATACTATAGAAGGTCTCTATGATTAATATGCATTACAATAGTAGGGTCGTGGGTTCGAATCCTATATAGGAATGACTTATGAAAGTAAGGTCTATGATTCAAAAGCAATACTATAGAAGGTCTCTGTGATTAATATGCATTACAATAGTAGGGTCGTGGGTTCGAACCCTATATATGAATGACTTATGAAAGTAAGGTCTACGATTCAAAAGCAATACTATAGAAGGTCTCTATGATTAATATGCATTACAATAGTAGGGTCGTGGGTTCGAACCCTATATATGAATGACTTATGAAAGTAAGGTCTACGATTCAAAAGCAATACTATAGAAGGTCTCTATGATTAATATGCATTACAATAGTAGGGTCGTGGGTTCGAATCCTATATATACATGACTTATGAAAGTAAAGTCTATGATACAAAAGCAATATTATAGGAGGTCTCCTTGATGCATAAGCATTGTATGGGGTGGTCGAGTGACTGACTGCTCCTAGTACTGTAGCAAAATGACTAGTCCTTATTAGGGACTTGAAAAGGAATATTATGGTGGCGTGTGTGCTGCTTCACGAGCAATTGGTCCGAGGTAAACTTGGACTCGCTAACCGATGTGTCCTAGACATATCATCTTAGTGTCGGTGGTAGCGGGTTTGTTGTAGCAATACGGCTTTCCCGTGGACATCGCACACCCATACCGTTTGTGGGCGGCGTAGTAGCGCATAGCGAAGCGTCGTCTATATTTCGGATTGGGATGATGAGTGTGTTTGGTAGCACTTTTAAGTGTAACAGGCATACTCAACTTCATGTCTTAGTGCATTAGCGCTATGATACGTGGAGTTTTGTTCATTGACGTCTTAGTAGCGTGCTACTATGATACGTTAGTGATATTTTTATATAACAACAATACTAACTTTGTTGCCAAAATCGATAGGAGTCATGTGGGTGTGTTGTGAGGGTGCGCCGCCCGTATGATAGTTGCATTGATGCTTACTGCTTCTTGCGGTATTGCGTCTTGTGATGGATCTGCGGGTGTGCTGCGCCTGATTCGACGCTCTCTTGTGGTTCTGGTCGATGGAGGTATACAATTAACATCTTAGTGTCGGTGGTAAGCGGGTTTGTTGTAGCAATACGGCTTTCCCGTGGACATCGCACACCCATACCGTTTGTGGGCGGCGTAGTAGCGCATAGCGAAGCGTCGTCTATATTTCGGATTGGGATGATGAGTGTGTTTGGTAGCACTTTTAAGTGCAACGGGCATACTCAACTTCATGTCTTAGTGCATTAGCGCTATGATACGTGGAGTTTTGTTCATTGACGTCTTAGTAGCGTGCTACTATGATACGTTAGTGATATTTTTTATATAACAACAATACAAACTTTGTTGCCAAAGTCGATAGGAGTCATGTGGGTGTGTTGTAAGGGTGCGCCGCCCGTATGATAGTTGCATTGATGCTTACTGCTACATGCGGTATTGCGTCTTGTGATGGATCTGCGGGTGTGCTGCGCCTGATTCGACGCATTCCTGTTGTTCTGGTCGATGGAGGTATACAATTAACATCTTAGTGTCGGTGGTAAGCGGGTTTGTTGTAGCAATACGGCTTTCCCGTGGACATCGCACACCCATACCGTTTGTGGGCGGCGTAGTAGCGCATAGCGAAGCGTCGTCTATATTTCGGATGGGGATGTTGAGTGTGTTTGGTAGCACTTTTAAGTGTAACGGGCATACTCAACTTCATGTCTTAGTGCATTAGCGCTATGATACGTGGAGTTTTGTTCATTGGCGTCTTAGTAGCGTGCTACTATTATACGTTAGTGATATTTTTTATATAACAACAATACTAACTTTGTTGCCAAAGTCGATAGGAGTCATGTGGGTGTGTTGTGAGGGTGCGCCGCCCGTATGATAGTTGCATTGATGCTTACTGCTACATGCGGTATTGCGTCTTGTGATGGATCTGCGGGTGTGCTGCGCCTGATTCGACGCATTCCTGTTGTTCTGGTCGATGGAGGTATACAATTAACCTCTTAGTGTCGGTGGTAAGCTGGTTTGTTGTAGCAATACGGCTTTCCCGTGGACATCGCACACCCATACCGTTTGTGGGCGGCGTAGTAGCGCATAGCGAAGCGTCGTCTATATTTCGGATGGGGATGTTGAGTGTGTTTGGTAGCACTTTTAAGTGTAACGGGCATACTCAACTTCATGTCTTAGTGCATTAGTGCTATGATACGTGGAGTTTTGTTCATTGGCGTCTTAGTAGCGTGCTACTATTATACGTTGGTGATATTTTTAATATAACAACAATACCAACTTTGTTACCAAAGTCGATAGGGATCATGTTGGGTGTGTTGTGAGGGGGCGCCATCCGTATGATAGTTGCATTGATGCTTACTGCTACTGGCAGTATTGCGTCTTGTGATGGATCTACGGGTGTGCTGCGCCTGATTCGACGCTCTCTGTGGTTCTGGTCGATGGAGGTATACGGGTGGTGATGTCTGCTGGGATGTATGGGGGACCTTGGAATGGTGTAAGCCCGACGATAGTCGTATTGATGCTTGTTGCGTTCTGCAGCATTACTTCTCTGCGATGGTTGTTTGGTGGGACGCTATTCTCAATGGCGCTCTCTGCGTCTTGGTTTAACTCACACCTAAGTAGCTTTGCCCAAGTCGGGTCCCTTCATTGCGGGGCTGCAGACTGTCTGCCCTCCACGATATTTTATATAACAACATAATATTATCTCTCTGTAACTTTCCCACCTTTGAATGAGTGAAGGCAACTTGTTGGTGGGTGAGACAAACATGATCGAAAATGCATTTACTCAACGTCAGTGACACAAACCCTTTCTGATGGCGAATTATTACTCTTATCTTATAACTGCCTTTTGGCTATATCTGCCGTTGTATTGGTTGGTGGAGCATATGTGTCGACCTCATGCGGGTGGTAGCTGGCGGGAGGATCTGAGGAGACTCTCAAGGCTGCGGCCGAAAGCTGCACAACGTGGGACCCCATTCCCTTGAGGTGAGCAGTAGTCTCATGACACGCTCTGCGGCTAGTAGCCGTGCTGATCATGCAATTGGTGGTAATGCCATACACTTACATCACGTCTGCAGGAGCGGCGGTCTGGCAGGTGGTGGCGCTCACGGAGGGTTTACGGCCAGTGTGCCTATTTGCCTAAACCGTGTGACGTACATTCACTGTGGCTGGATTCGTTCGTATTCTGTATGGCGTTTACACGCATTGACATGCGCGACTTCGGTCGATGTTTGTGCTTACGCACTAACAAGGGGCCAAGCCTCTTTTACTGGTTCGCCAGTTATTTTGCTGTGGACTACGGTCCAGTTCCCGAATTAGCGTTCCCTTCGGGGGGAGTGCATCAAAATGGTTGGCGCTCACCGTGCACGGCGTGTGTGGGGCCGTGTACCTCCCCTACATTTTTTTAAATGAATGTAGGAGAGCGAAGCCCTTGTATCGGGTATTTTTGTATAAATATATTGTGAGCCTTTTCCAAGCGGGAAGGGATAAATAATAATAAATTAATAATGTAAACCTGATACAAGTGGAATAGGGACGTTTTATGTTCTTAACCTTTTTCGAGCCCTGTATTCGTGAACGGGGTTCACTTAGCTTATTAGGCACTACCAACAGCTTTCAATTGCTCTAGTGAATATTCATTCTTCCAAAAGACACCTAAAAGAACTAAGTTACAAACAAACACAACGTAAATAAGGGTCCTAACTAAGACGATCACGCCAAAAGATTACAAACGGCCTATTATTAAACCTTTAGAGAGATCATTTTAGAAAGATCTAAACATAGTTTATTAATCCTGGTCACATATATATAATGTTATTGAAAAGGGGATATTTTCAATATTATAAAATTTTTATTTTATATCCAATAGAGGGGGGGGGGATCGTTACAATTTGGTGCCGTGACCAGGATTTATTTTAAAGAAGGTCGTTTTTATAAGAATTATGAAGTAGGCATTATGCCTACAATTTGTTGTCCGTGAAATGGAGAGGTGTCTAGGAGGATGGTGTTTGCTGGGGGTGGTTGAGAGTCTGGGGGTGGGGCTTTAACCTTACTATTAATTACTTGTTATAAAGATGTGTGCATAGTTAATACTAAATAAACTTTAAAGTGAAATAAGTGAGAAGACGCAGTAACATTTGTGTAAGTGAAGGACATAACGGTGCTAAAAGTGATAAAAGTATATAAATATAAAAATGGCTAAAACAAAGAAAAGTTCTAACTGAGTGAAGGCTAAGCCAGAAAATGAATTTAAGATGCTTCAAAAATTAATTAAAAATGCAGTGAAAACCTTTGAGGTTAACATAATTTCTCGAAGAAAAGTTTATTAACCAAATGAAAGATCACCAAATTAAAGTAAACCAAGAAGAGGTGTACGGGGCGAGCACTTCATATGTTACTGATCCTAAAAGGAATAGTTTATATAACAACATAATGTAACAATAGAAAAGCTGAAGATGGAAAATGAAATACTCATCCAGTAACAATTTATAAGATCTCACCAATTAAATAAAGGACGTTCCATCTAATAATCTCAATATAATCGAAAGTTATGAGCAAGATTTAAAATTCATTAAAACAAATAATGTTCATGTGTGATATTTGTAATAATTTAAATTAAATGGAGAGAATTATAAACCTGGGTCAGTACGCCTGACTCAATAACTTTAATAAGTTCAAGCAGCCACTTAAACTAAATAGTATAAGCAAATATAATGTCGGACAAATTAGATAACAAGTGCGAAACAATTTAAAAGAGGCAAGTCGCATTAGAAACACAAAATTTGATAAGCGTAATAAATTAATGAAATATCACATTGGCGATTTATTAAAAGTTTCTAGATCTAGTAAATCAGATGCAGATAACAAAGTTATGAGTAAATTTAATTCGGCGTATTAAGGGCTTTATATAATAGCAGCCGTACCATCTTACAATGTACTTTAATATACCTTAGCAAGCCCAGAAACAAATGAAATTAAAGGGAATTTTAATGCTATTCATTTATTAAAATATTTAAATAATAGTTTTGTTCCATATACATACTAGAATAAATACTGAAATATAATTTGGTCCCGTGGGTGGCCTATTGAAAAATAGATTAAAATTATTAAAGTTATGAGCAAGACATAAATTAATTAAAAATAAGAAAAATGCTGTAATGATTTTATTAATAACTATCTGTAAATATTGATTGTAAGATAATTTTGTAAAATATGTTTTTATTGAATAAATTTGGGGAGTTGGGTCAGGGTGAATGGCTCAATCACATCTATCCTGTGGGTGTGTAGCCATCTGATTTCAACTCATAATCAAAATACTGTGCATACAAAGATAACATTGCTGAAATTATATTTTAAGGATTTAAAATGTAAGTCAAAAACTAAAGAGAACCACTATATCAACGACATAATATACAATAAAATTGGCAAGATAACAATTTATGGTTTATTGCAATTGGATAGATGTGGTTGAAGGGGTGTGTGGCGGCAGCCATTCCCTGGGGTAGGTGGGGTGAAAATATATACTGAATTGTAACAGATTGAAAGAGGAAAGAACAGATACACATAAGTTCAAAATTTTGAGTGTAGTGCATATGCTCTCAATATAGTAAAATTTTATATCAACGACTCCACTGTGTGGGTCATTAACATAAAATTTGGGGGTGGATTGTGACGGCTCAATATTATTATTAATAATTAAATTCAATATAAAGGGGCGTCAAAAATAGTTTTAAAACATATATATTAAGCAATTAAGTTAAATTAATAAACATAAAGTTAATATATTTCAGACATTATCCCAATAACAATAGCAAATTAAAGGCAAAATTATTGTTTCTCGTAATAAGTAAATTTATTATAAAAAACTTGTAAAAATATTTAAAATAAAATAAATAATAGAAATACAAGTCAAAAAATATTATAAAATTAAGTTAAATAACGTTTATAAGATAATTAGAAAATTTGTTAAAAATTGTTTAAGTCATGGGAGGTGTTCGTGTATAAAAGAAAATTTTTCTAAGTTGTGGAAGGAGTTCACGTATAGATGAAATTTTCTAATTTGTTGAAGGAGTTCATGTATTAAAGAAAATTTTCCTAAGTTATGGAAGGTGTTCACGTATAGACGTCTTGTATGGATGAGGTGCCGGAGATATATACCTGCAGTTGTACATATATATGGGGTGGTCGGGAGCCCGACTGCCTGAAGTACTGTAGCACAATGATAGTCCTATATTAGGGACTTATGATATTAAACTCAATGATACAAAAGCAATACTATAGAAGGTCTCCATGATGAATTTGCATTACAATAGTAGGGTCGTGGGTTCGAACCCTATATATGAATGACTTATGAAAGTGAGGTCTATGATTCAAAAGCAATACTATAGAAGGTCTCTGTGATTAATATGCATTACAATAGTAGGGTCGTGGGTTCGAATCCTATATAGGAATGACTTATGAAAGTAAGGTCTATGATTCAAAAGCAATACTATAGAAGGTCTCTGTGATTAATATGCATTACAATAGTAGGGTCGTGGGTTCGAACCCTATATATGAATGACTTATGAAAGTAAGGTCTACGATTCAAAAGCAATACTATAGAAGGTCTCTATGATTAATATGCATTACAATAGTAGGGTCGTGGGTTCGAATCCTATATAGGAATGACTTATGAAAGTAAGGTCTATGATTCAAAAGCAATACTATAGAAGGTCTCTGTGATTAATATGCATTACAATAGTAGGGTCGTGGGTTCGAACCCTATATATGAATGACTTATGAAAGTAAGGTCTACGATTCAAAAGCAATACTATAGAAGGTCTCTATGATTAATATGCATTACAATAGTAGGGTCGTGGGTTCGAATCCTATATATACATGACTTATGAAAGTAAAGTCTATGATACAAAAGCAATATTATAGGAGGTCTCCTTGATGCATAAGCATTGTATGGGGTGGTCGGGTGACTGACTGCTCCTAGTACTGTAGCAAAATGACTAGTCCTTATTAGGGACTTGAAAAGGAATATTATGGTGGCGTGTGTGCTGCTTCACGAGCAATTGGTCCGAGGTAAACTTGGACTCGCTAACCGATGTGTCCTAGACATATCATCTTAGTGTCGGTGGTAGCGGGTTTGTTGTAGCAATACGGCTTTCCCGTGGACATCGCACACCCATACCGTTTGTGGGCGGCGTAGTAGCGCATAGCGAAGCGTCGTCTATATTTCGGATTGGGATGATGAGTGTGTTTGGTAGCACTTTTAAGTGTAACAGGCATACTCAACTTCATGTCTTAGTGCATTAGCGCTATGATACGTGGAGTTTTGTTCATTGGCGTCTTAGTAGCGTGCTACTATTATACGTTGGTGATATTTTTAATATAACAACAATACCAACTTTGTTACCAAAGTCGATAGGGATCATGTTGGGTGTGTTGTGAGGGGGCGCCATCCGTATGATAGTTGCATTGATGCTTACTGCTACTGGCAGTATTGCGTCTTGTGATGGATCTACGGGTGTGCTGCGCCTGATTCGACGCTCTCTGTGGTTCTGGTCGATGGAGGTATACGGGTGGTGATGTCTGCTGGGATGTATGGGGGACCTTGGAATGGTGTAAGCCCGACGATAGTCGTATTGATGCTTGTTGCGTTCTGCAGCATTACTTCTCTGCGATGGTTGTTTGGTGGGACGCTATTCTCAATGGCGCTCTCTGCGTCTTGGTTTAACTCACACCTAAGTAGCTTTGCCCAAGTCGGGTCCCTTCATTGCGGGGCTGCAGACTGTCTGCCCTCCACGATATTTTATATAACAACATAATATTATCTCTCTGTAACTTTCCCACCTTTGAATGATTGAAGGCAACTTGTTGGTGGGTGAGACAAACATGATCGAAAATGCATTTACTCAACGTCAGTGACACAAACCCTTTCTGATGGCGAATTATTACTCTTATCTTATAACTGCCTTTTGGCTATATCTGCCGTTGTATTGGTTGGTGGAGCATATGTGTCGACCTCATGCGGGTGGTAGCTGGCGGGAGGATCTGAGGAGACTCTCAAGGCTGCGGCCGAAAGCTGCACAACGTGGGACCCCATTCCCTTGAGGTGAGCAGTAGTCTCATGACACGCTCTGCGGCTAGTAGCCGTGCTGATCATGCAATTGGTGGTAATGCCATACACTTACATCACGTCTGCAGGAGCGGCGGTCTGGCAGGTGGTGGCGCTCACGGAGGGTTTACGGCCAGTGTGCCTATTTGCCTAAACCGTGTGACGTACATTCACTGTGGCTGGATTCGTTCGTATTCTGTATGGCGTTTACACGCATTGACATGCGCGACTTCGGTCGATGTTTGTGCTTACGCACTAACAAGGGGCCAAGCCTCTTTTACTGGTTCGCCAGTTATTTTGCTGTGGACTACGGTCCAGTTCCCGAATTAGCGTTCCCTTCGGGGGGAGTGCATCAAAATGGTTGGCGCTCACCGTGCACGGCGTGTGTGGGGCCGTGTACCTCCCCTACATTTTTTTAAATAAATGTAGGGGAGCGAAGCCCTTGTATCGGGTATTTTTGTATAAATATATTGTGAGCCTTTTCCAAGCGGGAAGGGATAAATAATAATAAATTAATAATGTAAACCTGATACAAGTGGAATAGGGACGTTTTATGTTCTTAACCTTTTTCGAGCCCTGTCTTCGTGAACGGGGTTCACTTAGCTTATTAGGCACTACCAACAGCTTTCAATTGCTCTAGTGAATATTCATTCTTCCAAAAGACACCTAAAAGAACTAAGTTACAAACAAACACAACGTAAATAAGGGTCCTAACTAAGACGATCACGCCAAAAGATTACAAACGGCCTATTATTAAACCTTTAGAGAGATCATTTTAGAAAGATCTAAACATAGTTTATTAATCCTGGTCACATATATATAATGTTACTGAAAAGGGGATATTTTCAATATTATAAAATTTTTATTTTATATCCAATAGAGGGGGGGGGGATCGTTACAATATGTAGAAGAAACAGCGTTGGCGATAGCACGCAGCCCTGTGGAACACCAGCATTAATAGGCTTGCAATCTGAGCTTGCACCATCTACAACGACCTTGATACTCCGATCTGCAAGAAAGCTGGTGACCCAATCGCACAATTTCTTGGGAAGCCCATAGGAAGGGAGCTTCGAAAGAAGCGTTTTGTGCCAAACCCGATCGAAGGCCTTCGCAATGTCCAAACTAACGGCCAATGCCTCCCCCTTGAACTCTACTGCCTCCGCCCATCTGTGACTTAGGTAGACCAGAAGATCACCAGCTGACCGACCACGGCGATAACCGTATTGGCGGTCACTAATCAGCTGGTGATCTTCAACGTACCTCATGAGCTGGCAGGTTACATTGGACTCCATTGTTTTGGAGAACAAGGAGGTGATGGCGATTGGCCGGTAGTTGGACGGGTCAGAGCGGTCGCCATTTTTAGGGATCGGGTGGACGTAAGCCGTCTTCCATGATTTTGGGACTACGCCTAGGGAGTAGGAGTACCGGAAAAGACGCGTTAAAACCTGTGCCAACTCTGGAGCACACGTCCTCAGCACAATTGGGGGAATCCGTCAGGCCCACTTGACTTGTGGATGTCCAGGGAGAGGTGTGCTTTGCGAACCGAGCGCTGTGTGAAGTGCACTTCCGGCATGGAGCACTCACACCGCGGGATGGTCGGCGGTGTACTCCCCCCGTCATCGAGAGTCAAGTTAGACGCAAAGAAAGAGCCTAGAAGATCGGTTTTCTCTTTTGCTGTATGGGCCAGTGAGTCGTCCTCCCTGTGCAGAGATGGAAGAGATGGCTGACAGAAATTCTCCTGGACAGCCTTGGCGAGAGACCAGAATGCACGGGTTCCAGAAGGAAGGCGAACTAGTTTCTCGCCAATTCTGCCTGTGTGCTCTGACTTTGCCTTGGCTCTTTTGAAGGACCTAGAGGTGGAATTATACTTCTTTTTTAGAGCGCTGGTGTTTACATCCCGGGACGCCGATGCATCAGCCCAGGCTTGGTAGCACTCCTGCTTATAGCATGATGCTATTTTACAGGAGCGACCAAACCATGGCTGAGATTTGCCTCCAATGGGCACCACAGAGGAATTAATAAAAAGTTCCATACCCTGAAGTACCACATCAGCAACAGAATCCGCAACAACGTTGGGATCATCCGGCAGGAAGCAAACCCGCCCCAAAGGGTAGGATGCAAAGAAAGACCGCATCCCATCTCAATCGGCTGACCTATAGTGCCAAACACGGCGGCAGCCTGCAGAATGCAACCGCGATTTCAGCGTGAGTGGCACCACACTCCGGACCAGACAATGGTCTGAGGAGCCTAAAAGGGCGTTGACGGAAATCTGATATCCGTCCGGGTGAGAGGTCAGCAGAAGGTCCAACAGGGAAGGTGCATGATCCTCCACATCTGGAATCCGCGTAGGCAAAGTAACCAGTTGTGTCAGACCATATGCCAAGGCAAAATCATGAACAGATCTCCCCGCATGATCGGTTAAACGTGAATCAAGCCATTCGGCATGATGAGCGTTAAAGTCGCCGAGGATCACGATCTCTGTGGAGGGGAACTGCTGTAGCAACGAATCTGCAGCCATTTGGACGTGGTCGAAGAATCGGTCTGTTTTGGCATTACCGCTATGGAACCTATAGAGGCCCCCGTAGACGCGCGGATGGTCATCGCTGTCTACGCGTAGTCAAAGGATGGACAGGCCCGAACCTTTAAGTCTGCCGAGGCGTCGAGAACAAATGTCCTCTCTGACGTAAACGCAAACTCCAGCCCGAGGCACAAAGGAGTGTTCAAGTTTGTACCCCGGGTAGGAGAGATACGAGACATAAGCCGGAGAGGACACCTGCGTCTCGGTCCGAAAGAGCAGAGCCGGCCTCGCCGTCTCGAGATGGTAGTGGATGTCGTTTAGGTTAGAGTGAAGTCCCCTGATATTGCAGAAATTCACGGACAGCGTGGCAGGGGTCGCCTTGGTCTTGTTGCTCCGTTTGCCTCGAGCAGTTGTAGTCTTGAGCGGAATTTTGCCCCCCTCCCCCCCCCCCCCCAGAATACGCGGGGCAGCCTGAGCACCCACGCTCAGAAGTGGAGAAACATGGTCGTGGATGCTCAGCGAGGGATTCTCCAGGGGTGCTGGTACCCTCCTGGGGTAGTCTATCATTATTTAATTCCGCTACCATGTTGATGGGGGGGGGGGGGGGGATTTGGGCCTCCGGCCACCTGCACTCACCAGACGAAACGCGGAAACAGAGCTTCCACTTCTCGCCGGTATTCTGTGAGGTCGTGGTACCACCCCGGTTTGAGCCGGCCCATACGTGCAACAGCAAAGCTGCCGCGTGGCTCTACCATTGTTAGAAATCGATCTTTTTGACGATTGAAAAAAAAAAGAGTTTTAGGGTCGTTGTTGTTCTTTACTGCCCTCCTTCAACTGGTTATTTTCTCAAATATTAAACTCCATCAGCACTGTTAACAAACATATTATAATACGAGTAATGAGTGATTTCAACACCGACTTGCTAAAGGATTCTCGGCAGGTGTCTATATTCTAACATCTGTTCCAACTCACTGCAACGTGGACACCGAAGATTCATGGTTAGACATTATTTGCACTAGTTCAGCGGATCATGTTAAATATCAGGATCAACTGGCTGTTTCCGCGTTTTCTCGACACGATCTTTTGGTCATGTCGTATAAATTAAAGCCTCCCAAGCCAAAGCCAGTGATTGGGTATTTACACAATTTCAATAAAATGACACCATTTGACTATACCGCGATGCTAGGGATATAGAATGGGGCCCATGCTGGATGTAAATATATTGAAGACAAAATTGCTCATTTTAACACCCAAATTCTCGACCTATTCGATAGTCACGCACCATTTCGAGCAGTCAGGTTACACCAAACTACTGCACCGTGGATAACTGATGAGGTGCGTAGAGCAATGAGAAGAAGAGATCGAGCTTTTTACATTTTTAAAAAGAATCGTACCAGTTCCGCCTTTCAACATTATAAGCGAGCACCAAACTGCTGTATTCATGTGGTAAGAACTGCCAAACGCCGCTACTTCCACAATAGTATTTTAAACTCCTCTTCTGCAGATATATGGAAGTTCCTTAAGAATTAGAGGCAAACAATTCTTTAGATTTCCTATATATGTTAGTCATCCGTAATCCTAACAACACCGTAGGTCATACTGTAAATAGAAAGAAGACCCATACAAACCGATATTTAAACGGCGAGTCTCACCATAATGATCACACAGTTAGCTACCGTGGGCAAATCTTTGTTATATAGGACATTAGTGATTTGTGACAGCAAGCACCTAGCCGCAGAGCTTCAGCATATCAAGCAGGTTCTGCACGACAAGCTTCAGGTCCCTCACCTACGTGACAGTAACCGTGTGAAACCGGTCACAGTCAAGCGTATGCCTGCTGTACTACCATATATTACAGGTCAGGAGTGTCACAGACAAGATTGACTACATCTTGAAGCGAGCTTCTATTGAAATATTCTACAAGCCGCCGAAGAAGATCAGTCAGTTCTTATCATCCGTCAAGAGTCATATTTCTCTACAAGATGAAGGAGTATACATGCTTGATTGTGAATGTGGTCTCTCATATACAGGGCAAGCAAAAAGATAAATTAGAACCCACGTGAAACAACATATAGCTGACGTGAAAAAACGACGCTCCTGGAAGTCTGCAATTTGTGATCATATCTTAAACGGCCCCAACCATTACATCAGATTTGATAGAGCAAAATTCCTCGCGAAACAACATCGATTCGTACCAAGGATGTTACAAGATGTTATTGCAATTAAAAAACATCAATTTTTGTGTATATATATATATATATATATATATATATATATATATATATATATATATATATATATATATAATCGGAATCTCAGAAACGGCTCCAAAAATTTTCATAAAATTTCGTGTGCAAGGAGTTTCGGGGGCAATAAATCGATCTAGCTAGGATTTGTTTTTATAAAATGTCTTTTTTGTCCGTGTTTTTAGGCAATGAAAATTTGCTACAATATCGTTAGAATAAGAAGGTAAAGAGCATTGCCCATTTTCGGCCATGGAATGCCCAACAATGTGCATTTGTTAAAAAATTATATCTTTATTTATGGTTATTAATCGCGGTATTCATTTATCCTCAAACAATGGGAATGTTTTTGCACAAATTAAAAGTACCGAAAAGATAATAATAAAAATTAGGTAAATCATTATGTCATTAGTTTGTGAATAAAAAAAAGTGTTGCCAATCACAAAACACATTTAAAAAAATCTTAAAAAAAATTTCGATCGATTATTTACGGTGTCATCATTACAGTGCTAATATAATTTTTAAATAATTATTATGTTATGATAATTAAACAAGCGAAATACTAGCTGATTTCCAATGAATTCTTTAGAGAGTAACAAAACGCTACGGCACAATTTAACTGTTAATCTTAACCGATCTTCTTTGAAAACAGATAAGGACTGTTATTCTTATCTGTTTTAAAAAAATATTGGTTAAGTTATTCTTATCTGTTTATAACAATACATTTAAAATAGAATCATGTTATGATAACGAAACAAGTTAGTTTCCAGCTGATTTACCATGAATCCTTTAACCTTTTGAGCGCCAACGACGTCTATAGTTGACAAAAAACCCGGCTCTCAAAAATATGAAATATAGATATTGGAAAATTATTACAGGTATTTTAATTCTACACTCCTCAAAATAGGAATAACCCGGCAATATGTGAGTATAAAAAACAAGTATTCTAGAGCCACAAGTACTAAGAAACATTGCACTAATAAAAATGGATGGAAAGTCGTCTATGGTTGACCGTTAGTGTCAAACGCGGGAGGCATAGATTTCTTGAAAACTATCCAAAATTCAGCTCAAAGGTGTTTTTTTTTTCTATTATTATTATTATTGATATTTGAATAAAATTAAAAATTAGAAACATAAAACTATAATAAGCTACATGAATAAAAAAAATGTTATCAAATCATCTTCACATAATAAATCTAATATTTCAACTCTAGCGTATCTTTAGCGCGTCATCGAAAATCAGTTCACTGGGCACCGTGATCAAGGATAGACGACACCCTGATGACGTCATAAGTGATTACCAAGAAAAGTAGAGCAATGCAACATGACCGATTCCTCAGAACTCATTCGGATTTTGGAAAGCGTCGATGATGATGAATTTTGATTTTTGATTGATGAATTGAATTTTTGATTGATTGGTGAACAAATATGTTTATTTATTCCATGACCAAGATTTAAATATTATAAGGCTGATTTACCTAGTGCGAATAATTATATACAATTGTTGATTAATGAATAATTATGTACCGTTTTTAATAATAATACAAAATTACAATTAATGTTTTTCTTACTTAAGGTGTGAAGAGCAATTTTTCATTTTGTGTTGTGCCATTTTCTTTCTCAGTCTCAAAACCATCTAGCAGCATCAGCATTATATCAAATCCCCATTGTCATAAGAGTGTAAGACTTTTCTTCTGTACTTCACTTGGCTTACGCCTTCCCCGACACATAAAATATTATGAATCGATGTCTGTATATTTCAGTAAGATCGATTTTGAAATCGATACACAACATTCTAAGAATGTTTCAAAAAGGAAGGTCAGCTACGCCGTTGTCGTCCAGTCGTGACAGTGTCGTCATTAGGATGGAGAGTAGTGCTGTGGTTTACTACTATTTTATTGTTATTGTTTGTTTTTTATTTATGTTTATATGTACAAAGAACATACATAAAAAGAGTGGAAGACAGCACAAGATTAAATAAAACATACAGTTTATTAAGAGTCATTTATAGCATAAAAAACCAACAAAAACAAGTTATTTTACGTTATCGATATATCAACTCTTGGCAACACTATTTTGTTTTGGCGCTTTGGCGTACAGGACACGGTAATGCGTTTTTGGCGTGGCGCTCAAAAGGTTAAAGCTTAACAAAACGCTATTGCACAATTTAACTGTTCTTAAAAATGCATTTCAAATAGCACTTAAATAAATAAAGGAAAATATATTTTAAAAAGCGTGCAGAACTTAAAGCGACTCAAAGATTGTTTTTTAACGATATTATTAATCGAATAAAAATCGATATCCTTTCATCGATTTTATGTCAGTTAAGTGGCAACATCGAGTCTGACAGCTAGGCCCTGTCATAGAATGAAATCACAATTCAGTTCACAACTATATCTAAATAGTCACATGTAGAATTCATTTGCGTGTTATTTTGTACGTTTTTATTTTGTGAATTTGTTATCGAAGTAACGAACAAGCTTTATAATTGGACTCTGACATTTTTCCCACCCTACTGGCCACGGCCTGAACATGGACCCCGCACCCGCTTCCTTCAATAACCCCTGCACGAACTTGGACTCGATATCCACTGTTAACAATGATCCCAGCTTCCACGCCGGCCAGACTTATTTCCAGCCCACGGTAACTCATTCAAGAGGACATTTTCGCTGTGTAAATTGTTGTTTAAATATAGCGAAAACACGAAGGCATTTGTTGGAAATTCCAGAACTGCGAAATCTTATACAAGAATGGGTTCGACCACAGCAGGTAAATAGTGTTACGAGCTTGAGGTTCGTGACAATAAAAATTGCCGATAAAATTACCTAAATTAACACTTTAATTTACTTTACACAAATTAAAACTTAAAACACTAATAATTAAACACACTAATTCACTTTATTCCGCTCCGAAGCTTCGCTTGTCTCGCCCAAATCCAATACTGCCTGATCGCATCTTGCAGCGCCTATATATACAAATTAGCAATGAAGCATCCGGAATATTCACGTAAATGCGCGCAAAGCGACGAGTGTTCGAGTGTAGATTTTCTAGAAACTTAGTTCTTCGGATGGCGCTGTCGGTTGAAAGATTTGTGATGTCATTTTCTGCAAAGCTCCCCTCGCTCTTGTTCCTGACACTAGATGGCGCTAGTGTATGGCGTTGACTTATTCACGTAACACTGCCCCCTCCTAAGACATGCTCGTCCCGAGCATTATCGGTCCCATAGTAACGCACCAAGCGATCCACATGGACGATCTTAGGAGTCCCTCTTGCGCCTTTCTGTATCCGGTAGGTCACATCGTTGATCCTGGTTACAATACGGTACGGGCGGTCCCATTTAGCTTGAAGCTTAGAAGATTTCCCTTTGCTGCGGACTGGATTGTGCAACCACATTAATGAACCTTCGTTGAACCCTTTATTGTTCATTTTGCGGTCGTACCGGGTTTTCATTTTCTCAGACATTTGCTGGCCCGATTGTCTGACGTGCTCATAAATGTCATTCATTTTGTTCCGCAAGTCATTTGCATAATCGGTTATACTGCGTGGGGCATCAGGTGGTATCAGGGTGATCAGGTCCGCAGGCAGCCGTAATTCTCTTCCAAAGTTTGCGAAAGCTGGTGTCACTGCTGTAATTTCATGAACAGAGCTTCGATATGACAACAAAAACGGTTGTATGTGCTTGTCCCAATCTCGTTGCCGATTGTCTACAACTTTTGCTAGGTACCTCTCCAATGTCTGATTAAATCGTCCCACCATTCCATCAGATTGCGGGTGATAAGAAGTCGTTCTTGTTATATGAGTACCCATACCTCGGCAAGTTTCCTGGAATATTTGAGACTCAAAATTCCTTCCTTGATCGCTGTGAATCTCTAAAGGTACTCCGAAACGATAGAAGACTTCATGAACTAGTTTATCTGCAACTGTTGAAGCTTCTTGATTTGGAATGGCGAAAACTTCTGGCCACTTTGTGAAGTAATCCATCACAACCATGAAATACTTGTTACCGCTTTCACTCTCCGGTAAACGGCCCCGCCACGTCAATGGTTATTCTCTCCCACGGTGCACCAACATTGTACAACTTCAATGCACCTCTACTACGAGTCTGAGGCCCCTTTACAGCCGCACAATTTGTACATTTGCGACACCAGTCCTCGACATCGTTTCGACAGTGGACCCAATAAAACCGTTCTCGGATCTTCAGTAGAGTTCGTTTAACTCCCAGATGGCCTCCGGAACAACCATTATGGTACAGCTGTAGAACATCCGGTACTTTAGCTTTAGGGACAACCATTTGCAAATGACAGCTGTCTCCCCTAGCATTTTCCCATTTACGGCACAGAACTCCATCCTGAAGCAGCAAGCTCTCCCACTGGGCCCAATAGCTTTTAATGGTCGAACTCATTGCTGAGACGTCGCTCCAATTAGGCTTGGGAGCACTGGCCTTTATCCATTCCAGAATCGGCTTTATGTCCGGATCTTCCTGCTGTGCATATTTTAAGCTGTCCTTCCATTCGTTGCTGAGGTGGTCCGTCCTGAGCATCCTCACGGATACCTCTTCCTTACTCTCTTGCCTAGTACAATGGTTGCAATCCTTAGGACAAGGTCTTCTTGACAATGCATCTGCGTTGCCGTGCGATTTTCCGCTGCGATGTTCGATCTCAAAGTCGTATTCCTGCAGTAGTTCAATCCACCTCGCAACTTGTCCTTCTGGATTTTTAAACTGCCATAGCCATTTTAGTGCACATGGTCAGTTCGTAAGTGAAATTTTCGTCCCAGAAGATATTTGCTAAAATGCTGCAAAGACTTTACTACTGCTAGCAATTCGCGTCTTGTGACACAATAGTTCCTTTCCGGTTTTGACAATGACTTGCTGAAGTACGCTATCACGACCTCTTGGTCACCATTCCGTTGAGACAACACACCGCCAATTCCTATAACACTTGCGTCTGTGTCAACTATAAATTTTTGTCAGGGTATCCCAAAATAGGTGTTTTGCACAGACGGTCCTTGAGCTCCTGGAATGCGATATTGCAACTTTCATCCCAGCAGAAATGTCGCTTCTCCTCGGTTAGCCTGTGCAGAGGTTGGGCTATATCTGCAAAGTTCTTCACAAATCGCCGGTAATAGGAGCACAAACCCAAAAATGCTCTAACCTGCGTCTTGTCTTTTGGAATCGGCCAATCCTTGACAGCAGCGATTTTCTCTGGATCTGTGCGGATACCTTCTTCCGATACTACAAACCCCAAAAAGTTAACTTGCCGTTGGAATAGTGAACATTTCTTCGGGCTCAAATTGAGGTTGGCACTCTGAATCTTCATGAGCATGAGTTCCAGGTTTTGAAGGTGTTCCTCAAACGTACGGCCTACGATGATGATGTCATCTAAGTAGACCAGACAGGCATCGCCAATTAGCCCGGTAAGTACAAGTTCCATCAGCCTTTCAAACGTTGCTGGAGCATTGCACAACCCAAAAGGCATTACTTTTAATTGCCACGGACTCTTTCCCGTCGAGAACGCAGTTTTCTCCTTGTCCTTAGGGTCAATTTCAACTTGCCAGTAGCCAGATTTTAGATCCAGCGTGCTAAACCACTTTACTCCTGTAAGCATGTCCAGCGTGTCATCAATTCTTGGCAAGGGATAGCTGTCCTTTTTCGTAACGTCGTTCAGACGGCGATAGTCAACACAAAACCGCATGCTGCCATCCCACTTCTGACACCGATTGTTACGAGCTTGAGGTTCGTGACAATAAAAATTGCCGATAAAATTACCTAAATTAACACTTTAATTTACTTTACACAAATTAAAACTTAAAACACTAATAATTAAACACACTAATTCACTTTATTTCGCTCCGAAGCTTCGCTTGTCTCGCCCAAATCCAATACTGCCCGATCGCATCTTGCAGCGCCTATATACACAAATTAGCAATGAAGCATCCGGAATATTCAAGTAAATGCGCGCAAAGCGACGAGTGTTCGAGTGTAGATTTTCTAGAAACTTAGTTCTTCGGATGGCGCTGTCGGTTGAAAGATTTGTGATGTCATTTTCTGCAAAGCTCCCCTCGCTCTCGTTCCTGACACTAGATGGCGCTAGTGTATGGCGTTGACTTATTCACGCAACAATAGTAACAATCATGTGTCATGTCTTCCTTTTCTTCATTCTACAATTGCAGCAATGCTTATTAACTAAGTTGTCTTATAATTATATCAATAGATATAATAATTATGGCTTCTTTATTAGGTACAAGTTTCGAGTGATAGTGTAGTATGCCACGCATGTTGGACTGCAGCCTGGAATCAAATACGACATCCAACTAGCGAACAGGAAAATTCACCAATTATTAGTCATGGACTAGTATGTATCAGCTGTGGCAAGTCACTCTTGAGAATAAGATCACACACATTGTTTGGGTCTGATTCTCCACGTGAGGAACTCATAAGGAATGAAATTGCCCATCTAATTGCACCACGTGATGTACGTGTTCAACATTTTTTAATTTATTAAGTGTGTGTGCTCATATCTGATAGTGATACACGTTTTTACTCTGATTACATCCACACAAACTATATCTGACAAACATACAAGCTTATTTATAACATGGCGATAAGATTAGCTTGTCACCACCAGGTAGACTGCTACCGTTTTTACCAACTACCAAGTAATGATACAATTGATTTTTCATTGTTTTTGGACTACTGGTAGTTTTAAGTGCTTAATTATTAAATAATATAGGCCATTAAATCTGCTTTTGTGCAGTAACAATTAACTTGATAAATATTTTATATGTATTTAAGTTTAAAGGAAACAAATCTATTTCATTTTTATTTAGTTCACTTTTTCACTTTTGTATATAATATTATTTCAGTTGCCATCGTCATCTCTTGTGTGTCATAATTGTTGTGAAGGTTTGATAGAGCAGCATCACATTCAACTGCAGAACGGGAACCATCTGAATCATCTAGTTCATCCTCGTTGCAATCTGAAGTCGGTAATGTATTGCACCCAGATCAACAAAGCTTAGATCATATATCACACAGTATACTGCTGCCTAATTGTGTAAGAGCACCACTAACACAAAATCAATGTTTTTTTCCTGGTTGTAACGACTCCAATCGACTCATTGTTCCAACAGCGTTGCGGGTACGTCTTTTTTGCGATTACAATTACTATGTACCTCCAGAATGTAGAATCTGTAACTACCATTTAAATACTAACTCTTGGGATTTACTTTTAGAATCAATATATAATCCTATTAAAACATTTAGTGCAGCACAAATTGAAGATTTTGCTACATTATTGAAAGATAATATGCACAATCATATAGACTTTGAAAATATTGACAGTATACCTGAGCACACTGTACATTATTATCTAGGCTTATCAAAGGCACAATACCAACAAATTCTGTCTGTAGTTCCTAGACTGTCAAGTAAACATAGGGGTTGTTTTGCACTTGCTGCATATTTAATGAAGTTGAGAATAGGAGATAGTGACGAACGCATGTCAGCATTATTGCAAGTGCCAAGAAGCACATTAGAGCGGCTTACAAATATGGCCCGCGAAATAATTAATCAGGATTTTGTTCCTATGAATTTGGGCATAAATCATATATCCCGAGCAGAAATAGCTCAAAGAAATCTTCTCATTCCAAATGGACTTTATGGGGAAGAAAATAGGAGGCCTGTAATAATTGCCAATGGTACATATACATACATAGAAAAAAGTTCCATTATTTATACGAGTATCAGAAAAAAACTTACTCATTACACAAATATAGCAATCTTATAAAGCCTTTCCTTTTTGTGTGTAGTGATGGCTACATCATAGATGTTTTAGGCCCTTATCCTGCAACAACCTCAGATGCGGATATCATAAAAAATTAATTTGGTAATGAATCCAGTTCATTAAGGCAATATTTTGAATCTGGAGATATATTCATCCTAGATAGAGGCTTTACGGATTCATTGCCTCTTTTAGATCATTGTGGTTATCAGGTTCATGTACCTTTGTCTCCACCCGATGGTGAATCTCAGTTAACGACTAGAGAAGCTAGTTCAGATCCGTGACTATGTGTGGATGGGTAGTTGAGGTGGTGATTGGCATTTTTAAAACTCAATTTAAAATATTTCGCCAAAATTATTTTTATTAACAGGGCTTCTAAACATTTGATGATAGACTTTGCTGTGGCTGCTGCTCTAATTAATAAATTCCACACAAAAATAAGGGACAGGGATGATGCGGCTCAAATACTTGAAATAGTTCACCAAAATATGGAGACAAATAATGATTTGTCTGAGTATGTTAGGGAACGAAATCTAAATAGAGCTAGGGCAGACTTTAGAAATATAAATGTAGACTCTGAAAATGTTAGGGAATTTCCTGTTTTAACTTACAATGATTTAATATTCATTCCTTGTGGCACATACCAACTAAAGCAAGCTCGCTCCTATTATGGTGAGCATATTAGATTTAATGGTTGCTATCGGATAGAACTATGTAACAACCACAGGAACAGCATTACGGAAGGAATAAACTTTAGCCCTAGCTGCTCTTTACTTAGGGCTAGAATTGCAAGTCGACACATCAGTCGTAAAGTATATTTTATATATATTTTAATTAGTGGCAGTGATTCTGGTAGAAGTGCAGTTAAAAAGTATTGTTGCAATTGTATTGTCGGCCGTCGAACGGTAGGATGCTGTGCCCACGTTATGACAGTAATTTGGTATTTGGGTTGGGCACGGCATCAGTCTAATATTTCGCCTCCTGCTCAATTCCTGGATAATGTATTGATTGTGTATGATACAAATGTTGTATAAGATTGTATATATAAGATAAGATTTTTCGTACGTGGTAGGGTCATGCTGCAGTTATAGTTGTAGCATGAATGGGTCGGCTCTACCAGGGAAGGACCACGTTCTCATAGAGTACCAGCGTAAAATAGTAGCTTAATGCTGCTGTGTTTCGGATAGGGAGTGTAGAGACCCTGGTAACGAGGCATTCCATCCTAGTTCTCACGGGTGGCAATGCATCTGTATTTTGATTCGTAATCGAGGATAGATGTTGATGTCTATGGGCCGCAGCAACCACTTACCATCAGATAGACTGTGCGCTCGATTGTCACGCTATCCTATAAAAAAACTCATAAAATAAATTAAAGGTCTGATTAAAACTTGATTATGATATTAGTTAGTTAGTTTACGACGGGCTGTTTTTCGCAACTCCACGTCTAAGCGTGTATTTTGCGTGTGGGCGGGAATAATGTGATTATTAAAGCCAAGCAATAATAAAAAGTTATATATCATTCCTATAATATAATAATAATTTAGTTAATTTGCGTCGATCCCCTTAATTCCCTTACACACATAAGAAGTCGTTCTTGTTATATGAGTACCCATACCTCGGCAAGTTTCCTGGAATATTTGAGACTCAAAATTCCTTCCTTGATCGCTGTGAATCTCTAAAGGTACTCCAAAACGATAGAAGACTTCATGAACTAGTTTATCTGCAACTGTTGAAGCTTCTTGATTTGGAATGGCGAAAACTTCTGGCCACTTTGTGAAGTAATCCATCACAACCATGAAATACTTGTTACCGCTTTCACTCTCCGGTAAACGGCCCCGCCACGTCAATGGTTATTCTCTCCCACGGTGCACCAACATTGTACAACTTCAATGCACCTCTACTACGAGTCTGAGGCCCCTTTACAGCCGCACAATTTGTACATTTGCGACACCAGTCCTCGACATCGTTTCGACAGTGGACCCAATAAAACCGTTCTCGGATCTTCAGTAGAGTTCGTTTAACTCCCAGATGGCCTCCGGAACAACCATTATGGTACAGCTGTAGAACATCCGGTACTTTAGCTTTAGGGACAACCATTTGCAAATGACAGCTGTCTCCCCTAGCATTTTCCCATTTACGGCACAGAACTCCATCCTGAAGCAGCAAGCTCTCCCACTGGGCCCAATAGCTTTTAATGGTCGAACTCATTGCTGAGACGTCGCTCCAATTAGGCTTGGGAGCACTGGCCTTTATCCATTCCAGAATCGGCTTTATGTCCGGATCTTCCTGCTGTGCATATTTTAAGCTGTCCTTCCATTCGTTGCTGAGGTGGTCCGTCCTGAGCATCCTCACGGATACCTATTCCTTACTCTCTTGCCTAGTACAATGGTTGCAATCCTTAGGACAAGGTCTTCTTGACAATGCATCTGCGTTGCCGTGCGATTTTCCGCTGCGATGTTCGATCTCAAAGTCGTATTCCTGCAGTAGTTCAATCCACCTCGCAACTTGTCCTTCTGGATTTTTAAACTGCAATAGCCATTTTAGTGCACATGGTCAGTTCGTAAGTGAAATTTTCGTCCCAGAAGATATTTGCTAAAATGCTGCAAAGACTTTACTACTGCGAGCAATTCGCGTCTTGTGACACAATAGTTCCTTTCCGGTTTTGACAATGACTTGCTGAAGTACGCTATCACGACCTCTTGGTCACCATTCCGTTGAGACAACACACCGCCAATTCCTATAACACTTGCGTCTGTGTCAACTATAAATTTTTGTCAGGGTATCCCAAAATAGGTGTTTTGCACAGACGGTCCTTGAGCTCCTGGAATGCGATATTGCAACTTTCATCCCAGCAGAAATGTCGCTTCTCCTCGGTTAGCCTGTGCAGAGGTTGGGCTATATCTGCAAAGTTCTTCACAAATCGCCGGTAATAGGAGCACAAACCCAAAAATGCTCTAACCTGCGTCTTGTCTTTTGGAATCGGCCAATCCTTGACAGCAGCGATTTTCTCTGGATCTGTGCGGATACCTTCTTCCGATACTACAAACCCCAAAAAGTTAACTTGCCGTTGGAATAGTGAACATTTCTTCGGGCTCAAATTGAGGTTGGCACTCTGAATCTTCATGAGCATCAGTTCCAGGTTTTGAAGGTGTTCCTCAAACGTACGGCCTACGATGATGATGTCATCCAAGTAGACCAGACAGGCATCGCCAATTAGCCCGGTAAGTACAAGTTCCATCAGCCTTTCAAACGTTGCTGGAGCATTGCACAACCCAAAAGGCATTACTTTTAATTGCCACAGACTCTTTCCCGTCAAGAACGCAGTTTTCTCCTTGTCCTTAGGGTCAATTTCAACTTGCCAGTAGCCAGATTTTAGATCCAGCGTGCTAAACCACTTTACTCCTGTAAGCATGTCCAGCGTGTCATCAATTCTTGGCAAGGGATAGCTGTCCTTCTTCGTAACGTCGTTCAGACGGCGATAGTCAACACAAAACCGCATGCTGCCATCCCACTTCTGACACCAATTGTTACGAGCTTGAGGTTCGTGACAGTAAAAATTGCCGATAAAATTACCTAAATTAACACTTTAATTTACTTTACACAAATTAAAACTTAAAACACTAATAATTAAACACACTAATTCACTTTATTTCGCTCCGAAGCTTCGCTTGTCTCGCCCAAATCCAATACTGCCCGATCGCATCTTGCAGCGCCTATATACACAAATTAGCAATGAAGCATCCGGAATATTCAAGTAAATGCGCGCAAAGCGACGAGTGTTCGAGTGTAGATTTTCTAGAAACTTAGTTCTTCGGATGGCGCTGTCGGTTGAAAGATTTGTGATGTCATTTTCTGCAAAGCTCCCCTCGCTCTCGTTCCTGACACTAGATGGCGCTAGTGTATGGCGTTGACTTATTCACGCAACAATAGTAACAATCATGTGTCATGTCTTCCTTTTCTTCATTCTACAATTGCAGCAATGCTTATTAACTAAGTTGTCTTATAATTATATCAATAGATATAATAATTATGGCTTCTTTATTAGGTACAAGTTTCGAGTGATAGTGTAGTATGCCACGCATGTTGGACTGCAGCCTGGAATCAAATACGACATCCAACTAGCGAACAGGAAAATTCACCAATTATTAGTCATGGACTAGTATGTATCAGCTGTGGCAAGTCACTCTTGAGAATAAGATCACACACATTGTTTGGGTCTGATTCTCCACGTGAGGAACTCATAAGGAATGAAATTGCCCATCAAATTGCACCACGTGATGTACGTGTTCAACATTTTTTAATTTATTAAGTGTGTGTGCTCATATCTGATAGTGATACACGTTTTTACTCTGATTACATCCACACAAACTATATCTGACAAACATACAAGCTTATTTATAACATGGCGATAAGATTAGCTTGTCACCACCAGGTAGACTGCTACCGTTTTTACCAACTACCAAGTAATGAGACAATTGATTTTTCATTGTTTTTGGACTACTGGTAGTTTTAAGTGCTTAATTATTAAATAATATAGGCCATTAAATCTGCTTTTGTGCAGTAACAATTAACTTGATAAATATTTTATATGTATTTAAGTTTAAAGGAAACAAATCTATTTCATTTTTATTTAGTTCACTTTTTCACTTTTGTATATAATATTATTTCAGTTGCCATCGTCATCTCTTGTGTATCATAATTGTTGTGAAGGTTTGATAGAGCAGCATCACATTCAACTGCAGAACGGGAACCATCTGAATCATCTAGTTCATCCTCGTTGCAATCTGAAGTCGGTAATGTATTGCACCCAGATCAACAAAGCTTAGATCATATATCACACAGTATACTGCTGCCTAATTGTGTAAGAGCACCACTAACACAAAATCAATGTTTTTTTCCTGGTTGCAACGACTCCAATCGACTCATTGTTCCAACAGCGTTGCGGGTACGTCTTTTTTTGCGATTACAATTACTATGTACCTCCAGAATGTAGAATCTGTAACTACCATTTAAATACTAACTCTTGGGATTTACTTTTAGAATCAATATATAATCCTATTAAAACATTTAGTGCAGCACAAATTGAAGATTTTGCTACATTATTGAAAGATAATATGCACAATCATATAGACTTTGAAAATATTGACAGTATACCTGAGCACACTGTACATTATTATCTAGGCTTATCAAAGGCACAATACCAACAAATTCTGTCTGTAGTTCCTAGACTGTCAAGTAAACATAGGGGTTGTTTTGCACTTGCTGCATATTTAATGAAGTTGAGAATAGGAGATAGTGACGAACGCATGTCAGCATTATTGCAAGTGCCAAGAAGCACATTAGAGCGGCTTACAAATATGGCCCGCGAAATAATTAATCAGGATTTTGTTCCTATGAATTTGGGCATAAATCATATATCCCGAGCAGAAATAGCTCAAAGAAATCTTCTCATTCCAAATGGACTTTATGGGGAAGAAAATAGGAGGCCTGTAATAATTGCCAATGGTACATATACATACATAGAAAAAAGTTCCATTATTTATACGAGTATCAGAAAAAAACTTACTCATTACACAAATATAGCAATCTTATAAAGCCTTTCCTTTTTGTGTGTAGTGATGGCTACATCATAGATGTTTTAGGCCCTTATCCTGCAACAACCTCAGATGCGGATATCATAAAAAATTAATTTGGTAATGAATCCAGTTCATTAAGGCAATATTTTGAATCTGGAGATATATTCATCCTAGATAGAGGCTTTACGGATTCATTGCCTCTTTTAGATCATTGTGGTTATCAGGTTCATGTACCTTTGTCTCCACCCGATGGTGAATCTCAGTTAACGACTAGAGAAGCTAGTTCAGATCCGTGACTATGTGTGGATGGGTAGTTGAGGTGGTGATTGGCATTTTTAAAACTCAATTTAAAATATTTCGCCAAAATTATTTTTATTAACAGGGCTTCTAAACATTTGATGATAGACTTTGCTGTGGCTGCTGCTCTAATTAATAAATTCCACACAAAAATAAGGGACAGGGATGATGCGGCTCAAATACTTGAAATAGTTCACCAAAATATGGAGACAAATAATGATTTGTCTGAGTATGTTAGGGAACGAAATCTAAATAGAGCTAGGGCAGACTTTAGAAATATAAATGTAGACTCTGAAAATGTTAGGGAATTTCCTGTTTTAACTTACAATGATTTAATATTCATTTCTTGTGGCACATACCAACTAAAGCAAGCTCGCTCCTATTATGGTGAGCATATTAGATTTAATGGTTGCTATCGGATAGAACTATGTAACAACCACAGGAACAGCATTACGGAAGGAATAAACTTTAGCCCTAGCTGCTCTTTACTTAGGGCTAGAATTGCAAGTCGACACATCAGTCGTAAAGTATATTTTATATATATTTTAATTAGTGGCAGTGATTCTGGTAGAAGTGCAGTTAAAAAGTATTGTTGCAATTGTATTGTCGGCCGTCGAACGGTAGGATGCTGTGCCCACGTTATGACAGTAATTTGGTATTTGGGTTGGGCACGGCATCAGTCTAATATTTCGCCTCCTGCTCAATTCCTGGATAATGTATTGATTGTGTATGATACAAATGTTGTATAAGATTGTATATATAAGATAAGATTTTTCGTACGTGGTAGGGTCATGCTGCAGTTATAGTTGTAGCATGAATGGGTCGGCTCTACCAGGGAAGGACCACGTTCTCATAGAGTACCAGCGTAAAATAGTAGCTTAATGCTGCTGTGTTTCGGATAGGGAGTGTAGAGACCCTGGTAACGAGGCATTCCATCCTAGTTCTCACGGGTGGCAACGCATCTGTATTTTGATTCGTAATCGAGGATAGATGTTGATGTCTATGGGCCGCAGCAACCACTTACCATCAGATGGACTGTGTGCTCGATTGTCACGCTATCCTATAAAAAAACTCATAAAATAAATTAAAGGTCTGATTAAAACTTGATTATGATATTAGTTAGTTAGTTTACGACGGGCTGTTTTTCGCAACTCCACGTCTAAGCATGTATTTTGCGTGTGGGCGGGAATAATGTGATTATTAAAGCCAAGCAATAATAAAAAGTTATATATCATTCCTATAATATAATAATAATTTAGTTAATTTGCGTCGATCCCCTTAATTCCCTTACACACATTAGTGTTTAGGAGAAAGGATGTGAGGCTAATGGGTCTCTAGGAATTAGGATTTGCATATACGCTCCAACCTGGTTTGGGTATGAATGTGACTTTCACTTTCATACCCAAACCCTTGAAACACATCTCATTATGAAAAAAAGTCTGCCTATTAAGGCCTTTGCCCCCCCCCCCCCCCCACCAACACAGTAGGAGTGCTCGGAATCTGCCGACAGGTCCTGCTAGCTTATTGGGGAGGAAATTATGAATTTTTCCTGCGCCCTCTTTTCCCAATAGAGGGTCGCTTCCGATACGGCATAAGAAGCTTAAACAGCCATTTGCCAGTCCCCAAAGGCAGTTTTTAGAGGGTATCACTTAGGTTCCCCCGATAGGCAGTGAGTCCCTCATAACCACGATAGACCGGCTATCGTGGTATGCGCAATGCATTTTCCGCCTCCTTTCATAAAGGGTAGCCCTTTCCAATTGCTTCGGACGCAAAAAAAATACTAATGGATTTTATCCATTGTTACCACTCTGTGCTAAATTCCATTCAGTGATTATGATATTATATTAGAGTCAAATAATTCCCTCATCCGAAATTCTATTTACACCATAGGTTACACTGGATATAGAAAAACAAACCAATATTTAAACGGTGAATCTCACCATCATCCTTCACAGTTAGCTACCGTGAGCAACTCTTTGTTACAGAGAGCACAAGGGATCTGTGACCGCAAACACCTGGCTGCCGAGCTTCAGCACGTCAAGCAAGTTCTGCACGACAACAAACTTCGGGTCCCGCACCTATGTCACAGTGACTGAGTGAAGTCGGGCACAGTCGAGCGTGTGCCTGCTGTACTACCATATGTCAGAGGTGTTACAGACAAGATTGGCTACATCTTGAAGCGAGCTCTTATTAGAACATTCTACAAGCCGCTGAAAAAGATACATATATCAGATTTGATAGACCACAAATCCTCGCGAAAGAACAGCTGGGTACTCCCACCTGCTTGAGACCCTGTAATTAATAAAATTAAAACTAAACCCAAGCATACCACGCAAGACTTCAAGACAGTAAGTTCATTCTGCGTAGATCGGACCATAAATAGTTATTAAAAAGCTGAAGTTACTCCAAGTTAACACTGATTTCGGTACACCAGTCACCTCAATCCCCCATGACCATGTGTGCTAGAAAGCACCCGAAACGTCGGGAATTAAAAATCAAAGAAATTAAACGCGATAACATCGGTAAAATTAGTTGTTAAAAAACTGTATTTGTGAAAATAAAAACTTTTATATCTTAAAATTCCCGACTTTTTAAACCAATTTCTTAACCATTTCATTCGTTTAATTATATATTATCATATCTATATGCTTTTATATGGCACCCATGGCCGAAATGTCTATGGAGAGTGGGCAATCCCCTTTTGACAGTTTGTTAATGATTACAAATAGCTTAATTGGTATATTGGGCGGTCACAAAATCGTAATACCATGGTTCGAGCCCAGACCGATCGACCAACTTTTTTGAATTTTTTTTCAAGTTCCTTTCTTTTTTGAGAAAATCTATTTTTTCGAGTCCTTTTTTTAGTATTTTTTAAAAACACGAAAATTTCAATTAAACTAATTGCACTCATGATTTTTTATTCAAATAACCAGTTCAGTTTTTTCTAAAGTCGCTAAGATCAAAAAATATTATTTGTATTTCATCAATATGTAATTTGTATCTAAATATAATTTCCAAAACACACGAATTAAAAAACCGAGCGAAAAATACCGAGCAAAGCTCGGTCAACCGGGTAATTTCAATAGAGAAGGAGGCTGGGTACTACCACCTTCTTGAACCCTATAATTAATAAAATTAAAACTAAATCCAAGCATACCACTGCAATACTTCAAGATACAGTAAGTTCATTGTGCACAGATCAGATCATAATAATATTAAAAAAGCTGAAGGTACTCCGGGTTAACACTGACATCGGGATTTCAGTCACCTCATTCCCCCTTGTCAATGGGTACTGTAAGGCATCCGAAATGTATTAAAAATAAAATAAATTAATTGCGATCTAAGTAATTAAGTAATTAATAAAGAGCCGTGGTAGCTCAGTGGTTAACGCTCGCTGTAAATATAACAGAACGCGAGTAACCCGGGTTCGATCCCCGCCGGCACCAATGAAATTGTTAATTGCAATTTTAAGTGCTGATTTACCACGTGCTCGGCGGTGAAGGAAAACATCATGAGGAAACCTGCATGTCTGAGGAATAAGAAAAACAATATTTCGAAGACATGTGAAGTTCATCAACACGCATTTGGGCAGCGCGGCGGACACTTCCTTGCCCTAAACCCTCTCAGAAAATGAGGGGAGGCCTGAGCCGAGCAGTGTATATAGGCTGTAATTTTACTTTACTTTACTTTAAGTAATTAAGTGCGTATCTAAGTGTTCAAAGGTCTTCCGTGCCCTGCTGATGTATATATGTTAGACAAGATCCATTCTGTAATCCGCGAGGCGGGCCTGCGTATGTATTTTACCATGACAAACCCCTAATTTTCCCGTCCTCTCAAGGAATCTGTTTAAAACAAAAGGGATACATTTTTTATAATATCAAACTACTGAATAGCTTTCTCTGAAATCTGTTATTCACAAACCCTAACAACGTGACGATGACGTGGTTCTACCAAGGTGGTTCTACCAAGCAATATTTTTAAACCAATCCATCTAGGAAACTTGCGAATTTTCGTAGTGGTGGCATAAGAAAAATCACTTTCAGATATCATCCCTTGGAAGTCGTAAAAGGCGTCAGAGGAAATTGAAACAGGATATGGGCAACGGCGCCATCTTCCTTAGGTAAAGCAGCTAAGAATGACAAAATTAACAAATACACGTATTGTTATTGTATTTATAATTTTTCTTCTTAATCTTTATATTTTAATAGAGCAATTCTTGTATTAACTTTAAAAGATTACGTATGACTTAAAAAATTACAATAGAACTTTGAATTGCAAGATGTCTTAAATCTAGATTTAAAATAAACATGAAAACGGCGATAAGGTTTAACAATCCTAAAAGTACAATAAGCAAATGGCCGCTGAAAAGTTTCTCTTTGTGCAAGCAGCTGCACTCCACACTGTCAAGAAAAACTAATCTTTTACTACCATGACAATAGTCATGTAGCATCCGACTACAAACTTCAGTTATTACTCATTGTTGCTCATCTGTGGGAGATCATAAGAAATAGAAAAAGTTTTTAGCAAAAGTTGAAATTCTTAGCGGACGGACAGACTCCACATATGGATGCAACCGCAACGAACGGCTTACTGACGACCTTACTTACGGCAAAAAATTTAACTAGACAACGACAGTGAAAGATGACGATGCCAAAATTTGTATAGAACTTTGACCTTTCTACATTATTAGTAATTATCTACTTTACTACACATTACATCAAACACAATAACTTGTAGGCTTCATAACTTCAGATTGCTTCTAAGTCAGTTATATTAATATCTTCTATCTTAACTTTATCGAAAATAACATTCGTCGCAGTTAACTATGATTGCAGAGGGTAAACTATCAGGCGCTATTTTTATGAAACCGAAATAAAATGAAGTTTAGCTAAAATAGGAGAAGCTCACTCAAATAGGGATTTAACTTTTGAACGAGAGATTATAAACGACAAAGTGTTTGTTTTAGCATTCTATAATTAATGTTAAATTGTCAAAGAGTATGTTTTACGCGAGTCAAGGTAAGGTTAAAAATTTTTTTCTTTGTAAAAGTTTTAACATGTAATACAATTTTCTGTGCATTTAGTGATACCTGGAGTTGCCAGAAAAGTGTTTAAAATTTTAAAATTCTAAACTTTGATATCTTTTCTCTTTGATAATCTGTAAAAGGCTATATAAAATTTGTTAGCGACGCGGGATTGTTGCCTAGAAAATAATCTAGCAGTTGCTTTAATAGAACGTTATAGAAGTTCGTATATATAATAAAATACAAAATTGTTTCTCTGAAAGAAAGAGAATTTTGTATTTACGTAGAGTCATGCGTTACGTAGTGATGGGCTTCGTAATACGAATAAATAATTAAAAGTCTCAAAAAATTATTATAATAGGTTAAAAAAATTATTATTTTATGAAATGTATAACAATTATGTAACAAACAACTCCGCATGGTTTTATAAAATATTAAAACAAGAAATATGTAAAATGTACCTATTTAATTCTATTGATACAAATAGCATATTAACATTAAAAATACATGTAAGAAATTACATTCCTCTTTTATACTCAAATGTTTTAATTTGCAAATTAAATTGTTAAACGTTTAAGAAATTTATGTTTATTGTTGAATAATTGTGTTAATAAAGTTTTCAGTCGACATTTAAAGTTTATGACTCTAAGAAATAGTTTGCAAGGATGAGATAAGGAATAATAAGCATTACGCTTATTATTCCTTAATGTGATGTTAATGTTTTAATTATTTTTAATGGGTTTTTATCATATTTCATGCTAAACTTAATTGTATAATGATACTGTTGTGAGCAATAGAGATATGGGGTGATAAATGGAAATTTTATAGTGAAAATAAGCAGCTAGGTTAGACCGAAATGGCGATTGACGCACGGTTCCGCTTAAGGTTTAGCTTCCGGAGTAGGTTAGTAAGTCACTTATTTGCAATTCGTCCTACGCGGGCCCCGTCTTTGCCCACGCAAACCCTAATATTTTAAATGAACTCCAAATAGTTCAGAACCTCTTCTGTCGTCGAGCTGCGAACGCACCTTAGTACGTCCGTAATGCCGACCTTCATCGGGACTTAGAGCTTCCAACAATTCAACAATTCCTTAAAAAACTCTCTGAGAACTTCTTCAAAGCCTCAGAGTCGCACCCAAACAATTTAATTCGTGAGGCGGCTTCTTATGCAGCCCCACCCCCCTCTCGCTATCGTGTCCGCAGGCCGAGAAACTCTCTCTCGGACCCGCCTAATAAACTGTCAAACGACCTGAACTGCCTCCTGGCGGCTCAGGCCAACTCTAATTAGTTTAAATTATTGTATTAACCAACATTAATTTGCCTTCGTACGCACTCCCTCAGCGGCTCTTAGCCGCCTGCGCCCTCTTTTCCCAAAAGAGGGTCGCTCATGATAAGGCACAATAGAGCTTAATCAGCCGGCTGCCTGTCCCCAAAGGCGGTTTTTAGAGGGTATCACTTAGGGTCCCCGGTAGGACAGTGAGCCCCTCATAACCACGATAGACCGGCTATCGTGGTATGCGTAATGCATTTTCCGCCTCCCTACGTATAGGGTAGCCCTTTAATTGCTTCGGGCGCAAAAAAAAATTGCAATTCGTTCGAGTTTCAGGAATATAATTACGAAAAAAAGTGAAAGTAAAGAAAGAAGTGCAAGTAAAATATCACATTTTCTAAGAGAATTTTACTGAAAAAAAAATCTGTTTTATTTCGAGACCCTTCAGTGTTCACCCTAATAGTAGGGTAAAGAAGATATAGTCCATAAAACGGCAAACAACTGGCGTTAAACCGGGACCATTTCCATAGGGGCCCGTCATCTTAGTCGCCCTTCTTTTAAGAAACCGGGCTTTGAACGGAAACGGACTTCGCCGTCTAGAGCCACCCTACCTCAATGCCCTGAACCCAGCGTGGTGTGGTCTTTGATAATAGGAGGCCAATAGTGCGTTGTCCGTGATCGAGAGCGCAAAAGTTATAAAATCACAATTATTCAGATATTAACTCAAAGATATTTTTGTGATATAATAGAAAATTATTTATCGACGTTAGTTAAAATATAGACACTATAACAATAAATCCATATTGGGGGAAATTATATGAATAAATAACTTTATCTTATTATGTACTGATCCTTAATTTAAATTTGTATATACAGTGTTGAAATAAAATCCAGACAGGGACGGGTCGCTTACATTTTAATGTGTTCTCCGATACCTAAATTTAATCTGTAGCGACATGTGGGCCAGGCATGCCTGCTGTCGATAGTTAAATTCCTGCTCTGGGACGCGACATATCACTGATAAATATCATCAAAATTGATACTTATTTACTGGTTTTCACGGGCCAACTACGGCATTAAGCTATGACGTAACGTTTTTAGATGTACACAACAGTTCATATTTACATATTATATACTTACTATATAGAAAATTTTGAACTGGAATTAAACTAAGACGCCTACAGATGAACAGGCATTGTACGTGAACACATCTTAGAAAATATTAGTTTAACCAGGTTTAACAGTTTTATGTTAAGTTAGATTTTTTTCTATACATAATTATAGACTACAAGAAAACAATCTAGTGCGAATTTTATTTATATTATTATCGGAAATGTCAATGTCTGTCAAAACTATACTAAGTATAATTTTTATAAATTTTGATTTTGAAAGATAACTTAAGATCATTATTTTGTCAGTTAGTTCTCTGTTATGTCTATATGTAGCAATATTAAAATCCAAAGTTTCTTAAATGTATGACAAAAGCAAACTGATAAATAAACCATATATAACCTATCCATTAGCAGATAATATAAGTCTACTCAATTTAAAAAAAAAAAAAAAAAAACTTTATTAAGCAATTCATATTTGCTAGAAATAGCATTATGCACATGATATTAATGAAGCAATAATTTTGAATTTATGTTTGAATATTTAAATTAAGCTGTCAATAAATGAAGCATAGTATGGAGTCGCGGGCAGCGTAACAACGGCCACGATCCCATTCATATGGCAGGAATGCACGAGAACCCGAATCTAAAAGTACATAAATTTTTAGAGCAATGAATGAATTATACAATTTTTATACGCAGTATAGCCATGCTGCCGCTTTGTTATGAATGCAGTAAGAATGGGTCGGCTCGTTAGAGGTAGGATCACGCTCGACAGAATACTAGTGTAAAATTGCGTATAAATTTTCCATACAGTTCTCATCTCTGGATCTGAGGCACTTCACTGCCAATTCCTTCCACTTGACCGCATATAGTGCAGAGCGGCTCGAATCGTTTACAACCGAGTTTTTTTCGTATCAGCTTATTTACTGGCCCTTTGCATATTCTATCACATTGAATACGATATTAGAACTAATTTCAGCTGCTAAGATTCTACATTATGCATCGCGACAAAACTCGCGATACTACCAGATTAGTGTATTATCTTAAAAAAATATTGGTATTCTCTCTTCAAAATTAAATAAGTGATTAGCTACATATTATAGTGATGTGATGATATTATAATATTATAATACGAGTATATTAGAACACAACTCCAGACTCACACTATGTCGAAACGTAATCTATCGATGTGAATGGAATGCGTTTTATTTGTTCCCATTCCAAACTAAACTGTAAGTTGGCGGTGAGCGGGTGCAAACTTCACACCGACGTCCCGCAGCTGGTCTCCAAAGTTAGAGAAACCGGTCAAAGCCACGTCGCTAAAGTAAGTTTAACAATGAATTACTTGAGAATTTGTGGTTACATTAATCGTGCGAAAGTTTTAAATTAAACTAAATTTTACTAAAATATTTTTTTATTGGGAACATACACTCGTTAATGATGACACGTGTGTGCCTGCGATTGAATGGTTTTTTATTTGCGATTGAATTGGTATTTTTTACAGAATAAGGGTGATAAACGAGCACACTGTCCACATGATGTACGTGAGTGTTGTGGCCCAGAGGCATTTAGATCTATCGTTGATTAAGAATGCATAATGCAGTTGCGTTGGCAACCCTGAGGAGTAAGGTAGAATCAGGGACTTAAAACGTTATAAATATCAGAATTTTTAAGGTTATAATAACGTTATAATGGTATCGTTACTTTAGCAGGCCAAATTGTTTTCAATATTTAGTATAACGTTTTAAGAATAACAGAACGAAATTTTGACAGGCAAGTTAACGTTATAATAATTGTAAATACGCGACGTTGCCGAACCCATTCATTTTCAAAAGCGGGCAAATCTGCCCGACTTACGAGATGGGTGGAGCCTGCGATTCAAATGGTATAATTGGAGCTATCTAAGCTCGGACGGATGGGGAATTTCCCACACCGCACGAGCTCCAGAAGCGAACTGGCAACGTTGAAATTTGCAAATAATAAATATCAACCGCTTGCGAGTTGCAGTTTACGTCGTATTACCTAATATTTTTGAGTTATCCTTAATAATGTGTATTTAATTGACTTCGACTGTATTGATGATGTTCTCATTTTATTTATATTGAAGTCGGTTGTACATTTTTTTTATTTTATCACTTATAGCTTTCCGTGTAGTGGAGGCGTAAGATTATCCACTGCCCCATATGGTCCCGCGGCTATCGTAAGAGAAGACAGAGGGAAACAAATCAGGGCATGGGCAGCAGCGTATAAGAATTATAACGACTAAAAATAAAAATAAACGGCGGTTGCTGACCCATGGCAAGCGTGGCTAATATGGCCAATATATAAGACATTATATATTCAGTTATATACAGACTTTAATATGCTACAACCTTAGAATAACTGTAACTGTAACCGGTAACCTACATTTTGAATACAACATTCGAACAAAGCCTCTTGAAAATTTAACTAAGCTTGTAAATACGATTAGAAAAGTCATAGAGAATATAAAGGTCTTCGAGTAAAGTAGACATTCATGTCAATGGAAAATACTTTTATGACCTATCATAAACATAACATAACATAAACACTCACGCCTGTCACCCAGAGTGGTAGGCAGAGACTACAGACTTCCATTTGGCACGATCCTGACACACCTCTCTCGCCTCCTTCACATCCATACACCTACGCATACATGCTCGTCGGTTAAGGGTACTCCTAATTTGACCGGTTTTCAACAAACCGCCAACTTGGTCGATAAATTTTCGCCTAGGACGTCCCTTTCCGACTCTGCCATTCACTTCTGCAACATAAATTTTCTTTGTCACTCTTTCCTCATTCATTCTTTCCACATGAACAAACCACCGAAGCATTCCTTTCTTAATCCTGGTCACAACATCATCTTGCAAACCACACTCTTCTTTTATTAGACAATTTCTTACCCTGTCATTCAGATTCAGCCCTAACACAATTCTTAACGACCGCATTTCTACTGCGTTCATTCTACTCTCGCACTTCTTCTGCCACACCCAACTTTCACTATCATAGGGACCAACACAGAATGACCTATCAAATATGTTTTTTCTTCTAGAAATTGTAATTGGATAGCAGTAGATGACGTCAATAGTTATACATAGTCTGTAATTGAATTGATATCGTTATATATGTTTTAATGATAAAAATGTAAATTAACTTGCGACGGTAACCAAACAAGTTTAGGGAGAGGACAAAACTAGCAAATTCAAATTTTAAGATGTATCTACCTAGAACTAATTTAATAATAATTATTAAATAAATAATACCCAGATAAATATCATATTACTTATATTTATTTATTACCTTGATTACACTAGTTACAACTATTGGAAATGGATCGTAAAAAATTGACTGCACTTAGTTACACATATTGGTGGTCCGATTTACGCAAAATGACCAAAAATTAATATTCAAAAACTGAAGGTAGCCGGACTAACTATGACATTGGGACGTCAAACATCTCAGTCCCCCGTGACCACGGGTGCTGTAATGTACCCGAAACGTCGAGATAATAAAAATAAATTAAAGTTGAATTAACCCTTAAAGACTACAATGAATTTGTATACTGCTAAGACCACAATGGGTGTAAAAACACCCGGATTTATTTATTACAGAAAATTATATGAATGAATAAATATAATTTTTTTAATATTCTTAAATTATGGACAATGTTCTTGGATTCATTCATTTATAGGTTTATTTTTTTAAATAACAACAATTTAAATTGCATGTTCAAAAAATCTTCCCAAAAATATGACAAATTCGAAGGGGTTTGAAAAATAATTGAAAAAAAAAAGAAAACTAGTACGAGTTTTTAATAAGTTTTTATATTTTTAATTATCATAAATAAGCCTTGAATTTGGTATATTATTTATCCTTATATCTAAAAAAAAACGTATGAAATTTTCAAATCAAAATGATAACTAGATAATTTTTGTTTTAAATGCTTGTAACACAAAATAAATATAATGTAACCTTCTTTTTACTAATTACAAACAAAAATAATGAAAATTAACAATTACTTCTAAATTGCGTTATTCTTTGGTTAATAAAAATATTGTTACGAGCTTGAGGTTCGTGACAATAAAAATTGCCGATAGAATTACCTAAATTAACACTTTAATTTTCTTTACACAAATTAAAATTAAAACACTAATAATTAATCACACTGATTCACTTTATTCCGCTCCAAAGCTACGCTTGTCTCGCCAACTTCAATACTTCAATACTCCCCGATCGCATCTTGCAGCGCCTATTTATATAAATTAGCAGCGAAATATCCAGAATATTCAAGTAAACACGCGCAAGGTACCGAGAGTTCGTGTTTCAACTTCAAGAAGTTTAGTTCTTCGGTTCGAGACTAGATGGCGCTAGTGTCGTCGACTTGAGCGCGTAACAATATTACTACCACAGTTAACGCACACCAAACTACGGTGTAGTTTACAAATAAACACTGAACAATTCGAGCATTTAGCTGTGAACTTTTTATCTCCTTTCGGTTTACAAATTCCGCATCTGCCTTGTTTAGCTTTCGTGGCCCTCTCTTGTGAACCTTCTTCATTATCAATTCGTGAATCTCTCAAGGACTCTGTATTATAAACTCTTCGAATGCTGGTACCCGACAGAGTACCTTGATTATCAGAGTGTAGCTTTCGGTGTTCACTGATCACACTTTCGATTTTGTCTCTAATTTTGTGCCTAAGTTTGGAATTTTGAGTCTGTCTTTTATGTATGGTAACATTAGATCCAGTGACAACTTGTATAGGAATTCGGCTCGAGATTCCTGGCTTTTGCCATTCCTATTGTTGTTGTTATTGAGAATCGTGTGAGAATTTATTACTGCTACATCCAACATGTTGTTAAAAATAGCCAAGGGCCATCTTTTTGTTCGTCTCGAACAACTGTAGCTATGACACGTCTCATCAATAGCATCCACTCCTGCTTTAGTAGAATTATAGTATTCAATAACCTCTGGTTCCCGCTTGTTTCTGATATTGCTGATACATGGTGCATATTCGACAAAAGTATCACAATCTTATTTTTTTGGACAGTACGTAGAGAGCTGAAGTTTATCATGTGTATTGTATAGAAACACTGAACTTTCTATGGGACGATTCTTCGTTACGATGGTGTCTTGCGGTATCTCCACTTTGTTCTTGCACGTGGTACCAACCGTTGTTAGTTTGTATTTATTCAGCATATTATTTGCCATAGGTACAGATGTGAACCAGTTGTCATAGGTTATGTTTTTATTTGTACCATGAACAGAGGCAAAGGTTTGCTTCCATTTGGCGTCCCTTTTCCTAGATAGGGCATTCCAGATATCACGTACCGATCATAAAAATCACACATGAGGACCAGTTTCAGACCATACTTATCTGGTTTGCTAGGAATATAGATTCGAAATTTGCATCGTCCTCTGAAACCCACAAGTTGTTCATCAATAGTACAATTTACGGATGGACGATACAGATCAGCGCAATTTTTCATAAACAGTTCCCAAATATCACGGATATGTGCAAATTCATCTGTACTTTTTCTGATGTCCCTGGTCATACGGTCATCAAACCGTAAACAATTGGTTAGAAATTTGTAACGCTCTTTTGACATGATGGCTGAGTAAATTTCACTGCCAGAAATACCCCACAAAAAATTAGTTGATACTCTGTTATCTTTCTTTACTGCAGTCAGATACAAAAGGCCAAAAAGGCTTTCAGCTCTGAGATGTCAACATCTTTTGTATATGAAGTTTGCGGGCCATAATTTGCTTTTTGTTTAGCGATTTACTGATTAGGATGAACAAGTATAGTATCAATTTTTTTTATTGAAATACAATTCAAACGCATCCAGTTCTGTAGTCACTTCTTTGGCAACACTCACAGGACCTGGTAAATATGGGACTATATTCCTACCAGGAGTTCGATGAGGTGGCGGTGGCTTAGTACTCCATATGTAGGTAGGGTATCGTCGCTTTTCCTTGCCTTTCAAAACTCTTTTTTGGGGCAACAACATGTTTCCAATACAATTAAAATGTGTATTACCTAATTTTACTTGTCTTCCATCCAGTGGAGAAGGAGACTCATCAACTTCCATCTCCAATTGAGCTTCTGATATATTAGAAGTAGTGTCATCGTCGACACTTTGTGCATGTATATTATGTATGTACAAAGGTAGAGTGCGTCGTTAGAAACATGTAAAAAAATATAGAAATATATTTGATATTCTGAGTTGTATGTAAGTACTTTTGTAAAATCTGATGTCTCAGTTGATAATTCAAATGCTGCGCAGATGATCACAAAACCTATATCTTTAGAGAGTAAACGAACATACGAGTAAAAGAGATGGCATAGAAAAATAAATAATAACATTATTATTCTGTGATAACAATATTTTAGAAACGTTTAATTGACAAATTTATTGTAACGTAATAACAACGTTATACACATGCAAAGCTTTGCATAATATCGTTTTGATATATCGTTTATCTTAAACATAACGTAACCTTGCATTTGCGCCGATAACATTACCGTATTTTACCGTTATTTAAGTGCCTGGGTAGAATGGCTCGTTTCCAGTAAAAGGGGTCTCCGGTTCTCTACACTCACTGTACCAAATACAGCAGTATTGAGCTGCTATTTTACGTTGGCATTCTATTAACACTGGAATGCACGCGCCCTTAAATACTCCTTGAGCGCACGCGCGGGCTACATGTGTATACCAGATGCGGATCAATTATTTCTCTGAATAAGACAAAACAAGAAGTAAAACCCAGCATATAGTTACTAAAAATCTTTATTTTTATCAAAATGGCTCATAAAATTAACAAAATTTTGATTCTTATATATAATTTTAAATTTAAGCATAAAACTCTTAAAATCAACAAATATTTGGAAGGGTTGATATTTATCATTTAAGGCAATTATTTGGCCTAATTGAGTCTATAATCAAAGTAACGGTTAAAAATCAATCTATTGGCTTACATTCAGGGCACACGACTGTCTGATGTTCATCACAAATACATCTCATACATTTGCTGCATTGTTAGCGCGTGCTACGGTCACGAGCCCTGCTGTAAAAAGCACATCAATCCAAAGGCATATTTTGTTGCAGGGGTTGTTCTGCCAATCTTAGAAGTAGTCTGCCTTTCAGTTTAATACCTCTGGGTATATTTTGTTGGGATATACGACGCTCAATAGAAGGTCGTGCAAGATCAAATTCGACATCTAGGAGGTATTGACGATGGATCACTTTCATTTGATGGTTATTCATCTGATATATCACCAAATTATTTTGCCATGTTACCGCCGCATGTATACCGCCATGTTTACAAAATTGTATAATATCATGAGAGGCCATCGGTGACTGTTGCAAGAAACGTCGTATTGTCTACACATTTTATCAAAAATGTTGACGCCGTATTTATGTGATTAAATGTGTCATATTTACCTCAATTTCACCACTTGCATACTAAACACTTAATTTACTCCAAAGCTCGCGCGGGTTACAGGCGTAGCCCGCCAACTTCAAGGACTATTTTTGCGGACATCCTTGAGCCGCGGGAGTCGTCACGCTGCTGACGGTAGCGGGGGGTAATACTTGAGGAATACACTAGACGATTGCGCTGTAGCGCGGCAAGTTAAAAGGATATACGACAATATTACACGCTGGGTTACATACGTAGCCCGCGCGTGCACTTTAGTGTTAAAATATAGCGCTATCCCGGTCGTGGCGACACATTCGTGCTACAATCATAATGTTGCGTGAATAAGTCAACTAGCGTCATCTAGTGTCAGGAACGAGAGCGAGGGGAGCTTTGCAGAAAATGACATCACAAATCTTTCAACCGACAGCGCCATCCGAAGAACTAAGTTTCTAGAAAATCTACACTCGAACACTCGTCGCTTTGCTCGCATTTACTTGAATATTCCGGATACTTCATTGCTAATTTGTATATATAGGCGCTGCAAGATGCGATCGAGGAAGTATTGGAGTTGGCGACACAAGCGAAGCTTCGGAGCGAAATAAAGTGAATTAGTGAGATTAATTATTAGTGTTTTTAACTTTAATTAGTAAAAAGTGAATTAAAGTGTTAATTTAGTTAATTCTATCGGCAATTTTTATTGTCACAAACCTCAAGCTCGTAACAATAATATAGCTGAATCACGGTTTTAACACGTACACACTTTGTCCTAGTAGTGAATGTTGTTTTCTTAATAACGACCAAATGGTTATAAAATACGTGACTAGCTTACTTTTATTTACTGTGTACAAATAAACCGAAATTTAAAAGGTAAGCGATAAAATTCTCTGTACCAGAGTAATGGGCTTAAATGATTTTATCTTTAGATATATTAACTTGTGATAGCGCACCGCTCGTGCACCGATTGTTTGTGCTGGACAGCGGGTGTAATGTTGCGGTCTTTTATTTAGTTTTGTTTTTGTTAATGTTCTCTACTAGGATGAATTTTCAACGAACGGAAACGAAAGTCCGGCTAAGAGCAAAGAAAATTCAATACTATTACTTTTCTTTTCAAAATATTTCAAACGACAATCACTAATATTACTCTCACGTCTGTTGCCCTGAGGGGTATGCTGAGACTACCGACTACGAAAAGCCACGATCCTGATATATATCTTGCACTTCATTCAAAACCTTGATAAATCGGGGGGCACGGCAGTGCCCCCGCCAAGTCGAGCGCGAAGCAAGCACTGCCGTACCATCCTTTACTGGAACCATTTCGCCGCATTTTCAGGCCTCTATTTGAGAACCTCTGGATAATACCAGAACGCAGAAATTTTCGTCATCCAGTAAACTATAATCACGTACTTAAAATCCAAAATTTCAAGTCTGTAGGTCATTTAGTTCCGAAGTTAAGCGAAAGCAAAGTTTCGCATTTTAGACACTCACTCACTCATGATCATCAGAATAGAACTAGTACTTGCCATAAACTCAGAGAGCTGAAATTTGGTACAGAGTTAGGGTTTAATGGCCACATAAAGGGAAAACTATAAAAACTAGGATAATCGAACATCTGGAGTACCTGGTGACCCTGATTAGAAAACACAAGAGCCCAACCAAAGTATTAGAAGAGATCGACATACCGCCTTCACAAAAAAATATTCAACTTGGTGGGCCGCTTTATTTGATGTCAAAAATCGAAGGTCTAAAGTATCTGATGAAGAACCCTCAGCTGGTCTCAACTGTATTAGAGATATGGTAATGCCCCCTTCTACCATTGGTACATAAAAATCTACTGTCATTGCAAAAATCCAGCGTAGTGGGACACATCTAATTTAATCTAGCCTATAGCGTCCCATTGCTGGGCGAATGCCTCCCCTTCTGCTTTTAATACGCATATAAATAAAATTAAAGGAATTCTCTGGATAACACTAGATTGGCTTTTATACTTATACTTACAAGTTTACAAGAAAAAATAGTCGAACGATTAACTTTATTCTACTCGAACATTACTCAAATTCCTTTAAGATACCGTGGACATGAATTCCTCTCCAGGTTGAGTACCGCGGACATGAATTCATGTCCGTATTACGTGCTGCTATTTTCTTCATTAATTGATATAAAAATACAGTATATTTTCAATTGAATACTATTTCATTCGATTCTGAACAAACTAAACAGTATTTTGAAGAATTATATTCACTCGGTTACATAGACAAAATCAAATATAACAGCCATTGGCTTTTGTGCTTTTGGTGCTGTTAGTTGCGTAATCGTTGAAGTTTTGTGATTGTGATTTTAGTTGGATTTTCTTTCAAAAAAACTGTAAGTAATGTTATTTATCTTTACTACGTAATGTTTTTGAATGATCTAAGTTACAACAACAGTAACTTTTTATGATTCAATTGAAAAAAAGTGGAATCAAAAAAACCTCTACGCGAAAAATTCATAAAGGTCAAGATTTCTAATAAGATAATAATAGTATATTTCTTACTCGAATACCATAGTAAATACTTTTACTAGGAATTGCTAAATGTTATATCTATATGATTGTATAAGAAAAATAAAGGAAGACGCTATAATATATACACAAAAAGGTTTTGAAAATGAGGTTACAAAGCGCGCGCAAACTGTCTATTGTCGAATTTTTAGCAAATGTTTGCAAGTTAAAAAGTAGAATTATTACAATTATTACATGCATAATTTCAGTTCATTTAGGAACAATATGTTGTATTGATTGTAAGGACATAAAAATAAAATAAAAATTTACGATATTGCATTCATAAAATAAAATTTGTTGTCAGTAAGTACACTTTATCAAAATCCGTTAGAAACAAAGAGCTGTACAAAATAAAATAAACATTTTGATCTTATGGTTATTGTTTCTACTTATCGAAAATCTTATCGGATTTAAATAACTGTAACAAAAACCTCTTTAAATATAAGTGAGAAACATAAATGTTTATAACAAGTGCCGCTAGCTGAGGTGACAAAGCTGTTTTTTGTTATGGCGGGCGCAGTAAGAGAAAGGATAAATAAACAAATTACACTAGACTTACCAGAAGATACTGTTTGTTTACTACCGACTAGAAATATGTGTATGCAGTTAAATAATGCTATGTTAAAAGCGATTCCGCACCCCGAGATAAAGTTAGTTGCTAAAGATTCCTTGGATTGTTCAAAATGTATGATAACGAAAGCCCGGGCGTGTTTACAAAAATATGAAGATGATGCGTCGATGACTGCTGGACTGGAAGGAACTACAATCATTAAAGAGGGAGCTAAAGTAATGCTTTTGGGTCATTAGGCGTTGTAAAAAAAGTGAGGTGGGACTCGGAAGACCAAACAAAGCCTAAACAATTGGTAGTAAAATTCGCTAATAATTTGATTCATGAATTATTGCCTATTAAGTCAAAATTTGAGATCATACCCCGGGCATACGTGTACAGGGAACAATTCCCAATCTGTGTGGCGTATGCCCTAACAATTCGCAAGAGTCAAGGTCTAAGTCTAAAAAATGCCCTCATGGACATTGGCGCCTCCATATTCACTTGTGGCCAAGCCTACGTGGCGCTTTCACGAGTAACCAATCTTCATGGGATGCACCTCATAAATGTTGACTTCAAGAGTATAAAAGCTCAAGCTTCAGCGATCACCGAATACAACCGGCTTAGGCGTAAATACCGCGCCGATCTTTCAGATTTTAAACCGTCTAAAAGAATAAATAATGAACGCGAATGGGCAATACGAAAAACTGTTGCTACTGTACAAGAATCAGAACCGGAAAAAAAGAAAAGCAAGATATGTAATAATAAAAAAATTACTCCTAAAAAGAAAAAGAATGTTTCGAATAAGAAATCTAATAAAATAAATCAATGTGCCCACGTTTCTACAAAAAGAAGTGAAATCCCACCAAAAACATTCTGTAAAAAACTAGCCAAGTCTCGATGGAGCTGCTTGTTTATCTCTAAAAAGTAATGAAATCTAGACAAATTCGTGCCAAGTCTAAGCTTCCTTACTGCGATTTCTTTATTATTATAGTTAATGTTGTGTGACTTGGACGTTGAAGGGTACACAAGGGTACAAAACCAGGTACTACATGACACCCTTGCATCAATCTATCGCCAGAACCGCTACCCATTGACGATAGAAAATTGCCGCTTGGAAAACGTTGATTGAATAACCAGTCAATTGTAGGCTTGATAAAGCTGCGTATTTCAATAATACTTTTGTATAGGCGAGCCTGAAACAAACAGTATAGAAAATTATTTCCAGTACAGGCGGACTTCGAATCATTGATCGAAGTCCGTCGCTACGTCTATTTTATGTTAGATCGGTGGTCGATTTGATGCCTACAATTGACTGGTTATTCAATCAACGTTTTCCAAGTGGCAATTTTCCATCGTCAATGGATAGCGGTTCTGGCGACAGATTGGTGCAAGGGTGTCATGTAGCACCTGATTTTGTACCCATGTGTACCCTTCAACGGCCAAGTCACACAACATTAACTATAATAATAAAGAAACCGCAGTAAGGAAGCTTAGACTTGGCACGACTTTGACTAGATTTCATTACTTTTTAGAGATAAACAAGCAGCTCCATAGAGACTTGGCTAGTTTTTTACAGAATTTTTTTGGTGGCACATATGTGCACGTCGATTGAGTCACAGAGTACCCCCTAAGGTTTAGTGGACCCTTAATTAAGTTTAAAGAAATTTATTTTCAAAAAAGACAATGTACGATATTCTACTGGGTTTGGCGACTTACCGCTACAATCTCCCTGCAACCACGAATCCGGGGGCTGGCTAAAGGAGCTCGGGGCAGTCGATGCAATGATAGTAGTATCAAAGTTCAGCAGAGTGTATCGCACAAGAGTCCATAGGGCACAAGCACAACACTTTCAGGGTGAAAGAGATCTCGAGAGACGAGCTTGAGAAACACGAAGCATATTTGTATGCGTGCGCGTCGGTAGTTTTAATTAGACTGTCCACAATTGCCGCCAATAGATATGGCGCTTGTGTCTCACAGAGAGCCGTAACCCGCTAGATTATGGCTGCATTCAGAATGAAAACAGTTGATCGCCAACCCAATGAATTTAATAGAAGTATAGAAAAAATACATAAACATAAACACTCATGCCTGTCACCCAGAGGGGTAGGCAGAGACTACGGACTTCCATTTGGCACGATCCTGACATACCTCTTTCGCCTCCTTTACATCCATATATCTACGCATACATGCTCGTCGGTTAAGGGTACTTCTAACGTGGCCCATTTTCAAAATATCGCCAATTTGGTCGATAAACTTTTTCCTAGGGCGTCCCTTCCCGACTCGGCCGTTTACATCTGCCATATAAATTTGCTTAGTCACTCTTTCCTCATTCATTCTTTCCACACGACCAAACCACCGAAGCATTCCTTTCTTAATCCTGGTCACAACATCATCATCAGAAAAAATACTATCTTCGAAATTGTGTTGCCTTGTACTTATTATTATATACGAAAAAAAAAAGAAACAAAAAACATAATATATAAATAATCTGTTCCAGTACGGAACATGCCGCTCACCTTAAAAGAAGTAATTTCTTTTAAAAAATCACTAACTTATAGTATAAATCGAAAGAAAAAAAAAATTACTTAAGTACTAAGATTAAGGTTGTAAGTATAACGCATTACTCTAACGGAAGTGGGCAAACCTTTACTACAGGTCGTTTAAAAATAGTATTCCCAGCCTTTAAGGTCACTACACGGGTGACTTGATCGGAGCCAGGATGAACAGCATGTACACGAGCGAGCTTCCATTGTAATGGCGGAAGGTGCTCGTCACATACCACAACAACAGTGCCTTCACGAATGGCGGAGCCGCGATCATGAAGCCACTTACTACTTTGTTGTAAGTGATGGAGATATTCTCTACTCCATCTTTTCCAAAAGTGCTGGACCGACTGTTGTATCCAGCGCCAACGAGTGAGACGGTTAGGATTTTCATCTAACAAAGATACATCAGGTAGAGCTGTTAAGGGTTCTCCTATTAAAAAATGAGACGGTGTTAAGGGGAGGGGATCGGTAGAAGCCGAACTCATGGCGCAAAGGGGACGAGAGTTTAACACGGCTTCGATTTGACAGAGAAGAGTATGCATCTCGTCGTAAGTTTGAGTACGAGTTCCAACCACATGATGTAGGTGGTGTTTGAAACTTTTAACACTGGCTTCGAAGAGACTTCCAAAATGGCTAGCATACGGAGGTTGAAAGTGCCACGTAAATCCCTGTTGCAGGGTTTGTTGATTAATTGTATTTTGAACGACATCACTACGTAAAAACGCGTGTAGGTCTTTAAGATAATTGTTACAACCGACAAAATTCTTTCCGCAGTCCGAATATATATCCGTACATAATCCTCGACGGGACGTGAAGCATCGCAGAGCTGCTAAAAATGCATCAGTGGAAAGCTCCGAAACGATTTCGAGATGTACGGCCTTTACGCTCATACATACGAATACCGAAACATAACACTTCACTATTTTCGCGTTACGTACTTTATTTGCACGAACAAAAAATGGACCGGCATAATCTACGGCCGTTTTAAGGAAAGGACGCGCCGGACGTATTCTCGAAGCTGGTAGTGGTCCCATAATCGGTTGATCACGCGTTGGACGAGCACGAAAGCAACGGACACAGCAATGTATGCGTTGGCGCACGATGTCGCGGCAAGACAATATCCAATAGCGCTGCAACAGCAGGTATTGCACGGACTGAGGTGCTGCGTGCAGATAGCTTATGTGAGCGTCGTCAATAATTAAATTAGTCAAAGCATGTTTTTTCGGTAAAATTATTTGATGTTTAGATTCAAATGGTAATAATGATTTATGAATTCGACCTCCTACACGTAACAGTTTGTCACTATCCAAAAAAGGCGTAAGACGTCGCAATTGATTAGAAGGTAATTTTCCTTGAGATATCTTTAAAATATCGTCTTGAAAGACCGATTGTTGAGTAAGGTAAATTAATCGATTTAATGAAAAATTATATTCAGGTACTGTAACGTAACCCGGGAACGAATTTTTAACCCTTTTGCATTTATTATAAAAACGAAATATTAGTGCGGTAATCCGAACGAGTTTGCCTAACGACAAAAATCGCATTATAATTTCGGCATTTTGTACCGACGGTACCGTAGACATACCAAAAGATAGTGTTAAGTTACGTTTTTCTTCACAGGTGCTCATAGTTTGACTCTCAACAGGCCAGTAGTCGGGACTTCGTCGGAGCCATGCGGGACCATGGTACCACAAGTCATGCTGTACTAGCGCGATAGGTAGCAAGCCACGTGATGCAGCGTCAGCAGGATTATCGGCTGACGGGACATGGTGCCAGCAACCGGCGGGAACGCGGGATAGAATATCGCTAGTGCGATTGGAAACAAACGTCTTCCATTCATGCGGTGATGAACGAAGCCAGGCCAGCACGATGGAGGCGTCGGACCATGCGTAAATCTGTTCGCGGCAGACGTGATCTCTGTATAAATTTGCTACCTTATCTAATAGCCTTGAAAGCAATAGAGCTGCCATCAGCTCGAGACGTGGGATGGTAAGAGGTACGCGGAGCGGAGCTACCCTAGTTTTCACCATAATCAGGTTAGAATAAATATTGCCATCCCTGGTTGTAAGTCGAGTATAGACACAGCCAGCATATGCGATCTGGGACGCGTCCGCAAATCCATTAATTTCTACCGAATCGATATTATTACTGAAAATGTATCGCGGAAACGATACCTGTGATAGCAGCGGTAACTCGTTTATGAAACGTATCCATGAATTAATGATATCAATGGGCGGTTTATCGTCCCAATCTACCTTTGCCATCCACAATAGCTGAATCAAGTGCTTGGCATACACGGTTACCGGTGATAGCAGCCCGAGAGGGTCATATATTTTTGCGATCTCAGAAAGAATAAACCTCTTGGTGCATTTATGAGTGGTAACTTGAACTTTAAAATTAAATGTATCAGATCCTGGATTCCATTGGAGGCCGAGGACCTTAACTCTTTTGTCGTTCTCCATTTCAGAAAATGGGACGTTTTCGACCCGCTCACCATGAGAAGCTGGTGTCTGTACTGTAGCGAGTATCGCTGATGAGTTGCTGTGCCACTTGCGTAGCTCGAATCCAGCCGTCTTACAAATGCTGATAAGCTCTTGCTGCAGAGTAAGAGTTTTAGAATCCGTATCCTTATTAGTTATATTAGTAGTATAGTTGTAGCACGAATGGGTCGGCTCGACCGGGGAAGGACCACGCTCTCACAGAATACCAGCGTGAAATAGTAGCTTAATGCTGCTGTATTTCGTATGGTGAGTGTAGAGAACCGGTGATCCTTTTTACTGGAAACGAGGCATTCCATCTTAGTCCTCACGGGTGACAACGCATCTGCATTTTGATTCGTAATCGAGGATAGATGTAGATGTCTATGGGCCACAGTAACCACTTACCATCAGGTGGACTGTGTGCTCGTTTATCACCCTATCCTATAAAAAAAAATCCTCACCAGAAACAACATCATCGACAAATACGTCATTCAATAATACGGGAGAAGCGAGCCTAAAATGCTCGGCCTCATCGTGAGCGAGCTGCTGAATTGTACGCAAAGCGAGATATGGTGAGGAATTTACACCGAATGTGACCGTGCGGAGACGGTAGTACCGTATAGGTTCTTCTGGCGATTTACGCCATAAGATGCGCTGGAAGTCCCTATCAGTTTCACGAATCAGTATATTTCGACACATTTGTTTAATATCCGCAGTGAACGCAACGGCATGAACACGAAACTTTAAAAGTACGTCTACTATATCAAGGTGTAGCTTGGGACCCGTTAGGAGAACGTCATTAAGTGACAAACCACTCGTCGATCTACAACCCGCATCGAACACTACGCGTGTGCTAGTTGTTTCGCTCGATTCTTTAACTACACAGTGGTGTGGAATATAATAGCTGGCACCTTGCAAAGGCTCACTATCAACGAGCTCCATATGATTCAGGTCCTCATACTCCTGGAGGCACGCGTGATAATCAGTTTTCAGCTGCACGTTGCATTCCAATCTATACTCTAATTTTCAAAAGCGAGCCAATGCAATTTGCCGTGACTCGCCGAGGCGCGGAGCATTGGGTTTGAACGGCAGGGCGACGACGTAACGTCCTGTCTCGTCCCGCGTATGCGTCTTTCGGAAAAAGGATTCGCATAGTTCCTCATCAGGAGTGTAAGTACGTTTCTCAGAAAATGATTCCAGCTCCCAAAACCTTTGGAGATTGTCGTTGTCAAACGAGCTAAAACATACTTGGATTGGAGTCGAAACGATTGGATCGAACGTTATTTTACCTAATAATAAATAACCTAACACGCTATTCATCGCAATCGGTGACCCCGGAGGTCCAGTAGTCATGTTGCCTAATAAAATGTGGGATATTATATCCGCTCCTAGTAACATTTCTACCGGTTGAGGTGTGTGAAAGTCGGGGTCAGCTAAGTTTAAATTTTTTAAATGTGACCACCCTGTAAAGGGCAGAGGTACACTGGGCATTTTTGTAACTAATTTTGGCAAAATTAATGCATCCACAGGTACAATGGGCTGATGTTTACCTTTTGGAATAATTAAACATGAAACTATACCTTTAGGTTGCACAGGATCGGTATCGCCTATGCCAAAAACCGGAATATTTATATGTTTACGCGTTAACCCTTAACGTTGTACGCAGGCCTCTGTGATAAAGGACGCCTGGCTACCCGTGTCTACAATACATCGAACGGTTGATACCATTGACTCAGCTACGCAAATATCAACTAGCGCCGTGGATAATAGGACTGTATTCGTACGAACTAAAGGCGCATTGGACGCGCAATTATTATGTACCGCACTGATGTTGACAGGTAAGGTAAGAGGTGACTCAGCCGTGATAACACTTCTTTGCTCTTTCGTAAGCGGGATCTGTATAGCAGTTTCGCTAATGACCGATAACGATTGCGTTGAAAAATGAATTAATGTATGATGTCGTTTATAACACGAGCGGCAAACGAAATTTGATTTACAATTCTGAACGTCGTGTCCAAAGTGTAAGCAATTAAAACAGATGTTTTTATTTCGTGCGAATGAATATCTATCTTGTGGAGAAAGATTTAGAAACTGTGAACATTTACTTAATATATGTTGACCGTTGCAATGTAAACAAGTTCTAACCTTATTACCATTACTTTTAGATTGAGACTGCTCTATAGGTACATTAAGGTTAGTAATCAAAGAGCGTCGAGCTGTAGGCACCGTACCGTTGCTTGCGTTGTTGTTCCGGCCCGAGAATTTTACTGAACTACCCACATTTGCCGATGGTTTCTTAGCGGAATGTACGTTTGAACTCGTAGAAACAGTTATTTCGTCAGCGGAAATTTCCCGTTCGAGGAAAGAAATTAACACGCATACGTCTGGAATTTCGGATGACTTACTCAATGAACGTTCGAATGTTCTTCTAATTGTGAGCGGAATTTTACGCAACAAAATATTTAATAGTATAAAACTCCATTGAGCTATTGGAAAATTCATAACTTCAAGCGCCTTGATATTCTCTTGATATAAATTTAGTAAATTTCGTACACTATGACTTAACCTATCAGAACAAGGTTCAATATCCAGAATTTTGTCAAGGTGTTTTGATGCAATAATTCTTTTATTATCATAACGTGACACTAAAATATCTAAGGCTACAAGGTAGTTGTCATCGGTGATAGGAATAGATTTAATAAGATTATGTGGCTCGTTTTTAACTGCAAGTAGTAAATATCTAATCTTTTCCGCATTACAGTAAGCGCTGTTGTTATGTACTAGCGAACGAAATAAGTCATAAAACGATGGCCAATCGGTTGGATCGCCGTTAAATTCTGGCAATGGCAATATGGGTAGGTTTTTTCTATTTGCTTGCACTATGACCTCGGAAGCTTGAAATGACCGACTCGTGCGGCGCTGCTGTTCATCCTCCTTTTATAAATTATTTAAATGGGTAACAATAGTATAATATAACTCGTTAAAATCATTGCGAACTTTAATCTGTTCCTCTTTATTAAATGATTTTATTTTAATGAGCGTTTTCTCAATCTTTGTTTGAACTTTATTGAATTTTCTTTGGTGAGCAGCTAAATCAATAGTTCGCGAACGAAAATGTTGTTCATTTGTCGCTGCGAGCTGAATAATACGATTAAGCTCATCAAGAATTAAATCTCTTTCGAAAATATCTTGTTCACACGGCGATTCGTCGTCCGACATTTTGCGTTACAGAATGGCGGATTAGAATTTTACCACGTAAAAGAAATGAGTATGTACTACTGCAATACTTATTTTTACAAGACAACACAAACTGGAAGATATTAATTCGGATTGAATGATCAAAAATGTTTAATCCGGATCGAATGACCAAAAATGTTTATGTACGATATTCTACTGGGTTTGGTGACTTACTGCTACAATCTCCCTGCAACCACGAATCCAGGGGCTGGCTAAAGGAGCTCGGGGCAGTCGATGCAATGATAGTAGTATCAAAGTTCAGCAGAGTGTATCGCACAAGAGTCCATAGGGCACAAGCACAACACTTTCAGGGTGAAAGAGATCTTGAGAGATGAGCTTGAGAAACACGAAGTATATTTGTATGCGTGCGCGTCGGTAGTTTTAATTAGACTGTCCACAATTGCCGCCAATCGATATGGCGCTTGTGTCGCACAGAGAACCGTAACCCGCTAGATTATGGCTGCATTCAGAATGAAAACAGTTGATCGCCAACCCAATGAATTTAATAGAAGTATAGAAAAATACTATCTTCGAAATTGTGTTGCCGTGTACTTATTATTATATACGAAAAAAAAGAAACAAAAAACATAATACAAACAGACAAACAATGCTACTTACATGAAATTAATAGTTACATTTTAATATACTTATTTCAATGGTCGCCAAACACTCAGTCAGTAACTTCATAGCCTCAGCTTCATCATCATCATCATCATCATTACAGCCCTTTACAAGTCCACTGCTGAACAAAGGCCTCCCCCAAGGTATGCCACAAAGCACAGTCCTGAGCCACCTGCATGTCTTACCGGGTCGTCACTCCATCTAGTGGGGGGTCGCCCTACACTTCGTCTACCGGTACGAGGCTGCCACTCGTGAACCTTTTTTCCCCAACGGTTGTCGGTTCTTCGAGCTATATGGCCGGCCCATTGCCACTTCAGCTTACTAATCCGTTGGGCTATGTCGGTCACTCTGGTTCTACTGCGGATATCCTCATTTCTAAGTTTATCACGCAGAGAAACTCCGAGCATAGCCCTCTCCATAGCTCGCTGAGCGACTTTGAGCGTCCTCATACGGCCAGTAGTGAAGGACCACGTCTCAGTTCCATATGTCATCACTGGCAACACGCACTAGTTGTACAACTTAGTTTTCAGGTTTTGAGGTATACCTGACGAGAAGATGCATTGTAATTTCCCGAACGCTGCCCAGCCGAGTTGAATCCGTCGATTGACTTCTCGGTCGAAGTTGGACTTACCTATCCGGACTATTTGTCCCAGGTAAATCGAAGTGCTGAAGTGTTTGTACAGTGGGGCTACGATGGCTATCCGAGTTCAGAACCAGAGTACGAAACCTATCCAACTCCAGAGAGGTGTAAGACAGGGTGACGTTATTTCCCTCTTCACCGCTGCATTGGAAGACGTTTTCAAGCTACTGGACTGGAAAGGATACGGTATTAACATCAGTGGCGAGTACATCACTCACCTTCGATTTGCCGACGATATAGTACTTATGGCAGAATCGCTGGAGGACTTAAGTACTATGCTCAATGACCTCAACAGTGCCTCCCAACGGATAGGTCTTAAGATGAACATGGACAAAACAAAGATCATATTTAATGTACATGTCACACCTATGCCGGTAGTTGTTGGGAGCACTAAGCTCGAAGTTGTTGACGAGCCTCAGGTTAATGGTGAAAAATGTTCAATTATATGACTAAGAGGCGGATTAGTAGCTAGGAAACTTTCACATCCCAACTAAATCTAATTTATCAATATCCAATTCACTCGCCTATTTTCTTCGTACATAGAGATATCAATTAATTTCTGAAGGAATTGATCCAAATTGGATGCTGATATTAAATTATCACGTCTATTTTATCTGGCAACTACTATTATATTTGCTTCTGAATATATAATATAATTAACTAATAAACGTAATGTAGCTCTTTTTATCATTTTTCTTCTAACAATGTATTACCTTAAATAGATTACTTAAATTTGACAGGCCTGTTGGTCTAGTGGTTAGTGACCCTGACTGCTATGCAGGATAGAGGTCGGACGTCGTGGAGGTCCTCGTCGCAGGACGGAGGTCGTGGGTTCGATTCCCACCCAGGACAAATGTTTGTGTGATGAACACGATCATTTGTTCTGTGTCTGGGTGTAATTTATCTATAATACTTATGTATTTAGAAATATATAAGTATGTTTGTCAGTTGTCTAGTACCAATAACACAAGCTCTGCTTAGCTTGGGACTAGATGGCGTTGTGTGATGGTTGTGGAATATTATTATTATTATTATATTGGGGTATCTATGTAATTTTCTCATCTGGTTGGGTTCTATAAATATATAATTATAAATAAAAATGAAAAAATAAATATACATAAATATCAATAAAATAAAATAAATACAAAACTAAATAAATAAATAAGATCCAACCAGATGGGAGCCCTCGGCAGGGGAGACCAAACGGCCGAGGGTTAGGGCGAAAGAAAAAGAAAGAAACCGGCGGACGATGCGTGCGGTATCGAGGAGCACCGCCTTCTGCATTTGAGCCCGGAGCGGTCCGTTACGGAGTCCCAGTCGCCTCAGATGACCCGAGAGGCTGACTGGGATTAGCCCATTCGCAGAGATGACTACAGGAATAATTTCGGTCGGCATACCACCCCACATGTCGGTCACCTTGTGAGCCAGGTCCAGATATTTTGTTTGTTTATCTGTTTCGGTTTTCACGAGGTTCTCGTCATACGGAATGGTAATGTCGATCAAAAATATCCTTGACGGTGCCCGGTTCATCAGCACAATATCAGGCTTATTCGCAAGAATAGTCCTGTCTGTGATGATGGCCCGGTCCCAATAGAGCCTGGCGCGATCATTTTCGAGCACGGCTTCCGGCAAGTACTTGTAATACGGCAATTTCCGATCCACGAGACCGTATTTCAGAGCGAGCTCCTGGTGAAGAATTCTGGCTACTAGGTTGTGCCTGTGCAAGTACTCAGAGTTAGAAAGCGCCGAACAACCGGAGATGACATGCCTAAGTGATTCACCGGGATGGCGACAAGCTCGACAGATGTCCACGGTGCCATCCTTTAGGATGTATCTCCGATAGTTGTTGGTCTTAATAACCTGATCCTGTATTGCACAGACAAAACCCTCGGTTTCCCCGAAGAGATCACCAAAGCGTAGCCAATGGAGGGAGGCTACTGTGTCTACGAAAGGCTCATGTAGAGCCTTGTAGAACCTCCCGTGGAGCTCCTTCTCCTTCCATACGGTCTCCCGGTCGGAAATGCTAAGCACTGCTGGGTCCTGACATTTCTCGTTGGCTAAGGATAGAGGGGTAAGTCCTTTATCACAAGAAATGACGTCCTTATAGAATGGATCATCCGATCTCGCCAGGAAGTAAAGACGGAGGCTGCACACTTCGCGATTATGCATGGTGAGCGATTTTAATACGTGGTAGAGCCATGCTGCAGTTATATTAGTAGTATACTTGTAGCACGAATGGGTCGGCTCGACTGGGGAAGGACCACGCTCTCACAGAATACCAGCGTGAAATAGTAGCTTAATGCTGCTGTATTTCGTATGGTGAGTGTAGAGAACCGGAGACCCTTTTTACTGGAAATGAGGCATTCCAACTTAGTCCTCACGGGTGACAATGCATCTGCATTTTGTTTTTAATTGAGGATACATGTAGATGTCTATGGGCCGCAGCAACCACTTACCATCAGGTGGACTGTGTGCTCGTTTGTCACCCTATTCTATAAAAAAAAAATGGTGAGCGCGCTCAAGAAGCCACGCCCACCATGCTTTCGCGGCAAGTACAGCCTCATTACTGACGATCTCGGATGATGCATCCTGTGGGACGTCATGGTGGTGCGGACTTTTCTATCCAGGGCGTTAAGTTCAGTCTGAGTCCACCTGAGTATGCCAAAGGTATACATGAGGACAGGCATAACCCAGCCGTTATATGCGTGTGTCTTATTCACACCGGACAAAAGGCTGTTAAGCACTTTGGTCAAGCGTGCATAAAACACGTCGCAAACTGACTGTTTCATACCAGCCTCATCGATTCCGATGTTCTGTGACATACCCAGGTATCGGTATGTTTCAGCCTCGGAAAGGGTCCTTAAGTTGACGGGCATAGACAAATCTATGCCCTCAGAGTTAGCAACCCTTCCCCTTTCAACATGGAGGACCGCACACTTATCCGTTCCCAGCTCCATTCCAATAGAATTGCTAAATTCACAAGTGATGTTTAGCAATTCCATAAGATGGGAGTGACTGGAGGCGAATAATTTGAGGTCGTCCATATAGAAAAGGTGGGTCACTTTTGTACCTCCTTTCCGAAGCTGAAATCCCCTCCCAGAGCCCTCCAGTAAAGTACTGAGAGGGTTCAGGGAGAGGCAAAACCAGATTGGACTCAGACAATCGCCCTGGAAGATACCCCTTCTTATCCTTATGTGGTTCTCCGCAGCCATCATCCGCTCGCCCAGATAGCAAAGGATCGTACTCCATTTGCCCCATACACTGCTCGAGGAAGTCTCCAACTGTACAGTCAATTTTGAACAGCTGGAGGACTCTCTTCAGCCATGTATGGGGCACCGAGTCGAATGCCTTTCTGTAGTCTATCCAGGCGGCGGATAAATTCCGACGGTTGCGTTTCACCACTTTGCCAATGACCGCGTCAATGAGGAGTGGTTCCTTGGTTCCACGACCACCATCCCGGCATCCATTTTGAGCGCGTGACATCACCTGATTTAGCTCCAGGTGACGAGTGATTCTCGCGCTCAAAATGGATGTCAGTGTCTTATATATGGTGGGTAGATACGTGATGGGGCGGTATTTGCTCGGATCTGTGGTATCCTGATGTTAAGTAACCAAATGAGTGATCCCAGTAGTGAAGAGGCTCGGGAGCGACTTCTGATCGAGAGCCTCTTGAAACTGTCGGGCGAGCACAGCGTGACACACTACGAACCCCTTCAGCCAGTAATGATGCAGCCCGTCGAGCCCCGGACTTTTCCAGTTCGGGGCCCTACGGACCGCCTCAGCCACGTCTTCAGGCGTTATGGTCACGGGGTCCATAAGCGTAACACTTGCACTCTGGCTCGCCACAACTTCCATCCAAGGGCCCTCGCTGTGGTTTACGGGCTCTGACCACAGGCCACGCCAAAATGCGACAGTGTCAGCCTGATCCGGTCCTGGGCCCGCTCCACATACCTCTGGTCGCTCCAATGATTTATAGAGCCTCTTCTGATCACTCTGGAAGAGACGATTCTGGTTGAACCGCCTTGACCTCTCGCTAAATCTTCGAATCCGCTTCCCCCAAGCAGCGATTTTTTGCTTCAGGTCATCTATGCGCTCCGTTAGTTCTTGCGTGATATCCGGCTGGAACAAACTGATATTTGTCCCAGCAAACGCCATCTTAACGGTGCGCATAATCCTCGGTCTATTATTACCCGACCTGAAGCTTGTCAGTCTGCCGATAAGGGCCCTTGCCTTTGCGATACGGTCCTCAATTCTTTTTCTCCAGGCTGGGATGGCGCTACTTTTTTGAGTAGCACGTCCAGCCACGGGAAGTTTGGCGCCAATAATACGGCATACTGCCAGTGCGGCGCCAAAAAGAATTGAATCCGTCTCGCAAAGGTCCCAGCTGGCTTCCAAATAGGTCACCAGCATTGGGTTAAGAGCCCGCACGACAGCCCGATTTCGCTTGCTAAGGGGTATGCGGGGTAGTCGCGGTCGATTTTCGAGAGGCATGCTGCGCGTTTCCAGCATCGACTCTTCCAGTATGCTCCTCATTTTCTCTAGTTCGTGTGAGACTATTCCCTTGAACTTCCACTGAATTGGAACAAACAAATGGAATTTTGACCGCAGCACCCACATATGCAGTTTGTTGCGCATCTAGTAGCGCCGCATTCCCAGCCGTAGCATTTCCATTCGATGAAGGAATAGCCTCACGTCGTAGTCGCTCGAGTTCGGCGTCACCAAATATGTTGGAGCGCAGGATGTACCTAACTCGGTCTGCCAGGTTTTGCTCAGTGACGGATAGAGATGGCTCCAGCTCTGCAAAAAAGCGATGCATCCGAGCCCGATACGCCAAACATCCAGTTTCTTCCCCTTTTGCCCTAAAATACGCCCGCAGTGCGTTTTCATTCATTGATTTAGACCAACGCATGCGACGTGCTCTACCAGCGGTGGGTGCCGCTTGCTGAGTCCGAGAAGACCCAGCCGACACCAAGCCTTCTGGTGGGGATGATGGATGCGGGGGGCTGCTAGGTGGTCTTGCAACACCCCGCGCTCGGCTGGCGGCCCGCATGCTGTCGCGTCTGCTGCCCATAAGATGGGAGCGACTGGACGCGCTTATTATTATTATTAAGGGGTATCTATATAATTTTCTCACCAGGTTGGGTGCTATAAATATATAATTATAAATTTAAATTAAAAGATAAATATACATAAATATCAATAAAATGAAATAAATACAAAAACCACATAAATTAATAAGATTATTATTATTATTATTATTATTTTTGGGTTATTAATAGAGTAATCACATCTCTCTCTTATTATTATTATTATTATTATTTACGGTAAGTGTTTTCACTTCTCAGCTCTAGGCTGGATTTCAACTACATCTACGGGCCGAAGCCAAAGCAAATGCAGCGTGTGGTGTGTAGTGTAGTTCATGTGATTTGATGAGGTCCTATTTCGTTTTCTTCTATCTGCATGAATTTCCTAACTATTCTGCATGTATTTAATATAGCTGCTTTTTGAAGTGTAATATATAGAGTTTCTTTTAGTTGTAATAATTTTAAGCTACGGAGGAGATGATTTGGGATGACACCTGTTGTGGAGAGGACTATAGGGACCACATATACTTTTTCTTGTTGCCAGATTCTAGTCACTTCATCTTTAAGTTCTGCGTACTTTTAATAATATATATAATATAAACTATTTTTTTCAGTTATCGACTTTTACAAGTTGTGTGTGTTGGGGACTGCAATGTCTATCAGGTAAGTAATATTATTTATTTTATCTTGTAGAATTATATCTGGTCGGTTATAGTGGATTGTCCTATCGGTGAGAATGCCGCGGTCGTAAAAAAGTTTATGTGTGGTGTTTTCTAGAGTAGGTTTTGGTGCATAATTGTAGTACGGTGTGTTGGCATCTGGAATGAGTGCGTTTGAGTGCTAGTTTTTGATGAATGACATTGGCCACCTGGTTATGTCTGTGAGTGTAGTCAGTCGGTGTGAGAGTTGTGCATGCGCCTGTGATGTGTTGAATGGTTTCTGGATGTGTGTGGCATTTGCGACATTTGTCATTATTTACTGTAGGATCTTTGATTATATATTTTCTGTATTTTTTTGTGTTTATGATCTGGTCTTGAATAGCTATTATAATTCCTTCTGTTTCTGGAAATAAGTTGCCTATTTTCAGCCACTTATTTGTAGCTAACTTATTTATGTGGGATTGCTCTAAGTCATGAGGGTGCCGACCGTGGAGAACTTTCTTCTTCCATTCGTCAATTTTGTGTGTCTGTGGGTTATCACTAGTAGTGTTTTGGGATTCAATTTGATTGCTTAAGTTAAGTGGAGTGTAGTTAATATCATTCGTTACGATGGCTTTATGAATATTGCTAGTATGGGATTTTGTATAGAAGAATGATTTTAATCGACTAAATTGTTTCCGCCATAGATGCTAGATATCCATTAGGCCTCTCCCTCTATGTTCTCGTTTTATTGTTAGTCCCTCTATGGCGGATTTAGGGTGTAGGTTGTTGTGTTTCGTGAGTGTTGTACGTGTAGTTCGCTCTAATTGTTCTGCGTCAGTTTTGGACCATTTTATAACTCCGAATGAGTACGTTAATATGGGGATGGCATAGGTGTTAATGGCTTTAATGAGATGTTTACTTGAAAATTGAGTTTTACAAACGGCGTTAAGTCTTCTCTTGTATTCCGTAGTGAGAGAATTTTTAATTCGTACGTGGTCAAGACTTTTAAGTTAGACATACCCTAAATATTTGTATAAGTCAGTCGATTCCATTGCTGTAATAGCCTCCGTTTCATTTACTACATAGTCGCCGGGCCTTACTTTGCCTCTTACAATGTGAAGTGTTTTACATTTATCTAAACCAAAATGCATGTTAATATCGCTAATGAATTCTGTTGTTATATCTATTAATTTCTTCATATCTTTGTCTGTTTTTGCATATAATTTGATGTCGTTCATGTATATAAGATGCGATATTGTTGTTTCGTCTGTTTTAAGTTTGAGGCAATATCCGGCCCCGCAGCTCTGCAGCAAATGAGACAGAGGGTTTAGGGCGAGACAGAACCACAGTGGGCTCAGGGAGTCACCTTGGTAGATGCCTTTTGTGATTGAGATTTGTCGCGTGGTGACAGTATTTTGGTTACAATTTATTTGTAGTGTTGTTTTCCATTGTAACATTATTCGGCGTAAGAAATCGATTATTTTCGGATTTATTCTATAAATTTCTAATATTTTTAATAACCATGAATGAGGAATACTGTCAAACGCTTTTTTATAATCAATATAGGTGCAATGTAAATTTCTATTTTTAGAGGTGGCGTGTTTATGAATAGTGGAATCAATTATCATTTTACTTTACATCCCATGTGGCCCTGTCTACATCCCTTCTGTTCTTCTGCTATTATATTGTGGTGTTCAATGTGCGACTGAATTTTCTTTGTGATTGCAGATGTCAATATTTTGTAAATTGTGGGTAGGCATGTAATTGGTCGGTATTGGGAAGGCTGAGGTGAATTTTTTGTTTTAGGTAGCATATAAGTAATTCCTGTTGCAATAAATTCGGGAATGTTCCGTTGTCCTGTTATTATATCTGTTAAATTTCTTGCTAAAGGTTTGTGTGTGGTTTTGTACCAAAAATTATGAATTTTGTCTATACCAGGTGATTTCCAATTATGTATCCTAGCTGTAATGAGAGTGTCTAACTCTGTTACCTCTTCGAATTCCATTTCGTCAATATCTCTCCATTTTGCTTCCTCTTCAATTATCCAAGATGCTTTGTCGTTATGTTGTTTTTGCTCTTCCCAAATACTTCCCAAATATGCTTCTAGTTGTTCTTTTGTAGGTAGATTAGGTGTATGTGTGTTGCGTTCATCGATTATGTCTGTTTGTGGTTTGTGTAAGTTTCTATAGAACAAATTTTCGTTTGTGGCAAATGTGACGTTATCTTTTTTGCGCTGTTGTGCTTTTTTATACCTTTTGAGCCTATGAACTTTAAGTGCTAATTTTTGTTTTAACGTGTCTAAAAATTCTTCAGGTCTTGTGTTACTCTTTTCGTGTCTGGTATGCGTAGCATTATTCCTAAATATGACCTCTACTTTTTTGACTAGTTTATTAGAACTACAACCGTTAATATACTGAGTGAGTCTACCTACGTTTGCTCTTAATTTTTCAATGTCTTTTTCTTGTCTCTGTTGCCAGGCTGGTTCTGTATTTTGTCTTGTTCTTGTAGTTCTTGCATTGTCTGTGATTTTAAAGTTCAATTCTTCGGATATTACTACCGCTGTGCAGTATATAAGGAAATGTATGTCTATAAGTTGTGTGTCATCCGATATATATTGTGTGAGTATAGTTTCATTAAATAAATTAACCAGTCGAAACAGGTTAGGTGTGTACTTAAGTTTAGGTTATCTTGGTCGCGCTGCGGGATCCATCCCAGAGTATAACGTTATTGTTGTTCTAAATTTCTCATTGATTTCTTGGATATATGCATCTGTTATTAAGTGTTGATCTGGGACAACTATGGTCTCAATGTCATTTTCTAGCGTTAGGATTACGGTTTCGGTTTGTGTGGATGTGTGTGATATTTGTGAATGGTCGCATGGCTGAGATTGTGTATAAATGAGTTGTGATTGACTGAGCAATTGTGGTTGTACTTGGCGATCATTTTCAGTTGTGTTTTGCGTGATATCAGTTTCTACATAGCTGTTAGTCGCTTCTTCTTGAATTAATTGTGTTCGTACTTCTTCTTTTAATTGATCTATAACTTCTTGCGATAGAAGTTTATTCCTAACTATGGTTCTTCTTTGGTCTGAGATTCTTTGTTCTGAAACAGTAATTTCTGGATATTGTCGAGTGAAATGTGCATGTAATTGTTGTCTGTACGTGGTCATATCGGTCTCTAATTTAGTAATGTATAGATTAGTTCTCATGATAAATAGATTTACTTCTTTACTCCATTTCATTCGAACTCTTGCTTTTCCATCCTTGGTGGACGCGGGTAAGAAGGTAGATACCTCCCGCGCAGCACTCAAGGTCGGAGTAGGTGGAACTGTATTTAAACTAGTAATAGGGGGTGATGGAGGTGTTGGTGACGATGGTATGGATGGTGATGTTGGCCTAGAGGGTGTGTATGATACTGTGCTTGTACTATATGGTTCTACAGGGGTGTCTGTCCTGTGCGTCAGTCTGTCACAACCGTCAATGAGTTCGGCTGTAGTATCTTTGTGGGTATGATAATATTATTATTATTGGGGTATCTATATAATTTTCTCACCTGGTTGGGTTCTATAAATATATAATTATAAATTAAAATGAAAAGATAAATGTACATAAATATCAATAAAATAAAATAAATACAAAAACTACATAAATAAATAAGATCCAACCAGATGGGAGCCCTCGGCAGGGGAGACCAGACGGCCGAGGGTTAGTGGGAAAGGGAAAGAAACCGGCGGACGATGCGGGTGGTATCGAGGAGCACCGCCTTCTGCATTTGAGCCCGGAGCGGTCCGTCACGGAGTCCCAGTCGCCTCAGATGACCCGAGAGGCTGACTGGGATTAGTCCATTGGCAGAGACGACTACAGGAATAATTTCGGTCGACACACCACCCCACATGTCGGTCACCCCGTGAGCCAGGTCCAGATATTTTGTTTGTTTATCTGTTTCGGCTTTCACGAGGTTCTCGTCATACGGAATGGTAATGTCAATCAAAAATATCCATGACGGTGCCCGGTTCATCAGCACGATATCAGGCTTATTCGCAAGAATAGTCCTGTCTGTGATGATGGCCCGGTCCCAGTAGAGCCTGGCGCGGTCATTTTCGAGCACGGCTTCCGGCAAGTACTTGTAATACGGCAATTTTCGGTCCACGAGACCGTATTTCAGAGCGAGCTGCTGGTGTAGAATTCTGGCTACTAGGTTGTGCCTGTGCAAGTACTCAGAGTTAGAAAGCGCCGAACAACCGGAGATGACATGCCTAAGTGACTCCCCGGGATGGCGACAAGCTCGACAGACGTCGACAGTGCCATCCTTTAGGATTTATCTCCGATAGTTGTTGGTCTTAACAACCTGATCCTGTATTGCACAGACAAAACCCTCGGTTTCCCCGAAGAGGTCACCGAAACGTAGCCAGTTGAGGGAGGCGGCTGTATCTACGTGAGACTCATGTAGAGCCCTGTAGTACCTCCCATGGAGCTCCTTCTCCTTCCATACGGTCTCCCGGTCGGAAATGCTCTGTACTGCCGGGTCTTGCCATTGCTCGCTGGCTAAGGATAGAGGGGTAAGTCTTTTATCACTAGAAATGACGTCATTATAGAACGGATCATCCGATCTCGCCAGGAAGTAATGACGGAGGCTGCACACTTCGCGATTATGCATGGTGAGTGCGCTCAGGAAGCCACGCCCACCATGCTTTCGCGGCAAGTACAGCCTCATTACCGACGATCTCGGATGATGCATCCTATGGGACGTCATTGTAGTGCGGACTTTTCTATCCAGGGCGTTAAGTTCAGTCTGATTCCACCTGATATTTTTATATTATTATTATTATTATTGTAATATTATTTTTTATATTATTATTATATTTTTTTATATTATTATTATTATTATTATTATTATTATTATTACGTGGGCTATCAATATAGTCTTCTCATCTGGTTGTGTTCTATAAATATATAATTATAAATGGAAATGAAAAGATAAATATACATAAATATCAATAACATAAACTAAATATAAAAATACATATATAAATAAAAGCCCAACCAGATGGAGGCCCTCGGCAGGGGAGACCAAACGGCCGAGGGTTAGGGGGAATGGGAAAGAAACCGGCGGACGATGCGGGCGGTATCGAGGAGCACCGCCTTCTGCATCTGAGCCTGGAGCGGTTCGCCACGTAGACCCAGCCGCCTCAGATGACCCGAGAGGCTGACTGGGATTAGCCCGTTTGCAGAGACGACTACAGGAATAATTTCGGTCGGCAGACCACCCCACATGTCGGTCACCTCGTGAGCCAGGTCCAGATATTTTGTTTGCTTATCTGTTTCGGCTTTCACGAGGTTTTCGTCACACGGAATGGTAATGTCGACCAAAAATATCCTTGACTGTGTCCGGTCCATCAGCACAATATCAGGCTTATTCGCAAGAATAGTCCTGTCTGTGATGATGGCCCGGTCCCAATAGAGCCTGGCGCGATCATTTTCGAGCACGGCTTCCGGCAAGTACTTGTAATACGGCAATTTCCGATCCACGAGACCGTATTTCACAGCGAGCTCCTGGTGTAGAATTCTGGCTACTAGGTTGTGCCTGTGCAAGTACTCAGAGTTAGAAAGCGCCGAACAACCGGAGATGACATGCCTAAGTGACTCACCGGGATGGCGACAAGCTCGACAGATGTCGATGGTGCCATCCTTTAGGATGTATCTCCGATAGTTGTTGGTCTTAATAACCTGATCCTGTATTGCACAGACAAAACCCTCGGTTTCCCCGAAGAGGTCACCAAAGCGTAGCCAGTGGAGGGAGGTTACTGTGTCTACGAAAGGCCCATGTAGAGACTTGTAGAACCTCCCGTGGAGCTCCTTCTCCTTCCATACGGTCTCCCGGTCGGAAATTGTCTGCACTGCCGGGTCTTGCCATTGCTCGTTGGCTAAGGATAGAGGGGTAAGTCCTTTATCACAAGAAATGACGTCCTTATAGAATGGATCATCCGATCTCGCCAGGAAGTAATTACGGAGGCCGCACACTTCGCGATTATGCATGGTGAGCGCGCTCAAGAAACCACGCCCACCATGCTTTCGCGGCAAGTACAGCCTCATTACCGACGATCTCGGATGATGCATCCTGTGGGACGTCATGGTAGTGCGGACTTTTCTATCCAGGGCGTTAAGTTCAGTCTGAGTCCACCTGAGTATGCCAAAGGTATACATGAGGACAGGCATGACCCAGCCGTTATATGCTTGTGTCTTATTCACACCGGACAAAAGGCTGTTAAGCACTTTGGTCAAGCGTGCATAAAATACGTCGCAAACTGACTGTTTCATACCAGCCTCATCGATACCGATGTTCTGTGACATACCCAGGTATCGGTATGTTTCAGCCTCGGAAAGGGTCCTTAAGTTGACGGGCATAGATAAGTCTATGCCCTCAGAGTTAGCAACCCTACCCCTCTCAACATGGAGTACCGCACACTTATCCGTCCCCAGCTCCATTCCAATGGAATTGCTAAATTCACAAGTGATGTTTAGCAATTCCATAAGATGGGAGCGACTGGAGGCGAATAACTTGAGGTCATCCATATAGAAAAGGTGGGTCACCTTTGTCCCTCCTTTCCGTAGCTGAAATCCCCTCCCAGAGCCCTCCAGTAAGGTACTGAGAGGGTTCAGAGAGAGGCAGAACCATATTGGACTCAGACAATCGCCCTGGAAGATACCCCTTCCTATCCTTATGTGGTTCTCCGCAGCCGTCATCCGCTCGCCCAGATGACAAAGGATCGTACTCCACTGCCCCATACACTGCTCGAGGAAGTCTCTAACTGTACAGTCTATCTTGTACAGTTCGAGGACTCTCTTTAGCCATGTATGGGGCACCGAGTCGAATGCCTTTCTGTAGTCTATCCAGGCGGCGGAGAAGTTCCGACGGTTGCGTTTCACCACTTTGCCAATGACCGCGTCAATGAGGAGTGGTTCCTTGGTTCCACGACCACCGCCCCGACATCCATTTTGAGCGCGCGACATCACCTGATTTGAGTCCAGGTGACGAGTGATTCTCGCGCTCAAAATGGATGTTAGTGTCTTGTATATGGTCGGCAGACACGTGATGGGGCGGTATTTGCTCGGGTCTGTGGTAACCTGGTCTTTAGGAACCAAATGAGTGATCCCAGTAGTGAAGAGGCTCGGGAGCGACTTCTGGTTGAGAGCCTCTTGGAACTGTCGGGCGAGCACAGTGTGACACACCACAAACCCCTTCAGCCAGTAGTGATGCAGCCCGTCGAGTCCCGGACTTTTCCAGTTCGGGGCCCTACGGACCGCCTCAGCTACGTCATCCGGCGTTATGGTGACGGGGTCCATGGGCGTAATACCCGCACACTGACTCGCCACAACTTCCATCCAAGGGCCCTCGTTGTGGTTTACGGGCTCTGACCACAGGCCGCGCCAGAATGCGACCGTGTCGGCCTGATTCGGTACTGGGCCCGTTCCACTTACCATTGGTCGCTCCAATGATTTATAGAGCCTCTTCTGATCACTCTGGAAGAGACGATTCTGGTTGAACCGTGTCGACCTCTCGGTATATCGCCGAATTCGCTTTCCCCAAGCAGCGATTCTCTGCTTCAGGTCGTCTATGCGCTCCGTCAGTTTTTGCATTATATCCGGCTGGGACAAACTAATATTTGTCCCAGCAAACGCCATCCTGACGGTGCGCACAATCCTTGGCCTGGTATTGCCTGACCTGAAGCATATCAGTCTGCCGATGAGAGCCCTAGCCTTTGCGATACGTTCTTCAATTCTTGTTCTCCAGGCTGGGATAGCACTACTTTGTCCAGTAGTGCGTCCAGCCGTGGAAAGTTTGGCACCTATAATACGGCAGACTGCCAGTGCGGCGCCAAAGAGAATTGAGTCCGTCTCGCAAAGGTCCCGGCTGGCTTCCAAATAGGTCACCAGCATTGGGTTCAGAGCCCTCACGACAGCCCGATTCCGCTTGCTTAGGGCTATGCGGGGAAGTCGCGGTCGATTTTCGAGAGGCGTACTGCGCGTTTCCATAATCGCCTCTTCCAATGTACTCCTCATTTGCTCCATTTCTAGTTCCTGGGTGAATGTTCTATCATCATTTGAATCAGCAACCACTGGGGTATTCACGGCGGCATCCACGTGTGCGGGTTGTTCTGCAACTTGTGGCACCGCACCCTCAGTCGCAGCGTTTTCATTTGATGAGGGAACAGCCTCACGTCGTAGCCGTTCGAGTTCGGCGCCATCAAATATATTTGAGCGTAAGATATACCGAACTCGGTCTGCCAGGTTTTGCTCGGTGACAGTAATAGATGGCTCCAGCTCAGTAAAAAGACGATGCATCCTAGCCCGATACGCGAAACCTCCAATTTCTCCCCCTTTCGCCCTAAAATACGCCCGCAATGCGTTTGTATTCATATTGATGGTCCATCGCATGCGGCGTACTCCACCAGTGGCGGGTGCCGATTGCTGGGTCCGCGAAGACCCTGCCGACACCAAGCAAGCTGGTGGGGATGATGGATGCGAGGGGCTGCTGGGTGGTCGTGCAGCACCTCGCGCTCGGCTGGCGGTTCGCATGCTGTCGCGTTCAGCGCCAGCTCCAGACGCGCCCTGGCGATCTCCAGGTAGCGGCCCTTTGCGCAATCTTCTATGTTCCATCATCCATACAGGGCGTCATTTAACGGGAGACGCCCAGACCCGGCGCCGTTTCATGGTGAGGCCATATGCACAAGCGGGCCCTTGCACCATCAATTTTTATCGAGGCACGGCGCTCACACCTCTTGGCAAGGTGCTGACTGACTGCGCGGACGTAGCGGTTTTGTCACATAACCGTCACGTCAGCGGGCGATGGGGTCGTCACTTCCCTACGCCTTTTTATTATTATTATTATTATTATTATTATTATTATTATTATTATTATTATTATTATTATTATTATTATTATTATTATTATTATTATTATTATTATTATTATTATTATTATTATTATTATTATTATTATTATTATTATTATTATTGTGGGGTATCTATATAGTTTTCTCATCTGGTTGGGATGTATAAATATATAATTATAAATGAAAATGAAAATGAAAAGATAAATATACATAAATATCAATAAAATAAAATAAATACAAAAATACATAAATAAATAAAAGCCCAACCAGATGGAAGCCCTCGGCAGGGGAGACCAAACGGCCAAGGGTTAGGGGGAAAGGGAAAGAAACCGGCGGACGATGCGGGCAGTATCAAGGAGCACCGCCTTCTGCATTTGAGCCCGGAGCGGTCCGTGACGGAGTCCCAGTCGCCTCAGATGACCAGAGAGGCTAACTGGGATTAGCCCGTTTGCAGAGACGACTACAGGAATAATTTCGGTCGGCAGACCACCCCACATGTCGGTCACCTCGTGAGCCAGGTCCAGATATTTTGATCGCTTATCTGTTTCGGCTTTCACGAGGTTCTCGTCATACGGGATGGTAATATCGACCAAAAATATCCTTGACTGTGCCCGGTCCATCAGCACAATATCAGGCTTATTCGCAAGAATAGTCCTGTCTGTGATGATGGCCCGGTCCCAGTAGAGTCTGGCGCGGTCATTTTCAAGCACGGCTTCCGGCAAGTACTTGTAATACGGCAATTTCCGGTCCACGAGACCGTATTTCAGAGCGAGCTCCTGGTGTAGAATTCTGGCTACTAGGTTGTGCCTGTGCAAGTACTCAGAGTTAGAAAGCGCCGAACAACCGGAGATAACATGCCTAAGTGACTCACCGGGACGGCGACAAGCTCGACAGATGTCGACGGTGCCATCCTTTAGGATGTATCTCCGATAGTTGTTGGTCTTAATAACCTGATCCTGTATTGCACAGACAAAACCCTCGGTTTCCCCGAAGAGATCACCAAAGCGTAGCCAGTGGAGGGAGGCTACAGTGTCTACGAAAGGCTCATGTAGAGCCTTGTAGAACCTCCCGTGGAGCTCCTTCTCCTTCCATACGGTCTCCCGGTCGGAAATGCTCTGCACTGCCGGGTCTTGCCATTGCTCGTTGGCTAAGGATAGAGGGGTAAGTCCTTTATCACAAGAAATGACGTCCTTATAGAATGGATCATCCGATCTCGCCAGGAAGTAATCACGGAGGCTGCACACTTCGCGATTGTGCATGGTGAGCGCGCTCAAGAAGCCACGACCACCATGCTTCCGCGGCAAGTACAGCCTCATTACCGACGATCTCGGATGATGCATCCTATGGGACGTCATGGTAGTGCGGACTTTTCTATCCAGGGCGTTAAGTTCAGTCTGAGTCCACCTGAGTATGCCAAAGGTATACATGAGGACAGGCATGACCTAGCCGTTATATGCGTGTGCCTTATTCACACCGGACAAAAGGCTGTTAAGCACTTTGGTCAAGCGTGCATAAAACACGTCGCAAACTGACTGTTTCATACCAGTCTCATCGATACCGATGTTTTGTGACATACCCAGGTATCGGTATGTTTCAGCCTCGGAAAGGGTCCTTAAGTTGACGGGCACAGATAAGTCTGCGCCCTCAGAGTTAGCAACCCTTCCCCTCTCAACATGGAGGACCGCACACTTATCCGTCCCAAGCTCCATTCCAATGGAATTGCTAAATTCACAAGTGATGTTTAGCAATTCCATAAGATGGGAGCGACTGGAGGCGAATAACTTGAGGTCATCCATATAGAAAAGGTGGGTCACTTTTGTCCCTCCTTTCCGTAGCTGAAATCCCCTCCCGGAGCCCTCCAGTAAGGTACTGAGAGGGTTCAGGTTTCTTATTATTCAGTCAGGTTATTATTCGGTCAGGGTTATTATTATTATTATTATTATTATTATTATTGATATATAAGATGCAAGGTTCGGTATGCCTCCACATTATTATTATTACGTAATTGACTTCTGAGAATCAGGTCCAAGGCTTTAGATCAAATTTTTATTATATCGTTTATCATATTTCTTAAAAAATTACAATAGAGCTTGGAATTGCATGGTGTATTTATTATAGGTTTAAAATTTAAGTGAAAATGGTGAGAATGTTAAACAATCCTAAAATACAATAAGCAAATTTCCACAGAAAAGTTTATCATTGTGCGAGCAGCTGCACTCGACGCTGTCAAGAAAATCTCATATTTTACTACCATAACAATACTCATGTAACATCTGACTAAAAACTTCAGTTATTACTCTTTGATGCTCAGCTGTGGGTGGTGGAAATAGAATTTTTTTTTCAGCAAAAGTTGAAAATTTTAGCGGACGGACTTCAGATGAGTGTAACTGCGCGAATGGTTTACTGACAAACTTACTTACGGCTAAAAAATTAACTAGTCAACAACAGTGAAAGATGACCATGCCAAAATTTGTATAGAACTTTGTCCTTTCCACAAAAAATTATTAATAATTATCTACTTTACTACATATGCCAACCACAAAACTTGTAGGCTTCATAACTTCAGACTGCTTCTAAGTCAGTTAGATCAATAACTTCTATCTTAACTTTATCGAAAATAGCATCCAGTTAACTAAAAACTCCCAGTTAACTATGATTACAGAGGGTAAACTATCTGACGTCATTTTTTGTGAAACTGAAATAAAATGAAGTTTAGCTAAAATAGTAGAAGCTCAGTCAATTAGGGATTTGAACTTGGATCGAGAGATAATAAACTACGAATTCTTTGTTATAGCATTATATAATATATTTATGTTAAAGTGTCATAGAATATGGTGTACGTAAGTCAAAGTATGCAAGGTTAAAGTTTTTCTTTTTTGTAAATATCTTAATATGTAATACAATTTTCCTTGCATTTCATGATATTTGGAGATATTAGAAAAGTTTGAGAGCATAAAATTCTCAACTTTAATCTCTTTTCTCTTTGATGATCTGTAAAAAGCCATACAATATTTGTTGGCGACGCGAGATTGTTTCCTAGAATATAATAATCTAGCAGTTCCTTTAATAGAACGTCTATAAATATATTTTTTTTTTCTCTAAAGGAAAGAAAACTTTGTATTTACTTAAAGTCATGCGTTACGTAGCGTTAATGGACTTCGTAATACAAATAAATAATTAAAAGACTCAAAACAAACTATTATAATAGATGAAAGAAATAATTATTTAATGAAGTGTATAAAAATTTATGCAACAAAGAACTTATGTTTATAAAGTAATAAAACAAGAAATATGTAAAAACCATTTAATTCTACGGATATAATGTCGAATTAAAATAAAAATACATGTAAGAAATGTTTGAATGTTTAAATTTGTGAATTAAATTGTTATATTATGTTTAAGACATTTACGTTTATTGCTGAAAATTGGATTAATTAAGTTTTCAGTCGATATTTAACGTTTATGACTCTAAGAAATAACTTGTAAGAATGTGATATTTTGTGTAATGTTCATTATTCCTTAATGTGATGTTAAGGTTTTAATTAAAATGTCAAAATTTAAAAACAAAATTAAATATGTCTTTATTATATTTCATGTTTAACTTTATTAAATAATGATATTGTTGTGGATAAAAGAGATATTGGATGATAAATGGAAATGTTAAAGAGAAAATTAGCAGCTAGGTTAGACCGAAATGGCGCTTGGCGCAAGGTTCTCCTTAAGGTTAAGCTTCCGAGGTAGGTTAGTAAGTCGCTAAATTTGCAATTCATTCCCGCGCCGCCTCTTGCAAGAGAGTGGTTCATCTCCCCCGCCGAATTGCGGAGGACAGTAACCCGCCTGCAACCGAGGAAGGCGCCGGGGCACGACGGGATTACCAACGCTGCACTCCGACAGCTGCCCAATAGAGTCATAGTAGAGCTTGGTCGACTCTACAATGGGATATTGCGGACATCCCACTTCCCGGAGGACTGGAAAAAAGGCAGAATCATCGTCTTGCCGAAACCCGGGAAGGACAGGCGTAGAGCTGCCAGCTACAGGCCGATCACGCTATTACCACACATAGCTAAACTGTTTGAAAGATTGCTGCTGAGACGTCTCCGTCCGTGCATCCAACTTCGGGCGGAGCAGCACGGATTCAGGAGGGGTCACTCTACAGTCACACAATTGACTAGAGTGCTGCACCTGCTTGCGGCAGAGTACAATCGTGGCCGCATATCGTTGGGCGTCTTTCTCGATATCGAGAAGGCGTTCGACCGGGTGTGGCACATAGGATTACTTTATAAACTGAAAGAACAGACCAGTGTCCCTCTTGCTATGTTGCGGTTAATAGCGTCTTTCCTGGAAGACAGGAAGTTCTACGTCTGCGTAGAGGACGCCGAGTCCGCAACAAAAACCATCAATGCCGGCGTTCCACAGGGCAGCTGTCTGTCACCAGTCCTGTACGCGGCTTACACTAACGATATACCTACACTGGCAGGCAGGCTTCAAGAGTGGGAGGACGATGTTGAGCTGGCGCTATACGCGGACGATAACGCCTATTTCACCTCGTCCAGAAGAGCCCACATAGCCACTGCCAAGATGCAGCGTCTGCTGGACCTGCTGCCACCATGGCTGGATGAGTGGAGGATGGTCGTCAACGTTGGTAAGACGACCGCTCTGCTCACTCGCCGTCTCAGGAATTTACCACCTCCGCTGACCCTCAATGGCCAGGAGATTGCGTACCAGAAGGCCATAACTTATCTTGGGTGCAGGATCGACAGGACGCTGCGCATGACCGCGCACGTCGACTTCGTCGTCCGCCGGGCCCGATGTGCGCGGGCGACGCTCTTGCCGGTACTTGCATCCAAACTGCCTATAAAAACTAAGCTCCGGATATACAAGATGTATATCCGGACCATCATCACGTATGCTGCACCGGCCTGGTACGCACTTCTGAGCGACCCTCTGAGGCGGCGACTGCAGGCCCAGCAGAATCTGACATTAAGGACGATTGTCGGAGCAGGTCGTTACGTCCGGAATGACGTCATAGCGGCCGATCTGAAAGTCGAGACTATCACCGACTTCGTGGCCCGGTTAGCGCGCGGCATGTTTGACCGTGCCGATAACGGGCCACATGAACACCTGAACGGCTTTGCGCCGTTGCACACCCGGCCACCGGACGGGCGACCTCTTCCAAGAGAACTCCTCTCTATATGTGATTAGAGAGTCGAGTAACAACCCTCAATGCCGCTGAAAGGCCAACTTTGACTATAATAGATAACCTCTTTTTTTCCGTAATTAACCAATTACGGAAAAACCGGATTTACAATATTATGCCTGAATAGGCAACAAGGACTGTCCCATAGTGATGGGCCATGAGGAATATCCGGGCAATGGGGTATACCCCGAGGCCCGACACCTGCATTGTCCTACCCGGGCACTGTAGACGACAATTAAACGGTGCAATTCATTCAAGGATCTCCTAGGTGTGCGTCGCTTGCAATTATACCGTGGCTGCAAATGACCGCCGGTACGACATACTCCGCCGATCGTTGAGTCCCGTGATTCCGTGAGGCGTCGAGGTCACCGGCCCCTAGTTGATTCTTGGCACTTTATGCGTTTCGTGCATCCTGTGCCTAGTCGCGTGTAAAGTGCCACCGTCGCACTTCCCCCAACCCTTTTGTTGACAAAAGGGGTAGGCAGTGCCCACAGTGAAGATAGTCACCTATATAATCTCACCATCTTATAGATAGGGCCACGTATAGAGCAACCGACAAGTTAGATCACACCTATCATGTCGAGTAAGAACAAGGGGGAACCACCCCCCAAGTCTAAATTACCGCCGGATAAGAAAGGAGTGTTGGACAGACCTCTAGTAATTAGGGATATAATGAACCCGGAGCGCACCAGAACGGTGCCAGCGTTCTCCCATATCCCTATGCGGAAACCCGTCTCGCCGCGGAAAGAGCCCGCAACGAGCGTCGCGCTCACGCCAACCGTGTCTGAGTACACGGGTAGGCAGGAACCGTCGCCCCAGCAACAGCGGGCCAAGAAAACGGCCAGACGCCACACACCACCGGAGACCGAAGCCTCTCTATTTGAGAAGAGGCAACGGATAGGCTCCCAGCCGTCGTCTGACGAAGCTCTATCCTCATCTGAAGATGAAAGGTACCACCAGGTGGTGACAACGAAGAAGGTGCTTAGATCACCGCCGAAGTCACCTTCTCCATCACAACCCCCCCCGCTCTATATCACCAGATCGACGTAGCCGAGATTCGGCTCAGTATGAGCAGGGGGACGAAGAGTCCTTCAGCTGGGGGTCAACCACCTATGCAACCCTGGCTGCATCCGCTGGCCGATCATCGCCAGTGGCAACTACAAACCCGTCCGGGCTTCCGCAGGACGATGGTCAACAACGACCATCCACCAGCTATGCCCATATGGTAGCTGCACCAGCAGTGCCACGACCACAACCGGTGGCAGCGCCTATTGAGAAGCCTGCCGACCAGGAAAAAGCAAGATATCCACCAATAGTCGCTGAATGCCTACCGGACTGGACGAGGCATTTTAAGGAGCTCAACAGAATTTGGGCCACCCTCTGAATGCCCGTCCGTTCGGGAAAGGCGTACGGTTCACGCCGCAAAGCGCTAACGAGTTCCGTACAGTTCAGCGCTATATGGTGGAGCTGAGCAAGGAAACACCAACCCTGTTCTGGTATTGCTATACCCCAGAGGAGGATAAGCCCACTAAGGTGGGCATCCGGGGGCTACCTATGGGCACGGACACCAAGGCAATAGAGGAGGCCATAAAGGCAAAAGGCTTCCCTATCAAGTATGTCAAGGCAATTCCACCACGTAGAGGCAGACCTGGCTGCATCTACTTTGCCCAGTTAGACCACCTGAGCCTGGAGCAGCTCCAGAACTTATATAACATCGACGAACTCCTCTTTATGAGACGGGTCGTCATCGAGGCCTGGCAAAGGAAGGCTGGACCGGCTCAATGCCACAGATGCCAGGCCTTCGGGCATGCCTCTGCCAACTGCTTCAGGCCAGTGAGGTGTGTGCGCTGTGCCGGGGAGCACATAGCAAGCCTTTGCCCTAGGGGTAGGGAAGAGGAACCCAAATGTGCCAACTGTGGCAAAAACCACACGGCAAACGACCGCCGCTGCCCAGTCCTGAGGAGGACTGCACGAAGACAGGGGATAACCTTACCGGGGCTACTCCCGGAGGACCCGAAAAGGATCCCCCAGAGTCGCCCTAAAGCCGTAACCATCCAAAATGACGGGTGGGCTACCATCACGGGGAAGGGCAGACAACCAGCCCCCCCCCCACCCGTACCACACAAGGAAACGGTGGAACCCGAACAGGAAAGGGCAACCACCGGGGCGACACTGCAACCTCCCGCCAACCCTGCCACAGAAAGGCTGCCCTCAAAAAAGAGGAGGCGGGAGAGAAGCAGGAAGAAGTCGCAGCCTCCTCGGGCTGTTACCTCTACCCCTACACCTTGACCAATAGCCCCTCAGGTGCAGGTTATTAAGGAGACTACCACAAAGGGCGTGGGTAGAGTGCAGGAGAGGGCTCCACCCGAAGAGAGAGCCCGACCCACACACAGAGCACGCTCTACCCACAAACAAGAAGTCCAACGCCCGAGAACAGCACCAACACCTTCAGATAGGACACCACCGACGGCCGGCCTCGAAACAGTCGATGCAATCCAGTGCCTAGTTGGTATTGCCATCGAGGTCGGCACACAAGTCCTGGCCGACATCAGAGCCGGGACCGACCCGATAACAGCAATTATGAAGGCGCTGGCAAACCTCCTGGCCCGTCACTATGGAGGAGAATAACCTGCGCCTAATGTACTGGAACCCGGACGGAATACAGCAGAAGCTGCAGAAACTCCGCACTGTCGTCCAGCAACAGGACATACACATTATACTGCTGGGCGAAACAATATTGAACCCCAAGACGCGCATAAAGCTGCCAAATTTCCATATTTATAGAAGGGACGAGGTCACTTCTCGAGGGGCCGCCTACAGAGGAACGGCGGTTCTAGTGAGGAGGGACATCGTCTATCAAGAGCTGGAACTACCATCCTACCAGACAATGCGCTCAATCGGCATAAAAATGGAGGCGGCGGGCGAGGAACTAAGGATATATGCAGCATACCGCCCGCCAGGGACTCCATTCTGCTCCTCAGACATCCGGACGGTGATGGAAAGCGATGCACCTGTAATCATCGCCGGGGACCTAAACGCAAAACACCCGGCGTGGGGGTCCAGAGTGATCACCCCACCGGGTCGTGAGCTTTATGAAGATGCTGAGAAGAACGACGTATGACGTTTAGGTAGGTATTGACGTTTTAGGTCCAGAGGAACCAACACACGTTCCTACCGACCCAAGGAGGCACCCGGATGTATTAGACATCGTGCTCACTAGGAACGTCAACTATCTGATAGTGGTAGAAGTGCTGTACGACCTCCCTTCACAGCACCTCCCGTTACTGATAACCCTTGGCCTAAAGGCAGTGACTACGCCACCTAGAGCTTTTGAAACCCGTGTCGACTGGAGGCTCTACTGTCAACACCTTCAGCAGAGACCTCCAGCACACCAACCAATAAGCACAGCGGACGACGTAGAGGCCGCTGCGACTAGAATCACCAATAACATCAAGGAAGCCCTCCACGCGGCTTCTACTGTCGTCCAGATTACAGCTAGGCGAGACGATCTGCCGCGTGAGATATGCGTGCAGATCAAGCTCAAAAGAGCGCTGAGAAAGCTCTGGGCGCGTACTCGCTGTCCCAGGATCAAAACTCAGTTGAACACCCTAACGGAGGAACTGTCGGTGTTAGTCCAAGCCTTCAGAGGAGACGCCTGGGATCGGCGCATCCAGAAGGCGGAAGAGAAAGACGTGTCACTTTACAGACTAAACCGGCAGTTGACTAAATCCAAACCTCCCGTTTGCCCGCTGACTGATAATACGGCAAACGATGTTATGATGCCAAGGGCAGAGCGGATATCCTAGTCGAGCACTTCGAGGAGCAATTTATGCCGAACACAGCAAGTGCGGAGTTCATGGAGCTTCATGCCCGGAAGGAAAGTCGCGTACAGGAGTTCCTGTCGACGCCCGCGCCACCTCTTGCAGGAGACTGGTTCATCTCCCCCGCAGAATTGCGGAGGACAATAACCTGCCTGCAACCGAGGAAGGTGCCGGGGCACGACGGGATTACCAACGCTGCACTCCGACAGCTGCCCAATAGAGTCATAGTAGAGCTTGGTCGACTCTACAATGGGATATTGCGGACATCCCACTTCCCGGAGGACTGGAAAAAAGGCAAAATCATCGTCTTGCCTAAACCCGGGAAGGACAGGCGTAGAGCTGCCAACTACAGGCCGATCACGCTATTACCACATATAGCTAAACTGTTCGAAAGATTGCTGCTAAGACGTCTCCGTCCGTGCATCCAACTTCGGGCGGAGCAGCACGGATTCAGGAGGGGTCACTCCACAGTTACACAACTGACTAGAGTGCTGCACCTGCTTGCGGCAGAGTACTATCGTGGCCGCATATCGTTGGGCGTCTTTCTCGATATCGAGAAGGCGTTCGACCGGGTGTGGCACGTAGGACTATTATATAAGCTGGAACAACAGACCAGTGTCCCTCCTGCTATAATGCGGTTAATAGCGTCTTTCCTGGAAGACAGGAAGTTCTACGTCTGCGTAGAGGACGCCGAATCCGCAACAAGATCCATCAAACCACAGGGCAGCTGTTTGTCTCCAGTCCTGTACGCGGCTTACACCAACGATGTACCTACACTGGCAGGCAAGCTTCAAGAGTGGGAGGACGACGTTGAGCTGGCGCTATTTGCGGACGATAGCGCCTATTTCACTTCGTCCAGAAGAGCCCACATAGCCAATGCCAAGATGCAGCGTCTGCTGGACCTGCTGCCACCATGGCTGGATGAGTGGAGGATGGTCGTCAACGTTGGTAAGACGACCGCTCTGCTCACTCGCCGTCTCAGGAACTTTCCACCTCCGCTGACCCTCAACGGCCAGGAGATAGCGTACCAGAAGGCTGTAACCTACCTTGGGTGCAGGATCGACAGGACGCTGCGCATGACAGCGCACGTCGACTTCGTCGTCCGCCGGGCCCGATGTGCGCGGGCGACGCTCTTGCCGGTCCTGGCATCCAAGCTGCCAACACGAACCAAGCTCCGGATATACAAGATGTATATCCGGACCATCATTACTTATGCTGCACCGGCCTGGTACGCACTTCTGAGCGACCCTCTGAGGCGGCGACTACAGGCCCAGCAGAATCTGACACTAAGAACGATCGTCGGAGCAGGTCGCTACGTCCGGAATGACGTGATAGCGGCCAACTTGAAGGTCGAGAGTATCCACGACTTTGTGGCCCGGTTAGCGCGCGGCATGTTTGACCGTGCCGATAACGGGCCACACGAACACCTAAACGGCTTTGCGCCGTTGCACACCCGGCCACCGGACGGGCGACCTCTTCCAAGAGAACTCCTCTCTATATGTGATTAGAGAGTTGAGTAACAACCCTCAATGCCGCTGAAAGGCCAACTTAGACTACCTCTATAGATTACCTCCTTTTCCCGTATTCGGTGAACTACGGGAAAATTTTTCTTATCCGGCTACATTAACAATTAATATAGCAACAACCATGCCAAGATAGGCTAAATAATGACTGCCCCATAGTAATGGGGTATGATGACATCCGGGTAATGGGGTATACCCCGGGGCCCGATACCTACTCGTATCTAGGTGCGTGCAGATGACAATTAACGCTTGCAATTCATTGAGTCTCGTCCGGACCGCGCTAGTGAGCGGTCTCGTCCGCCGGTCGTCGACTCCCGCCCGGGTGGGAGAAGTACAGCACGTCGCTTCGCAGTGGGTGCGTGCGCTGTGGGGCCAACTTGGCTTGCGTTGAGCCTTGAGGACGCCCCTGACCCCACCCGGGATGAAGATCACCCAACGCTGCGTTTCACCTACACGCTGGGAAGCGAACTCCGAAGGCCCGGCGCGCTGCTTGTGAGCGCGCGCCTGTTGGTGACTTCGGCTCCGCGTCGAGATACTTCTCCGCGGGACCTTGAGGTTGCTGACCTTTCGGCAGATCCCTTCCCAGAGGCGCGAGATACGCCAACTTCTGCCTAGGGATCACCAGGCCTTCACCTAGAGTCAGGAAGAAGCACTGGAGGCCCGGAGTGCTGCATGGTGCGCATACCTGTCGGCAAGATTGGCCCTGCGTCGACTCCTTGTCCACAGGACTCCGCAGGGCTTTGAGACGGCTGACCCTCCGGTAGCACACTACCTGGTGGCGCGCAATACGCCAACGAAGAGTACTTACAATGTCGTATTTGTACGGCTCCCAAGACCGGCCCATAGTTATGGGTTGCGAGGAATACCCGGGTAATGGGGTATCCCCGATGCCCGAACCTGCAAGGAATAAACAAAAGTAGTCCAATAGTAGATGACAATCAATTATTGCAATTCATTACCTAAAACTCACAATGCCTTAACGGCCCTCATGACCGGATCATAGTACTGGGCCGTGAGGAGAATCCGAGCGGTTGGGTACACCCCGAGGCCCGAGACCTGCAGTGAAAGGCACTTGCAGATGACACGTATCAAGCAATCCGTTAGAGTATCAGGAATATAATCAAGAAAGAAAAAGTAAAAGTAGGAAAAGTAGCGCAAGTTCAATATCACATTTCCATGTGAAATTTATCGAAAAGAATTCTGTTTTATTTCAATATTCTTAAGTGTCTACCTTAATAGTAGAGAAAGAAGATACAGTCCACATAAGGGCATACAACTGGTATCAAACCGGGACCATTTCCATAGGCGGCCCTCGTCTGTGTCGCCCTTCTTTTAAGAAAACGGGCTTGGGAATGGAAATGAAAGTGACCGTCTAGGGCCTCCCTACCTCACCTCCCTACCCCATATATATATATATATATATATATATATATATATATATATATATATATATATATATATATATATATATATATATATATATATAGTATTAAAATAGAATCCAGATAGTTACGGGTCGCTTACATTTTAATGTGTTTTCCGATATCCACATTTAATCTGTAGCAACTTGTCGGCCAGGCTGCCTGCTGTCGATAAATACCCTGCCAACTACGGCATTAAGCTGTGACATATTTTTTTTTGGATGTACTCAACGGTTAATTTTTGCATAAATATATGAATATCCACTATATACAAAGTTTCGAACTAGAATACAAACTTACGACGCGTAGAAATGAATATCCATTAATACGTAAATACGCCATAGACGTATTAGTTAAACCAAATTCAACAGTTTTATGTCAAATTAGTTAAGTTTTTTTTTTTTATTTCAAGATGTAATTATAGACAAAAAGAAAATAATCTTGTGCGAAGATCGTTTACATTATTATCGAAAATGACAAAACTGTTCTATCTATAGTTTTTATGTTTTGATTTTGATAGATAATGTTCGCGACGGCCTAACAACGCTAAGAAACAAAGTGATAAAGAATATTGTTTTTGTATTAATAGTGAAATTACCGAGAAAACTGAGTGAAAACGTGTATTAATATAGTTATTTAGCATGTTTATAACTCTTAGTATATTTGTATAGAGTGTCGTTTTGATAACAAGTAATATAAACTACTTTTATTATATACCAAAAAATCGACCAATCACAGCGCGTCTTATCGTGGAAAGTTTTTAATTAACTGCGTAATAGTTCATACTAAAATAAGGAAAATAATTTTATGTTCTAAAAGAGTTATAAATATGACATTCAATTAGCATATGGCTTATAGATTAAAGAAGTATAGGGATATTTTTGTATAATTAAACGCATTTCGTAGTTATAGAAAAATCAAAGAATCAATTTACCCAAATATTATGAAAATTTTGGACATTTCGTTTAATAACTTTTTACATTGTTAATATTTTGAGTAACCTTTATGATATACTTATAAAGTACCAGACTACCGATTTATTGAAGTATAGCATGTTAGTGTAGCAATTAGTTTTGTATAGAAAATATTGCAATTTATGCCATTTGTATAGTGAAAAGTTTATGCAATAAAGAGGCAAACGGAAAATGGCAAGCGGCTCACTGCAAAGTATTGCCCAAGTCTACCTTAGGGGCTCGGGACCCAGTACCCGTAGTAGTGTGAAGAACTACCAGTGACAGTGAAGTGAAGTGAGTGGTATCCGGTGGTAGCTGAAGTGACTAGTAGCAGTATATAGTGAATAGTGAAAGTGTTAGCTAGCCGAAAAAGGTCGTAACTGACATTCGCAGTTACATATCGTGAAAGTGTTAGCTAGCCGAAAAAGGTCGTAACTGACATTCGCAGTTACATATCGTGAAAGTGTTAGCTAGCCGAAAAAGGTCGTAACTGATATTCGCAGTTACATATTATAGTGAAAGTGGTAACTGATATCCGCAGTTACACAAGTGATAAAATCAACTAGTTTAGTTGATAATAGCTGCTAGTCAGTAGTGTTAGAAAACCAGCTACTACCAATAGATCTTTGATACCACCGTACAATTTAAAGAAATCTTTCGAAATATACAGTGACCAACCAATAGTGAACAACCGTAGTTTAACAACCGTGATCAATAGTTATAGTTATAAAATTTCGCGACTAATCAATCAGTCGAACCGCTGGCCACTACCTTGCTATTTGTATTTGTTAATCGTGCATTTTGATTTGAACCACAGTCCACAATATTTCAGCGGCACCTACAAAGACGGCAGTGAAAGTACCCACCGGAACCTATAGGTGTAGGACGTGAGCGACTCGCGAAGTATCTTCGACAACATTTACTCCGGAGAGTTTCGCCCGTCCGGCACAGATAACTTACGATTATTACTCTGTCAGTAAGTCGTCTGCTATGTATATCCATAGTAATACTAAAATCCTTAAATTCTTAAATTTATGACAATAGTAAACTGATAACTAAACCATATATAACCTCTTCATTTTCAGATAACATAAGTCTGCCCAATTAATAAAACAAAAACTTCGTTAAGCAATTAAAATTTGCTTGAAATACCAATTACAACAATTACCACATTATACTAATGAAGCAATAATTTCAAATTAATATTTGAATATTTAAATTAACCTGTCAATAAATAAAGCATAGTTTGGAGCCGCGGGCGGCGTAACAACGGCCGCAATCCTATAGATATGTCTTGAATGCGCGAGAACCCGAATGTAATATTACATACATTTTTAGAACAATGAATTATACACTTGTTATGCGTAGTAGAACCGCTATATTATCGCCTCAGATGTAAAGGAAAAATTGGTAGTAAGTTAAGAAAATTGAACAATATATTTCATTAAAACGTCATGCTATACATTATTATTTAACAATGGGTTCATTACAATATCATTATTTTACTAACGGGCGTCAAATTGGCGGAGAAAATCAGTTTCTTTAATTACGTTATTTACCTGCACTTTGTTGCATGGACTTCTAATATTTTGTTATGAGAATATTAGCATATTCAAAAAATAATATTCACAAGCGAGTCGTCGTCACCATACAGTTTGATGGAGTTAAAGGAGAAAAAAATATTTTATATTATTTTTCTGTACACGGTTGAGCTATGCTGCAGACATATTATAATTACAGCACGAATGTGTCCGCTCGACGGAAGCGGAACCACGCTCTCACAGAATATCAGCTCAAAAAAACAGTTCCACATTGCTGTGTTTCGTATGGTTAGTGATGTGTACCGTAGATGATTTTGACTGAAAACGAGGCATTTCATCTTAATCCTCAGGAGTCACAAAGTATCGGAATTGTGATTCTTAATCGAGGATATTATGTGTAGATGTTTATGGGCCACAGCATCCACTTACCATCAAGTGAATTTGTGCATAAAAATGTACACACTGAAGCTACAGAGTAACAAGCTAATAGCTAGCTACTACTGGTCATGCTAGTTTTATTTAGGAAGGGTCATTTTCAGAAAACAACTTGATTATATAAGAGCGTACCAGTAGGCGGCCTACGGATTGCATTGTAGTACCAAACTTTGTGAATAATAACGTAAACGTAGCATGATTCAAATATTTAAAACTAATTAATAAGACAAAATTAAAATAAGTAGCAAAGGGAAGTTATTACTTGAGATAGTTTATTTGTTAGGTCACGAAAGCGCTAGAGAATATAGTGATTAATTATCGTAATAGCAAAAAGATATCATGTATAGGTCTTGGTACCTGCGGTAGATGACAAAACTTACTGTGATTCCTCATTCGCTAAACGTTGTTGCTACGGTTCATTTTAAAAAGCCAGCAACGCGCGTGTATTTTACCGGTGTTGCAGAGGTTCGTGGGCTGCGATTATTTACCATCAGATGACTCGCATACTCTTTTATAAATTATCCTACATTAAAAGACATTCTGGTCGTAGGAAAGGCTTGTGTTCCGTAGTTGACCGTTTAAAGATAATTGCGCAATGACAAATAATGATATTATCTGTACTGCAAAATAAAAATGTAAAAAAATTAAAAAGTTGCTAGGATGTTTCAAATAACATATGCAATATTTTAACTCACTTCAAAAAAGTGGTAGGTTTCGACTGTATGTTTTAAGCTATTGCATACCTTTTATCGCGGGCTTTGAGCGAACCTAATACCCGAAAACCTAACATCGTCTAACGTCGTTTAAGTTCGGCAGACTTCGGCACGGTGTTTGTGTGCGTGCTACTAGACTAGTTGCGTGAATTGAAAGATAATAAAATTATTTTTTATTGCAGGAAGCATATTATTTGGATTTATGTGAGTCCTCGTCATGCTAGCAACTTTCTTGCATTTAGAGTATTTAATAAACATAGACTTTATAGAAAATTATATTTTGTCGGAAGAACTCGTTAATTACCATAAACCTATAGTTTCAATGATAAAAATTCCTGAATAACCTACATCTATTGTAAGATAATAAAAATATTTTAAACAATATTAACTTAATAAGAAAAAAATTGTTTTCCTATCGGTCACCACGCTCAAAAAGTGTAACTTGAATTAATATCAAAGAAAAAAATACTGCATAAATAAAATAAGTAAATAATTATAATTGCATAAGTTGAGCTTTACCGTGGCAGTCCCCGAGTGCCACACGTATTGTTTTAGTCAACTTTAAGAACTTAAGATAATAAAATAACAAGAGATTCTTAAATCGGGTCCTTTATTCTTATATACACTGTGCGCCCAATCAGACTGCACTAGCGGGTGCGGGTGCAGGCGCGGGCGCTCGGATCTTGGCGACTGCGTATTCAAAGTGCCGAACGAGCTACGAGTGTCATTGCAAATGTTTGGTCGTTCTCAAACTTTGCTACGTATTTAGAAGACATGGATAAAGATTTGCTTTTATTAATGGAAAATTCATACTTGAAATGGAAATTGCAACATAGAAGTTTGGCACACACGATTTAAATAAAGGAAAAGAAGATTTTGGAGAATTTTATGTATTATACGCTGATTTACGGACGTATCCCGATAAATTCTTTGAATACACGAGAATGTCATTAGACACTTTTGACTACATATTAAATAAAATCTCCGAGTTCCATGTTTAGTGAAGATTGACACCAATTTATTTCTTCCCATAATTTATTTATTTATGGCCACCCTATTTAAATATTACAGATGTTTGCTCTGCCAAATAGCAGTGCGATGTTGTATTGCAGATATAAATTCTTCCGTATTAATATCCATGATGATGGACGACGCTTCGGCGGGTTAATCAAAATGGTTTAGAACCACAAGCGTAGTCACCTAACAGACGCTAAATCACTGTGAACGATGCGAGCGGACTGAGCCACTAGAAACACCCGCGCCACCCGCGCCCCCGCCCGCCACATGCAGACGCGCGGCTCGCGGGAGCACTCTGAATGCAACTGGCGTCTACATAAATTTTGATTTACACGCGCCCGCGCTAGCACCCGCGCCCGCTTCCACTCTGAAAGCGCCCTGTGTCTTTTCACCAACTTCGGAATGTGATAACTTCATATTTCAGTTTTATTACTTTTAGTTCTTTGAAGTCGATTTACATTAAAAACATTTTTGCAAGTGATGGTTGAAATAAAAACAAGTAATACGTTGTCTTTTTTATTTTAGTATCCTATCATGATTGGGACCCACCAAAGTCACATAAAATACCTAAATATTTATAGACAAGTTAGATAATAGTGGATTTATCGGTAGCGGTGGTTGGCACAAGAGGCTCAAGTGGCGTTAGTGGCAGCAGCGGTGACCCGGCCTGCAACGAGTCCGGGAGAGAGCGTGCACTGCGGCGCGTGGAGTCCCCGCAGCCGACGGTCACCTGCACCGTCACCCGGCCGACGCAGCCGCGTGGTCCAGCGCGTCTCTTCACCGTCGCTCGCTCCAGCAGAGAATCAATCGTCACTTCGGGGTAAGCCTGCGCGTCCACAACCGTCACCTTCACTACATCCAGGTATTCGCACGCCTGCGTCAGCTGCAAGGATCATTTTAAAGATTAGGACTGTATTGATTCACGTACGACATTAAAGTTATTTTTTATGTTTTTGAGTATGCTAGGATTGAATCTGAATGACAGGGTGAGAAATTGTGTGATAAGAGAAAAATGTGGTGTGCAAGATGATGATGTGACATGTGATCATGTAGAAAGAATGAGTGAAGAAAGAGTGACAAAGCAAATTTTTATGGCAGATGTGAACTGCAGAGTCGGGAAGGGATGCCCTACACGAAATTTTATCGACCAAATTGGCGATATTTTGAAAATGGGCCACATTAGAGTTTATTTTTTCATTAGTACCCTTAACCGACGAACGTGTATCCCCTCCTTTATATGAATGTAAAGGAGGGGAAATAGGTATGTCAGGATCGTGCCAAATGGAAATCCGTAGTCTCTGCCTACCCCCCTGGGTGACAGACGTGAGTGTTTATATTTATGTTTATTATGTTATTTTTCATTTCAAATATGAAACTGTCACGAAGTTTTTTCCTCGCGTAACTTTCGATTTTTCGGACCGATTCGACTTAGGGACCTTAAAGGAAAGTGCCTACTTTTTATAAGAGACCTTGGCCATGTATATCTTCGACTGAAGGACTGCATAAAGATCTCGAAGGTTCGACAGATTATGGAATACTAATATCATATAAAATATTTTTATTCTATTTGTATTATATAATAAAATACCCATAGCGGTAAATATCAATATAAAAGTTGCGAAAAATCTGTCTGTTGTCCTCCCTATTTCGACAACATAATGTCCTCCAGACCGAATTTCGGTAGCAGCGGCCTGCCTCAACGGAGACTAGCCATTGGCGCGGGACAGGATTATAGTGCCCAAGTGTATGCGCAAGCACAGGTGCAGTCTTTATTCGTTCACTCTCATAATCCGATGTGAAGGTAAACCGGCACGACCGAAGAGATCATGCGCAAGACTAACGGCTTTATAAGCTTTCCGAGGCACGGGGGTAAGACACCGTCAACTTTCTGACTCCGGGCAGCTACTGAGTATTTTTTGACGGAAAAACTCAATAATTGATTTTTGACCCGAGCTGGGATTCGAACCTAGGGCGACAACAACAAAATCCCCCGAATATGAGAAGGGTCCATGTCCTGAAGTGAACTCTTTATGAATAAATAGTGCTTACGATAATACGACGTCAGCTTTGTACTCACATTATATACTACGCCAGAACATTGCTTGTCCGGTATATAGAATGGTCCCAAAATAATGTTAGGCTTGCTGTATCCATATCCTGTCGAAATAAAAATCTAAATGAGATTTAATAATAATAAAATATGCATCAATATACTTTGAAAAGAATAACTTGCCTTTGGTAGATTCCACCTTAAAGAACATGCCATATCCGTTTATAAGGACGGCTGCAGGAAGCAGCAAAGAAATGTACAATAGCGTGTGCATGGCGGCGAGTGGAGGTGAACTGTGCTTGCGACTGCTTAAAGAGCCATGCCTCGACACGCTTGGTACTGCCTTGCTATTGGGAAATTTACTCCTATTAGACTTGACTAACGCATTCGCTACGACTAACCAAACTGCCTTGATCGCGTGTTTAATTTCATTTAAATATTAAGTTATATTTAAGCATTATATAAGGACGTATTGTTTATTAAGTAGCAGCCTTTTTATTTATTTACAGATTAAACGTAAAAGTAGTTTTTCGACAAATTGGCGATATATTGAAGTTAGGCCAGATTTAGGGTACCCTTTACCGAAGAGCATGTACGCGTGAGGTGTGTCAGGAGCTTCCTAAATGGATGTGCTGACCACTCTGGGTGACAGAAGTGATTGTTTGTGTATGTATATCTAAAAACGTACCAAACTGAAACATAGTCGACCTGAAGATAAATTGATGCTGTAGTTCATAGACACCTACATCTAATGAGCAATAATATAAAAGGACCCGAGAAAGTTTTTACTGCAAGATACTATCTATGTCTGTATCTTAGCCGTAGTCCTCAGAGGTGTAAATGTAGCTATAGCCTTCTTCTATTTTATGTTGGTTTCAAGTGTCGTTGGGCTGTTGTAGCTACTGTCATCAGTTGGGCTGTCATTTCACTGGTTACTTCATATTATAAGGAATATATATGATTCGCTATATAATACACTTCAATTTTTGCGTGGAAGAGTAATGCTGCAGCTATGTTACGGTTTTGTCACAGAATACTAGCGTAAAATAACAGTTTCATACTGTTGTTTTGTATGGTGACTGTAGGGAACCGGAAATCGAGACCCTTATTACTGAAAATGAAGCATTCCGTCTTATTACTTAAGAGTGACTACGCAACTGCATTTTGATTCTTAATTAAAGATGTCTGTAGATGTCTACGAGCCACAGCAATCACTTACCATCGGGTGAACTGTGTGCTCTTTTGTCACCCACATTCTATAAAGAATATTTACTATTATTAAAGTATATTATCTGCATAACGCGAACTGTAGGCTTTTTCCGGCTAGGAATCAGTATGAGTGCCAGCAGTGTTACACGCTGACCTTGTCCTGCCGCCGTGGGGTTACATTCAAAATTCTGTTTAGGTTTGAAGAGTTTTGAAAGCCAGTGTTGTTACAGGTAGGGCTACAGCAGTCACTTAAGATCAGGTACATTGCTAGTTCATTTGTCTCTTTAATAATGTGTAATTATATGTCTTTTATAGTCATATAAGTCACGACGGGTACTTTTTACGGAGACTAGCTATCTATTTAGGACAGGATTTAAGTGCCCAAATGAGTGCGCAAGCCTAGGAGCACTCTCCATTCCCTCTATCTATTATGCCGAGTGGTTGGCAATCGGATACAATCGAAATAATATCAAGCGCAAGGTTAAGACTTTAAAATGCCACCAACTCTCTAACTTTAGGCCCCAAAAACTTGATGATAAACCCAACTGGTTTTAGTCCAACTCAGATTCGAACCCGGGACCACATGATCAGGTAACGCGTTTTCAACTAAAATATCAACAAGGAAGTCACGAGGATATTCATAGAATGATGATAAATATTCTAAGTAGTTCGGTTCCGATACTTCAATATCATTCAGACAAACACATTGCTTAAAGTCTAAAATTAACGTTTTTATATAAATATGACAAATATGGTGATATAAAATGTTTCTTATGAACATGAGGACAGATGGAAACAAACCGAGAGAGAACAAAAAATTTAAAAAATTAGAAACCTTTGGTTACCAAACCCGCTTACCAACCGAGGAAACCATGACAAAATGTCCCCTATTAGGCAATCTATGGGGAAAGACATGTTTAGTAGTGTATTTTTAGCTACAATGGATCATCATCATCATTCATTATCATTACAGCCCTTCACTAGTCCACTGCTGAACGTACGCCTCCCCCAAGTAATGCCACAAAGCAAGGTCCTGAGCCACCTGCATACATCGACTTCCTGCACATCTTACCAGGTCGTCACTCCATCTAGTGGGAGAGCACCCTACACTACGCCTGCCGGTACGAGGCTGCCACTCGAGAATCTTTCTTCCCCATCGGTTAGCGTTTCTTCGTGCTATATGGCCTGCCCATTGCCACTTCAGCTTACTAATCCGTTGGGCTATGTCAGTCGGAGAGGATGGAATTACAGCGGAGCTTCTGAAAGCGGGTGGAACACCGGAACTTGAAGTCCTTCAGAAGCTCTTCAATTCCGTCCTCCATGGTGGCACTACTCCAGAAGCGTGGAGCAGAAGTGCTGTGGTCTTGTTCCTTAAGAAAGGCGACAACACTCTATTGAAGAACTACAGACCGATTTCCCTTCTGAGCCGCGTCTACGTGCTGTTTTCGAGAGTCATTACAAATCGTCTCGCACACAGACTCGACGACTTGCAGCCTCCTGAATAAGCCAATTTCTGAAAAGGCTTCAGTACCATAGACCACATACATACCTTGCGGCAGATTGTACAGAAGACGGAAGAATACAATCTTCCACTTTGCATGGCGTATGTGGACTATGAGAAAACCTTTGATTCCGTCAAAATTTGGGCGGTGCTACAGTCCCTTCAGCGGTGCCAAGTTGACTGTCGGTATATCAAATTACTGAAGTGTTTGTACAGTAGGGCTACGATGGCTATCCTAGTACAGAACCAGAGCTCGAAACCTATCCAACTGCAGAGAGGTGTAAGACAGGGTAACGTTATATCCCCGAAACTCTTCACCGCTGCATCGGAAGACGTTTTCAAGCTACTGGACTGGAAAGGATGGATAATATAATATATATAACAATGGATATTTAGACATAACTGCCATTCTATGATGAAACTGCATTTCTATTAAGTGAATTTGAAAGTGAAGGTGAATAGAAACTCACATGCGTCGCAAAACATACGAAGGCTGATAAAAACTTGACGAAAGTACCTTTTAACACGAGCATGAAGGGAATAATCAAGTCTTGACTGCAAGAGGTTTTTTAAGTAGTTTTTTTTAATTTCCTACCTTGATGGACGTTTTGATACTAGGTAGTGTAAAAAATTAGAATATCAATATCAGTAGAAAAAAATATGAAAAGCTGTTGAACGGTAGGCCAACCATGAAAATTCCCGCTTTTTCGAGCTTGAAACTTCAAAAATTCAAAAGATATTAAAAAACGATTATTTAGAAATTTATATTAAAATTTCCAAATAATCTTAAAAATTAATTTATATCAAAAATGTGTAACCTATAACTTTTGCACGCCTCTTTTGATTTTAAATTACGAGTACTTGCCTTTATTCGATGCTGTTTTAATTGCAAAATATTTTTGAGTCGATAGACTGAAGTATTTTAAAATTTTTTAAATAAAACGATTATTTAGAAAATTTTAAATAGCTATAAATTTGAACCCGTCGTTCCATTTTGTCTTACTTGGCAGCCTTCGACGCAGTTTTTCAAGTAAAAAAGTGTATGTCTGTCAAATTGTGTGTATGTATTGTATTGTATTTGCTGAAGTTGATAAGTCAAATATTTTGAGTTATTTAAAAAATCCAGAATAAATGTTTTTTATTTTGATGTGAAACATTAATAGCGGCGGGTCAGACTGTTGCCACGTTGACGCAACACTACGGCATGCATCACCTCGCTATAGATAAATACCTTGATAATGTTACGTGCAACACTTTTATAGCATACCTCAGCTAAGACTAATAACTAGTGTAGAGAGAGTCCTAAAATACATACATAAACACTCACGCCTGTCACCCATAGGGGTAGGCAGAGACTACGAACTTCCATTTGGCACGATCCTGACATACCTCTTTCGCCTCCTTAACATCCATATATCTACGTATACATGTTCGTCGGTTAAGGGTACTTCTAACGTGGCCCATTTTCAAAAGATCGCCAATTTGTTCGATAAACTTTTTTCTAGGGCGTCCCATCCCGACTCTGCCGTTCACATCTGCCATATAAATTCGCTTTGTCACTCTTTCCTCATTCATTCTTTCTACATGACCAAACCACCGAAGCATTCCTTTCTTAATCCTGGTCACAACATCATCTTGCATACCACACTTATCTTTTATCACGCAATTTCTCACCCTGTCCTTCAGATTCAACCCTAGCACATTCCTTAAGGACCGCATTTCTACAGCATTTATTCTACTTTCGTGCTTCTTCTGCCATACCCAGCTTTTACTACCATACATTAAAGTAGGGACCAACACAGCATTATGACTTACCATACGTGCCTTTTTTGACATATTCTGGTTCTTCATAATAGAGTGTAGTGCCCCATTCACTCTATTCCCTGCATTTACTCGTCGTTCTATATCCCTATCATATCTACCATTCCTGCTAAATACACATCCCAAATACACAAACTCATCCACTTGCTCAATTAACTCTCCTTCTATTCTTATTTCACATACTGTTTTGCTTTCTTCTCTTTCAAAAACCATCACTTTCGTCTTACTTGCGTTCACTTTCATTCCCCTTTTTTAAGTCCTGAAATAGGAACAAAATTCTTATAGTTAAAGTCTTTATACATGTTATGACGATTAACATAATGCAAATCAGATAGATCTATTATTATAACTTTTTTTTTTATAGAATAGGGTGACATACGAGCACACAGTCCACCTGATGGTAAGTGCTTGCTGCGGCCCAAAGACATCTACATCTATCTTCCATTGCAAATCAAAATGCAGATGCGTTGTCACCCATGAGGACTGAGATGGAATGCCTCATTTCCAGTAAAAAGGGTCTCCGGTTCTCTACACCCACCATACGAAATACAGCAGCATTAAGCTACTATTTCACGCTGGTATTCTGTGAGAGCGTGGTCCTTCCCCGGTCGAGCCGACCCATTCGTGCTACAACTATACTACTAATATAACTGCAGCATGGCTCTACCACGTAAAAAAATTCTCATAATAACTCCTTTCTTTTACAAAACTGTTGAAATTTTCCCCCTCCGTTGACAAATCTACTGATTTATTTTTATTAATCCGATTCGTAATACTTATTTATATCAACGAAAGTTTATGGAAGCTTCATCTAACATCTTACAACAAAAGCGTATTCGAATATTGCGGAGATTTGCACCATCGTTGTATAATAATACATTTTGAAAAGGTCACTATAAAATTCAGACCGTATATTAACATAATGATTTCTTATATTAACGTGAACACACATTAACATTGGAAAATTTCTTTTACGGATTTTATCGCTTTTAATTTGAAATGATTTTTTATTCCCGTAATGTTAAATGTTTCGGGTGCTTTCCAGCGCCCATGGTCACGGGGGACTGAGGTGACTGACGTCCCGATGTTGTAGTGTTATGCTACTTACATATCATTTTACATTCATTTTTTCATTCTGTTTTTGATTTTCTGCATTCACCTCAAAACTGGAAATTTTTCATCACCTTTATTTCCATAGGATCCTGTAACGTTTTTAAACCATAAGAACACAATAACAAATCATTTTCACTTCGTATTTTCACGCTATCAGCACTTTTCAAATCGGTGTCAATGGAGTCTACCTTTTTCGATCTTTTATTTAGTTCTCCGTAACTCTGCAATTTCGGGCTTCGTGCGCGCTGTTGCGCTACCTTTTTTCCTATAACAATAATATCTCATTTTTCACTTAAATCTTGCCGTTTCTCTATTACGAGCCTAAAACCAAAATTTGACATGTTTTGACATCGTTGTTTATCTGGTTGTCATGGCAATATTTGTTCAAATTCGTTACCGGCCTGATGTTTTTACTTCAATACTTCCACAAAAATACTGCTTTCCTCTTGGCCATTTACAAAAATTTGCTTTTAATTTAAATAATTTCCCGTTCTTATCCCAGATCCGTCAAAAAAGTATAAAAGCCGAACAATCGCCCAATAAAGGGGAGTCTCACTTCAGCTTTCATACGAGAAGCACCTCCTAAAGGCCTTATCCGCACTGCTTCGGAATCTTGCAAGCCTCTGCCTTCTCCTGAAGTCGTCGCCTAGCCACGCCTACGCCTCCACCTACTAGTGCCCGCGCTATCTTTGGCCGCTGTGCGTGCTTGCCTCAAGCGCTGCGTGTGCCTACTCCAGACGCTGCGTGTTCCTACTCCAGACGCTGCGTGTCTACTCCGGGCGCTGTGTGTGTCTACTCCGGGCGTTGTGTGTGCTTACTCCAGGCGCTGCGTGTGCCTACTCCGAGCGCTGCGGGTGCCAACTCCGAGTGCTGTGTGTGCCTACTCTGGGCGCTGTGTTTGCCTACTTCAAGCGCTGCGTGTTCCTACTCCAGACGCTGCGTGTCTACTCCGGGCGCTACGCTGCGTGGACCTACTCCAGACACTGCGTGTCTACTCCGGGCGCTGTGTGTGTCTACTCCGGGCGTTGTGTGTGCCCACTCCGGGTGCTGTGTGTGCCTACTTCAAGCGCTGCGTGTACCTAGATCAGGCGCTGTGCGCCTACCATAGGCATAGCCTGTGCATATATCGTTTCAGTACTCATTTATCTTTGTTATTAACTTTTTTTAAAAAAATTGTAATTCACTATCATCATTACAGCCCATCATCACCTTCACACCTTTTTTTATAAAAGAAACTGTAAATATCTTTACAAATTTTAAATAAATTATTTTCTTTTTGGTTGTTTCGTTGTTAGGTTAGGTTCTTTAGTTTTTAACTGTCGCTTTACGACAATGTCGATGCTAACCTTAGTACCTTCAGCTATTTTAATTACTGTTTATGGTCTGATCAATGCAGTATGAACATACTCTATCTTGAAGAATGCAGTCGTATGCTTGGTTTAAGTTTTATTATTTACAGAGTCCCAAGCAGTTTGTAGTACCCAGCCTCATACTCTATTGAAATTAGGATGTTTTTTTTTTAATTTCAATAGCCTCATTTATCATCCTTGGAAGGAATCGATGTTCTTTCGTGAGTATTTGTGATCTATTAAATCTGATGTAATGGTTGGGGCCAACTAGTATATGATCACAAACTGCAGACTTCATGGAACGTCGATGCTTCACATCAGCAGCTGTATGTTCTTTAACTCAAGTTCATTGACATCGGGACATCAGCTACCTCAGTTCCCAGTGACCATGGATGCTGTAAAACACCTAAAACGTTGGGAATTAAAAATCATTTAAAATAACGCACGATAAAATCGGTTGACACTAAGTATGGAATTCATAAGGACAAATAACTATGTTTGTTTAATTGACTCAGGGTTTTTGTCACGGAACGACACGTAAGAGTGTCAAACGAGCATCTGGCGGTAAGTAGTTTATATATATATATATATATATATATATATATATATATATATATATATATATATATATATATATATATATATATATATATATATATATATATATGACTAAGATGAAATGAATCGATTCCAGTAAAAGGCGTCTCTGCTTCTATTTACTCATCATACAAAACACAACTGAATTGAGCTGATATTTGACACTGGTATTATGTAAGAGCGTGGTCCTTCCACGGTCGATCCAACCAATTAGTGCTTTAGCTTTATTATAGCTGATTCTACCACATTCGAAACCTTTTTTCATAGAAGAGGGGGCAAACGAGCGTACGGCTCATCTGAAGGTAAGTGATTACCGCCGCCCATGAACACTGCAACACCAGGGGAATTGCAGGTGCGTTTCCGGCCTTTTAAAAAGGAGTAGGCTCTTTTCTTGAAGGCCCCTAAGTCGTATCGGTCCGCAAAAATCTTTGGTGGTAATCCATTCCACAAAAAAGTTGTGTGAGGAAGAAAACTTCTTTTAAATCGCACGGTGGTGGACCTCCAGTGATCCAGATGGTATGGATGGTATAGCGAGTTTTGTCGCGTATGCGATGTTGACATTGTGCGTCTGGAATAATTCCTCAGAGCACTTCCCATGGTAGATGCGATAAAATACGCAACAAGGTGCAACATCTCTTCGCAGTGCCAGTAAGTCAAGCCGATCGGGAAGAGTTCGGTCGCCAACGATTCTAAGAGCTCTGAGCTGGATACGATCAAATGGAAAGAGCTGGCACTGGGGAGCCCCAGCCCAAAGATAGGAACAGTATTCCATGTGCGGCCAAACCCGCGCCTTGTAAAGTTGCAGGTGGTGAGCTGGCATAAAATACTGTCCCACTCTGCTGAGCACGCCAAGCTTTTTAGGGGCCAGTTTGGCCTTCTCTTCCAAGTGACCACGAAACTGCACGTCACTCGTTATGTCGACGCCGAGGATCCCGATACTGGCTGAGGCAACTAAGAGAGTGCCTTGAAACTGAAGAGATACGACGAAGGGGTCTTTTTGGCGGTAAACGTGCAAACTTGTGTCTTTTGGGGATTAAGCTGGACTAAATTTAGTCACCCCTAGTCCGAGACTTTGTTCAACGAAATTTCGACTTCAGACACAAGTTTGTCACGTTACTCAGTGACGTTTTCTCGAGAAATATTGGCACGGCCGGTGTATAAAGCATCACCAGTACTGTCGTCTGCATAGCAACGAATGTTAATGGTTTGCAACACGTCATTGATGATATACAGAAGAAATAGCGTTGGTGATAGCACGCGGCCTTGTGGAATGCCAGCATTGATGGGCCTGTAATCGGAGCATGCACCGTCTACTACAACCTTGATGCTGCGATCAGGAAGAAAACTGGTGACCCAATTTCACAATTTCTCGGGTAGTACATAGGAAGGAAGCTTCGTAAGAAGCGCTTTGTGCCAAACCCAATCGAAGGCCTTTGCTATGTCCAAACTAATGGACAACGCCTCCCCCTTGGGCTCTATCGCCTCCGGCTATTTAGGGGTTAGGTAAACTAGAAGATCACCAACCGAGCCACCGCGACGGAAACCGTACTGGCGGTCACTAATCAGCTGGTGATATTCAAGATACTGCATGAGCCTGTACCTTAAATTCATGATTTAGAAATATTTTCGTCAAAGCAGATAAAGTTTTTTGAATACAGTAGATGGTTCTATTTTCCGCTTAAAGTGGTAAATCTACAAACTACAAAAATAACATTCAATTGCCACATGTATTCGTGCGTGTGTGCGTGTGTGCGTGTTTGTGTGTGTGTGTTAACATATCATAACTAGGTAACGGAGTGTCTGATCGAAAAGCGGTTTGTGGTATCTGAAGCGGCCTTGCTGAACTTAGATTTTCTGTGAATTTAGATCGAATGATCATGGTAGATTTTGAGAAAACCTCAAAAATTCTAGTTTTTTTAATTTTTACAATTTTTTTTAGTTTTATTCTACACCCTGGTTGCGATCAATTTTATAATATATTAATTTATTTTATTCAAAAAAGGACGTCGATTGCCGTGAACCGCATTAAAATCGGTTGAATTGATCGAGATATATCGTTGTTATAATAAATCTCGAAGAAGTGTTTTTTGCAAAACAACTTGAGATTCCGTCATTTGTATTTTTTTTTTTTTTGTTAAACTGAAAATATTGAGTCGAGTGCCGCGACCCGCTTTAACGGCGGTTGTTCCTGAAACTGTCACGATATTATTGAGCTCTTCGTGGTGAAATTTGAAGCGCTTTGCATTTGAAATTAGCTGAAAGTTGTAGCGTCAACTATATTTGTATTTTGTCTTAAACCTGCAAAAACAGCATAATGGTTAAAACTAATAAAAACCCAACTACGTAAAAAGCTAATGCACTTTAGTTTGTGTCGAAATGGAAGCATAAAAAATGTCGGCATGAAATTTGGAATTGACCTGTTACTGTCCTTCATTTGCTATCAATAATGTTATAATTTATTTCAAAAAAACTTCACCATCGTTATTTATTTTCAGATGCAATATGTAAATATTATATATCTTATGTCACTCTTACGATTAAAATGACTTTAACGGGACTTATATAACATATACATTATATGATGTTAAAATATTTTAAGCTGACAAACATACATACATACATAAATACTCCCGAATATTATTACGCTTCTTCTGCGGGAGTAGAGCAAAAAGTGTGTGAAGTTATGTGTTCATTATTTTAATAATTGTTAGTAAAATAATACTCAATGGTATAGTTTAAGCAAAAATTTAATTATTGTTGACGTACAACTCAGAGGGTTTTATGCCTCTCGGAGATCTATGCCAGTTCGACTTATTACACTGGTGGAAGCGTATATTTGCTGTCGTCGGAAGGCCCATGGCTGGGCACTGAGGGGCCGCAGGCGAGTGCAGCGCGCACGATCGCGCGCCCCGGACACTCGCCCAGGAGATTCGGTGCTCGGTTGATGCTTACCGATTGCAGAGCATTATCTATGCTAACTTTGACGTGCGCGTAGTCCGTCACCGTTACTTTAACCAACTGCAGTAGCTCGCAGTGCTGCGGAAGCTGTAGTATAATCAAATAAAGAAATTAAATTGTTGGTGAGTCGAATGTGGGTGCTGCAAGTTGAAACATGTAAAGATCTAGTCATGAAATTACAAGTTTTAAGTTTCTAATACAAATAAGTATGTGTCTTTTTTAAACTTCTGCAACCCCAGAGATATCGCAGATGCGTTGCCAGCCTTTTATAAAATTATGGGCTCTTTTCATAAAGATTCGCAAGTCTTATTGGTTCAAGAAAAGCGCTGAAAATAGTGAATTTCATACTGTTGTCGTTCATGGCAAAATTTAAGTGGATTGTAACCTTATAAATGATGAATTATTGTTAATATCTATTGTAAAATGGATTTAATGTATGTACACTCACATCGTAAATAACACCGGAGCATTGATTGTTAGGTATGTAAAAGGGGCCCAAAAGCTTATTTTCCGCAGCACACGCCGTACCTTAAATGAAAAATGGATTTTAATTAAAATAACTAATATACGGATACAATCCATGTCTTACAGCAAAAACCGTGCTTAATCATGCGTATTACGGGACCTTCTCAGCCCGATGAATCGACGAATTAGCTACTGACAAAGTTGGTGACAGCAACTACATGTAGCCAAAGAACGAGCTAAGGGGCACGCCTTGACTGAGGTCCGCCACAGCAGATGACATTGTAAAGTACAAACCTTTGGAAGTCTCCGTTAGATATTCGTCAAAATTAAGAGCAATGGCAGACCCAGTAAACAAATCCAGTAGTATGACGACGATACACGACGCGATATGTTGGGAGGTTAGTAGGCGGCACAACATTATGGCAATTATCGTTACTTATATATTTTAGATACTACTGGTTGACTGATTATTGGTGGTCTTGCAGCATGAACGAAAAATGCTAACGAGCAAGAGGCTCTCAATTAAACAACCGATTGCTACAGGGTATACATGCACTTTTATCTCACTCACGCTTTGATGGCGGAAAATTGCTTAGCATTGATTTCGTTACGCTCTTTGTAACTAACATTTAACGTTATGAATTAAACCACTTATGATTTGTAACTAAATTAACCTTGTCATCCGTTTAATATATTCATTACGTGTACGTTAAAGTTACATGTTGCCTGGTCCACTTGTATGAATTACTTACCTAAAATGCATATTACAAGCTTTTTATTTTATTTTTGGAAACTTTCCGTGGTTAGCACTTAGCTGCTTAGCTTTCTATAATATATATAACTAAACAATATAAACAACCTGTACAAACATAATTCGACAGTCCACGTATCAGCCGAGTTGGTTAATGCCAGATTTATTTGATTTATTCATCACTTCTGTGCACAGACCACCTCTCATTGCTGAGATTCTTAAAAATATTTGTTTCTTATTTCTCGATCGAACCCAGGTTGTTCACGTACGTGTGAAATTTACTAAACTGTGACAAGTCTGTTCAACGTTAAAATAAGAAAGCATTAATCAAGTGATATCCGCGATGGTAGGTTATATGAGATTGACATTTGCAGGAAAACTCAATATACTCACTGCCCTTGTACTCTAGAGTAAAGTAGTAGTCATAGTCATAGTCATAGTCTTTATATAGTAGTAATCGCCATGCCTTCAGATACGAGACCATTTTCAAAAATATCCACTTCGATGTTCTTATTATATTATGATCTTTGGTTATTTGAAAAAAGCGAGCAAAAACTCTTTTATTAATTCTCAGACAGTCATAAAAAACTCAAATATTTAAAATTGACATTTTGAGTTTGTTTTGGTTGTATTTTAGATTTTTTATTGAATTGTTTTATTAAATATATACATAAATACTAAATGGATATCACATACCAGTATATTAAAAAGCGTGGTAACTTCGGACGTCAGCCTTTATTTAGTGAGCAGGGTCCTCAAATATGCGACAGCATCGTCCCGTTAGTCGCAGAGCGCAAGAATTACATTTTACGAAATCCCGTACACCAGCAAACGCAAAACACACCTGCTACATCGAAGCACCAAGTTAATACAATCAGGTTATTTTGATTAGCATAATTTTATGTATAATTAATTGTAGCAGTTATGTACAGTACATAATATCTAGAAAGGTAGTCTATAACCCAGAAAGTTGTAATTTTAAGCGATAATTTAAAACGTTCTGAGGATTTCTGCTTGTCTGAGAAATTAAAAATATTTCGTGTCTCTGTAGTCTGCTAATCTTTACTGCAAAAGAGACGTTCTATCTTAGTAATCAGAAGTGAATCGAGGTTAGAGGTAAATTTCTATGGGATATAGCATTCAATTATCATCAGGTGTACTCTGTATGCTGGTTTGTCACCGTAATTTCATAAAAAAATCTTTATGATTTCACTTTTTCTTCATAACTACATAATGATTTAACTATTGTCGACGTCACAGGGTCGAGTTCACGAATTCCGGTGCAAACCACGCAGAAGGCGGCTGGCCAAAAGATGTAAATGTGACCGATCCGGAAGCAACCCAGAGATATCGGCGAAAGATTGAAAAAGATGACAATTATGTACACTGCGTTATGTCACTGTCGCCCGTAAGCCACGAACATGGCAAAGTTTTTCTGTAGTTTAACCAATCGAACTGCTAGAGCCACGCTGCAGCTATATTATGGTTGTTTTTTTTAATTCACATAGACACACAAGATCCCAAGAAAGGTGATTTGCAATAAAAATACATTTCAACAAATAACTCTCAGCGGTAACAGCCGCCGCAGACTACTTCAGCTGAGGTTGCTTCGTGTAGATTCGAAACACGTATCTTATTATAGTGGGTGGTGAGGCGTTCTTAGTGTTGTGGTACTGGGAATGGAATATTATGCGTTATTAGGACTGCCAAATAACATGCAAGCTGTATACGAGCTGTATTGAAGTTAGTTTTTATACTAGAGGATGTATTTTCTGGCGGTATAAAGGCTGTATAAGCGCTCATACAGTTCTTCTAAGTGAAAATATTTATACAGCTTTATGCGTTAATAACGCTGTATAGTAGCTACATAAGCATAAAAGGGCCGGTACAACAGTTGTATTAAAGCTGTTTTTTGGTGTTCAAGGGAACTATTACACCTCAAATATTGTAGTATAAGTAGCATTTAAAAATAAGCGTTCTGAATTAGGTTTTCAACTTTATTTTCGATGACTTGTTTATATTTATACACTTTATTGAATGTTGGCAACATTTAATGTCAGAGTAAAAAATATATATTTAATATATTAATATTATACTTGAACTGGAGTTGAGTATTGACGGTGCTATTTGGTGAATTGAAAGTGCTGAATTATATTTACGGTAAACTTGTATAATACTTTTTCTATCAAAAACTTGACGCGCCACCAAAACAACCAAATAATAAACGGACAAAATACTAAATACCGTAACTAAACATCGGTTGCAGAGGTTAGAATTAAAAAAATGGGTATGAAGGCATATTGGAGCACAGTGTTCATTAGAAAAACGGAAAATAATTGTTTAGGCTAAAAGTAATGTCTAATATTCCTAAAATTACATTTTAAATTTTGGTTATATGGGTCCTCAAATTGCAATAATTTGCTAAACACCCTAATTATATCTACGGCCTAAACGGTATTTTGAGGGACTTACAGTCTAGTAGCTGTACTATGTACTTGTACTACGGAGAGTGTGCCTATAAGCTTCATAAGGTCATACCGCTATCTCCATTTGCCTATCGGAATACCAGAAGTACTGCAGGTCTAGGTCTAATCTACACTTGGTTGACTTTCCGAATATTCGCACTAAGCGCTATGAATCATCTTTTATAATGCACTTAGCCAAGGAGTAAAATGTCCTACCGGCGTCTGTAGCAAGTTTAATTTTGTTTCGAATATTAAGGTTATATCATATAACACTATATTTATCACATAAATTATTTGCCTTACAAATAATATATTAGAGTATATGTATGGTGAAGCAACAGTTACTGTGCCGAACTCTTTAAATCGTTCTTTTAGGGACACTTTTGTTCGCAAGTTATAATTTTCATTTATTTATTCTGAGCAATACAAATTGAATTGTTTGAATGCTGCGGCTTACAGACATCAACATCTATCCCCGATTAAGAATCAAAATCCAAATGCGTTGTCATCCTTAAAGACTTAGATGGAATGCCTCGTTTCCGATAATAGAAGTCTCCTGTTCTCTGCGCTCACTATATGAAACACAGCAGCGTTAAACTGTTATTTTACGCTGGTATTCTGTGCGTGGAATTTCTGGAGCGTGTTCTTTCCCTGGTCAAGCCAACCAACTATACTACTGAAATATAGCTGCAGCATGGCGCTACTACGTACATTGTGTGCTCGATTGTCCGTTTGTTGTTTTTAATATATTTTAAAAAAGAAAACTGACTCGAAAGTTTAATTCTTCCCGTCCCTTTCTTCTACTCACAGGGTTTGGAACACTTTGTGCTACAAAATAACGCGATCGACATGTACCGCGCGTATTACTCCGAAATGGCTGCAGTTCCGGCTCCGGAGCACAGCAGCCTGCGTACCGTGAACGTGTGTCACGAGGAGGCGCCAGGGCGATGCGTGCGCGCCATCTGTTGGCAGCCCGAGGGCATGCAGTTCGCCACTGCGCACGCGCTCGTGGACTTTGACCGACGTTCGCTGGTGCCGCAGCCGTCATACGTGTGGGACGCGAGCTGCCCACAGGCGCCACTCCTAGCGCTGGGAGCACGCGATGATGCGCTCCTGGACGTGGCGTACGCGCTGCGGGTCCCACACACGCTTGCCGCCTCGCTGCTGAGCGGCCGCGTAGGCGTGTGGGATACGCGCAGTGGTGGTGACCCGGCGCTGCTCTGTCCCCAACACATCGCCCACCGCGACCTCGCCCGCCGCCTGCTCTTCATCAACACCAAATCTGGACAGGAGTTCTTCTCAAGCGGACCCGACGGCGTCTGCAAGTGGTGGGACATGCGCAATTTGAACGAAGTCACAGATGAGCTGATTATTGACTTGGTCAAATCGTCCACGGAGCCGCAGAACATGGCCACCGCGAACGGCGTTAGTGCACTTGAATATGAGCCCACAATTCCGAGTCGGTTCATGGTGGGTACCGAGAACGGACTCGTTATTAGCGGAAACCGTAAAGGCAAGACTGCTTTTGACAAGCTGCCAGCGAAGGTAAACTTATCCAGAAGTATTTGATTAAAGAATAAAATTTTAAATATTTTGTAGAATTCAATGATCCTTTGGCTCTTAATAACACATTAAATATTGTTCTCGATTCTCAATCCTTGAGTCTTACGCAACTATTCCATAATAGCAAATATTATATTATATCGTAATCGCTATGTTTAGCAAACACAAGAGATATCACGACACACCTTTGATGCTGCCCCCCATTATCTTTCGGGGTATATTTCATCTGTATTATATCTGTATCGTACAAACAATGCGCGTATGCTTGCACTATCTTTCATATCTCTTATAAAATACTATCATTTCTCTTATAAAATTACGTGTCGTGGCATCCTGATGAAAATATTCCTAACTATAATAATATATTAATAATAACTTTAACAAAACTAAAAAACTCTATTATAAAGGTTTTAAAAAATACAATACGATAACAGTACGAGGCGCATTTGGGACCAGTGTGGTCGCTGGAGCGGAATCCAGGCTTCCTGAAGAACTTCCTCACGGTAGGCGACTGGTCGGCGCGCGTGTGGAGTGAGGACTGCCGCGATTCCGCGATCATCTGGACGCCGCCGAGCCGCCACCGCATCACTGCGGGTGCCTGGAGCCCCACAAGGTTACCATAACTAGTTTTCTGTTGAATCATACTATATTATAACTATTAATACAGCAAAGTCCCAGAAAATATACAAGGTTTCTCTATCACCAAGTTTAGATATTTTATTGCCCCTTTTTATACAAAACCGTATAAAAAGGGTTGATAGTATAAATGAATACAAGGTTGATAATAAATCCTAAGACTGACTTGTTCGCTTCCAAGCTGTTTCTAAAATAAATTTTGTATGTACAACCAAACTGTATTGTATTGTTTAATGTACTTCGAAAAGATGTCCCGCTAGGTATCTGGCTGATTCTTTGCAGGATAGTACTTTTTTTTTCGAAACAGTCATAAAAGTAAAAGAAATTAAGTTACGAGTTGTTAAGAATTACTTCACCCACATAAGCTCAGTGAAATAAAATGATGTGCCTTTCTTAATTCATAACAACTTTAGTACAATGGATTTTCGCAAAGTACCGCCTGATTCTACTAATTAACTTTCGTTCTGAATTACATGTATCATATTTTAAATAAAAAAAAATCTAATTAGTCTAAATTATTTTAAATTATGCTGGATTCATATATTCAAGATACGTTTCATTTTCTGCAACGTTACTTTTTATTACATACGAGGTGCATGTAAAAACAGTTTTAGTACAAACAGAGCAAAGGGGATGAATCGGGTTCCATACAAGCTTGGACCGGCGTTAACAACGTTCAAATATGTATTATTTTCAAGTTTTAAACGTTTGCTACTTATGTCAAAAAATCGTATATTTTGTGGACCTGGGTTGTTTGTTATCATTTTATGTTTTATTTGTAATTTACGTAGTAAAATCATCTCGTTCTTGTATTAAGTTTTTGAATAAATAAATAAACAATACAAAATAATGCAGTTTTTTTAGTTATAATTGAAATTTAATAGAAAATTAAACTCAAACTTTTTTAATTTCAAATTATTTTCTGCAATTATTAATGAAATGTCACCTAGAAAAGCAGGCGGAGGCTGTAAATTGTATATTCTATTCCTCTCAAAACTTAGGTACCACATTTTTGACATGTGGGCGCAACAACCTAATATTCTGTAATCCGAGAGAAAAGCCAATAGCTAAGTTAAATTAATCCCCGAAAGTAAAATTACGATATACGAGTATCCGCAAACGCAACCACAATGCCAATTGCGCATGACGAGTTGAAACTCGAAGGTACCAAGTGAGTAGTCCACTTGCAAACCACTCTAAGTTAAAAAATGGTATTTTTTTGCAATGGTGGCCATTGTATTTGAAATTTAAAAACTGTTACTCTAAATTGTATGATAACAATTTCAAAACTCGCTACATTACGAATAATTTGAGGCTAAATATGGTATTCTCTTGCAAAAGTCGCCATGTTATTTGACAGTTCACTTTCAAAACTAAGTTACTATTCACTTGCAAATGGCGCCAAGACGCCAACGTACTCGTGCAGATGCCGCCATCTTGTCTATCAGTACGCTTGATTCTGTTAATGTGCACGCACGTGTCTACTATCTACGAAATAAAAGTTCTTTATCAATTTTGTGCTCTAAAATGGAATTTCAAGAAAAAGAAGTTATTCTAGCACCTTATAGAAGAGGACGTAAGAAAATATCCGATAAATCTACTTGGAAGAGAGAAGTTGAAAAATCAAAACGGTAAGTTACAGTTTTATATTTCGGTTATCTTTTAATAAATAAATAAATTTAACTTAGAAAATTTATTTATTTATTTCACTCAAGGTGTACTTAGATTTAAATTTCTGTAAATAACTAACACTAGGGTAAGTCTCTATGTATTACTAACACGCTATGGATGTGTAGTCCGAAATAAATGTATTTGAATTTGAATAGTTTGAAAACCATTATTGGCGAACTCATTTGTCTGATTTTATTGAGCAAGTAGTTTATTTTTTACTGTTTTGTTGCAGATATGTGGCTAAAGGACCTCCAAAAATACCACAATGCGTACATAGAAATTTAAAACAGGGTTATAAATGTAACGAGTTGACGACTCAAGACTATAGTAAGTTTTACAGACATTTTTATGCATCTTCAAACAAAATTACTCAAGATACGTTTTTATTAAAGTATCGCACAGCTCAAACTCCAAAAAAAGAAGGCAAAAAAAAAACTCAAACAATATGTTATTTTATTCCAAAGTACGAATCAACTGTTGGCGGTAAACGCTCCGTCAAATTAAAAAAAGTATGCCAAAAAGCAATGACCACACTTTTAGGAATATCTAAAGACAGAATACAAAGAATTTGCAAAAGACATTTAACTACTATGGAACTGCCGAAAGAAAGAAGAGGTGGTGATAGAAGATCTTCACAGTATTCAGGTCGTACAGAATCTGTTAAGTCATTTATAAAGGGTCTAAAATCCATAGAATCACACTATACGAGAGGAAGGTCTACTGTACAATACTTGAGCAGTGACCTTAACATAAAAAAATTACACAAACTTTATAACAATGAAGCACAAAATGTGCCGGTGAAATACGAATTTTTTCGGAGAATATTTACAAATTTTTTTAATTTAAGTTTTAAGACACCGGCTACTGACGCTTGCTCTAAGTGCATTCAATTAAAAGAGAATATCAAAAGTGAAAATGATCTAGCTAAAAAACAGATGTTGATGGCGCAGCTTAGGATTCACAGGTTAAAGGCCAAAACTTTTTATACCAGCCTCAAGACGCAAAATGACAATGAAATTATCTTATCCTTTGATTGTCAAAAGAATCAGGTTCTACCAAAAGTGCCGGATCAAAGTGCCTACTTTAGCCGACAACTGTATGCATACAATCTAACAATCTGCCAAGGGCCATCTTGTAGCCCTCAAAATGATTCAAATACGTTTATATACACGTGGCTCGAAACCGAGGCTTTAAAAGGATCCAATCAGATTGCATCAGCATTATTTCACAGGCTGTTAAATACCACTTTTGATAGCAGTATTGAACATATAAAATTATTTTGTGATGGTTGTGGGGGCCAAAATAAAAATTCCATAGTTTTGGGAATGTTGGCATATTGGTTTAAAACAAAAGCTCCAAATCAAATTAAAAAAATAACTATTATATTTCCGGTAGTTGGGCATTCCTTTTTGCCACCCGACCGTATATTTGGAAATATCGAAAGAGAGATACGCCCTTTAGAGGTGATTGTTGAACCCGAGGTTTATTTTGATATTTTCAAAAGATATGGTAAAGTTATTAGACTTGGAAGTGGCTTCCAGTTTTATGACTGGAAAACAAGCGTTACAAATGTGCTGAAATTACCAGGATCTTGGCATTTCAAATTTAATGCTTCTAAAAGATTTTTCCTGAGAAAGGATAAGAATAATAAAATTGCAATCAAAGGGGAACCTAATTATGTATCTGAAGTGGTCAACTATGGTAATGTTTGTAAAAGAGGAAAGTCTTATGAAAATATTAAACCTACTTTGATGAATATTGGCGTTCCTGTAAAAACAGAAAAATTAAATGACGTGAGAAAACTATTGATCAAACATTTCGGAGAAGACTGGATTACTATTGAAAATCTTCAATATTATAAGTTTTTACAAGAAGAAGAAAATGAAAGTAATTTAATAGAAACTGACTCTGAAGAAACTCTAATGGAAGATGAAATAGATATAAGAGTGTAAAAAACTCAGTTATTAAAATTATTAATAACTTAGTTTTAAGACATAAGTGAAAAACTGATTCAAAACTGTCTATGTTAATTCCATACAACTGCAAAAATGTTTATGTTACGAATAATTTTGCAGAACTTGCTATGTTCAATTTTAATATTCAAATTAAAAGATTAATGTTATACCGAGATTTTATTTTTTATAATAACATAATTCTAAATAATACCACTTAAGTGTATACTAAAGTAACAATATTTTCTTAACTTAGTTTGACAGATATAATGTTTTAATTAATTTTCTTAATTCATTAGTCAATCAATATAACGCATTTTGCAAGTGGACTACTCAAGTTAAGTATCCTTTCGAACAGCCTATTCAGTCGTGTCAGATACCACCCGTACTTTGATGTCATTTTGTTTTAATAGCAGCCTATTCAATCAATTTTCTTAATACATTTCTTTTATTCAGTATTAATCTCTACAGTCTCTTCACTCTCACCTCAATATTTCAATATTAAGACCTTTTTGATTATGAAGGCTATTTCATTATAAAAAGAAGCCTTTGTTATCTATTGCTATAGACAAAATACAGAACCATATTTAATAATGTTTATTTCTGCCACATTAAAAGCGTTAGCTTTCGTTTTTCATTTAAAAAAATGATTTTATGATTGTCCCACATATTACGTATTTTTAACATGGTGGAGCCATGCTGCAGTTATATTAGTAGTATAGTTGTAACACGAATAGGTCGGCTCGACCAGGGCGGGTCCACGCTCTCACAGAACAACAGCGTAAAATAGCAGCATAATGCTGCTGTGTTTCGTATGGTGAATGTAGAGAACCGGAGACCCTTTTTACTGGGATCAAGGCATTCCGTGTAAGTTCACTCTCAAGCCCCTAGTGGTCTCATGAGACTGCGGCCATATGCAGTCAAAGCCTAGCGGTCTCATGAGGTCGCACCCACCCACAGCATTTTAACCCGTAAAAACGTAGGTATAGAGACTTTTTTCTATGAAGAAGTTTGGCATTATATAATCATTATGAAATGTTCTACATTCTATTGCAATAAAAACTGTTATCCTATGAATATTTATTTATAATCTACGTTCATTTCATACGCCATTTTTGCGTGAATGTTACTGTGTTGATTTTTGGATTTTTCTAGTGTTTTATTAGTGTTTTAATATGATGTGTTATTATAAAATTGTAATGAAAGTTTTTGTGTGAATATAATTTATCTTTTTACTGAAATAATTTCAGGTAATATAAATTGGGATAATTGTGATTTTCACGCTGTCGACATTCGCTTAGTATGTTTTTTTTGTTATCAAAATACAATAAAATCTTTTATAATTAAGTAAAACCTGAATTTTATTTAGACCACAGGATAGAGAATTTTGTATAGATTTTATAATGCTAAACTTCTTCATAACAAAATAGTCTCTAAATATAAGTTTTAATGGTTTTAAGTTCTGTGGGTGAGTGCGGTCGCATGCGACCGCTTGACATTTGCCAGGCGCATGTGATTGCATAGGATTTTTATGGTGCTTGAAGGATTAATGGAGGATAAATGTGGATCTGTCCTGTCCTGATCTGTGGACCACAGCATATTTTAAAGTCACGAAGAAAGTACAGTAATGGAAACAGTACAGATATTTTATGGAAAATTACAACCGATCGCAATTAAATTTCTCTAGACTTATCATACGAAACACAGCGACATTATGCTGCTATTTTGCAACAGTATTCTGTGTGCGAGTGGTCTTTCTTCACTCCAACATCGCTCTGCTAAACAATAATGTGTTTTGCGTGTTAGTTGAACAGGATGTGTGGGCGTGGTCCTTTTCCAATCCAGTTCTGCTCTGTCACGTAATGGTCTTATCTCTGTTTTGGTTATGCAGAATTTCTCTGATGGTGCTGACGCAGTCGAACGGCGCACTAGCGGTGTGGGACCTTCTACGGCGCCAGCACCGGCCCGCGCTCACCGTGCAGCTCTGCCCCGAGCCGCTACTCTCACTGTGCATGCACGAGACGGTTCGATGCCATCGTCATATTATGATGCTTCTGAATTGCGTTTCACACCAATATATTAATATCCTCCAGAATTTCGGTCACGGCAATCAGTCTCAACGGAGGCTATCAGTTTACGCAGATGGGATTACACGAGTATATGACGGTACGTTATAGACGGTAACCCGACACGGCCGGACCGGACACAGAATAAATAATAGTACTACGTAACCGGAGAGAGATCAGGCACTGCACCGACGGCTTTACATATTTCTAGAGGCACGGGTGTGAGGCACTGCCAACTTCCTGACTCCGGGCTGCTACTGAGAAATTCTTGACAGGAAAACCCAATAACAGTTTTTTTACTACCCGACATTCGAACCCGGAACCTCGAGGCAATCAAAAATATATTAAAATTAAATTTACCACTAACAAGCTAATCCTATCTTTAAAATATTGGTTCCTTCAGGGCACCCTTGCTGCTTGCGGGAGCGAAAAGGGCAACATTTACCTCGTGGAGCTGTCACCTAACATGACACAAACTGATAAAAACGATAAAGCTTTACTAACTGCCGTAAGTCTTGATAACAACGTATAATGATAATAATGTATATAGATAATGTATATTGATAATAATGTATTTTGTGTAGTCCCGATTAATAGAGATCCAGTTAATGATTCCCTAAATCTGCACTGACAGTAGTTTTATGGTCATAAAGTTAATATTTTATTGAAAAAAGTAATTAAAATCCTAGTTAATCGTTTTTAGGATTCACTAGTCGCATGAAATGTATATTTGATTTAAATTATTACTTTTAACTGTAATTTTTTTGCTCTTATGGGTAACAGGGCATGTGCAGTTTGATTCCTAGTCAAAGATACTTTAGATGTATGTGGGTCGCAACATCCACTATACGTGGTCTACGTGGGGTACTATGTGCTTGCTTGTGGTTCTTACTATTATCATAAATATCTCACTTGAAACTAAACTTAGAGAATGAGGCCCTGACTAATATTGATTCGAAAACACGAACAAAAACATAATATATTAAATATTGATATTAACCATGCGCATATAAGGGTGCAAGTCAGATATCGAATACTTGGAAAAGGCTGCATGTAGCAGTAAGTTGAGAGAAAAGAAAAGGAGTTACGGATTCTCTTTCTCTGCTGTGGAATTAGATAGAAAAGATAGCTGTCTCATAAATACCGGATGCGAATATTTAGATCGGCGTAGGATTTCAGGGTCATAGGGCCGGTGTTGCGTTCGACGATCCGCTTGCTAAGAGCAGATATTACAATCCTCTCTACGACAGAAGATAGTCACTTCCAGCAAGAAAGAGCTGATGATGAACGAGATGTTAAGTTAGAACGTGCGTGTTGCAGACAAAGACATCTACAAGACTATATTATAAGGAAATAAGTAAATTAAGTTCCCACAACTTCAAAGACTCCCTGGTGCAGTGACTTAGTAATGAGTAGCTGCGCTGGGGGTCGCGGGTTCAAATCTCGCACGGAACAAGTATTTTTATGGCCTACAAATAATTGTTCCGGGGCCGGATGTTTGTCCTCGTACAATTTATGTTCGTAAACTGCCCCCACGATACATGAGAGAATCCTAATGTAGGGGTAACGTTTATTAAAAAGAAAAAAAGATTTCTATGTATACTACTAGTCCGGCAATCCAATAAAAAAAAATGTCACAATTGTAATTCGTACAGGCGCTGGCTAGGCACGCAGCTGGCACAGTAAACATGCGACGCAGATGTATTTTCGCTTATAACAGTAACAGGCAAATACAAAATATAGTTACATGCTTATCTGACATACTTCAAATCACGTTGACAAAGTGAGTACATAAATAATGACTGCATTTTCTTAGTCACATTACACAAAATCAGTGTTAGATTGTTGAAAAGAACGTTCGTGGTTTACGCAACAAAGAACTAGTGTTCTCAGTCACTCGCAGTCGACTAAAGGGTTACGGACACCTAGTGCGCAATTTAGTATGGCTGCTGAGCACATCTGTTATAAACAGTCTTTGTATAAGATTTATTTGGAATAGGGGATATTAAGTTGGCAGGACTTCATAGCCTATCCCAGCCGGGGCGCCCACCTGCTGGCCCATCTTGTCGGTGGCGGTCGTTCCACACTGCGGCGACAGTTTCGAGAGACTAGAGAAGATAGGAAGAATTGAGCGTAACATATTGCGTAATGTATTTTTTACTATGGTATTGAGGGCACCGAGCTCCTAGGGTAGTAAACATAGAGTACAGGAGTCTAGCTAGTTTAGAAGGCTCACATAGAAGAGTTTTTTTTTTGTATCTTCTGTGTTAAACCTACGTCCGTTATTTGTATTAAGGGCGCAGAGTCAGCGTGGTAGTGTTTGGTTGCAGACCAAACGGTTGGTGGTTGGAATGAGGTTTTCCATCTCAGTCCTCAGAAGTTACAACGCATCTGCATTGAAATTCTTGTTGAACAATACATGTAGATGCCCATGGCCACAACATCCACCTACTGTCAGTTGATCGGTGTGCTCACTTGTCACCCATATTATATAAAAAAATATACAGAAGTGCTTGGTGGCAGATGCTGGAGCGTGAGAGCAAGCGCGAGCGCATCCTAGAAGCGCGGCTGCGCGAGCTGCGGCTTCGCCAGAAGCAGCCGGAGCGCACCGCGTCCGCCGCCACGCTGCCTGCGCCCGCCGACCTGGCCGCCGTCTCCGCGCAGTACGCGCTCGCCGTGCGCCGCGAGCTGGCCGCGTTCTCCTGACCGCATACACACTGCGCACATACTGTTCCTTTTTGTTTAGATATACATAATATATACAACACGTAACTAAAACTATGTAGTTCCCGTTAAGTGCGTTATTGCTATTTTATTAGTGATAATGAAACAACGTAAGATTTTCAAATAAAACGTTATTTATATTTCATTTTATTTTTTGGTCGAGTTGTCTGAAGTAAATAATCCTATGTTTTTCAAAGGACAGATGCGACCAGTATATTCTTATTTCTAGTCGAAATCTAGTCTTTTGTGTGTATTTCCGTAAAATTCCGTAAAAATTGTATTGTTTTTTTTTCTGTATCGTTCGTTCTTATTATTACACACATCACTAACATTTCCACCATATAGGGTGCTGTTAGTTAAGTTTTTTAGATCTTTTACAAACTTTTATATCTAAGTGTATAATTTATATTATTAAAAATTGCTTAGTTTTACCATATCAGGTTTACTAACTATAAACGCTAACTTATTTCATGATAAACGATATATTTTAGATATAATTTTATTATTTTATAATTTTAAGCATTTTATATCAATTATGTTATTAATAAAACAATTAATTATCATTTGAATTAAGTTTTTCTTTAATTTTTTCCTCATCTGCTTTTTGGCTGGAGTGATAAATCATTTGCAAGTATAGTAATGTGAATATTCGGATATAAATTTCAGGTATATATTTTCATACGTGGTAGAGCCACGCTGCAGCTTTGTTATGATGGTAGCACGAATGGGTCGGCTCGACCGGAGAATGACCACTCTCTCACGGAATACCAACGAACAATAGCAGCGCAATACTGCTGTGTTTCATATGGTGAGTGTTTATAGAGGAGTTTTTTACTGGAAATGAGGCATTCCCATCTTAGTCCTCAGGGGTGATAACGCATCTGCGTTTTCATTCTTAATCGAGGATGAATGTAGATGTCTATGGGCCAGAGCATCGACTTATCATCAGATGGATTTTGTGCCCGTTTGTCACCCTGATTTAAAAAAAATAATATTCTTTGACAGTAATGTCAGTAATTTAATTCTATTGAATGAATGTGTATTAAACACTTTTCATTAATTTAAATGGAAAGATTCTATCCAAAAATATTTAACCTTAGAAATAGTTTAGTATCTCGGCAACAAAACTTGGCCGGGTGTTATAAAAAAGTATTTTAAGAAACCAGTTATATATTTAAAAATTTATTGCAGGATTCGAACTCGCGCTCACTGGCGTTGTAGGGCTTTGCTATAGAGGTTGGGAATTCGCGGAAATGATTTGGCTAAATTACAATTCTTATTGCGCGAGCAAATCAAATTAGTTGTTTTGTGAGTGAAAATACCGAGAAAACGAATTTTCCCAGAAATAAAATTGAAACGAAATTGTTAGATTCGCTTTCGAGAATACAATAACAAACAATTATATAAATAATGCTCGTAATAATAGGTTAAGAGATATAATTATACGTAAAACAAAAGATGATTGTAGACTCTGAACATTTAAAAAACAAAACCATATTACTTGCAAAGAATTAGCAGATTATCTATATTTAAATCAGTCGGTCCACGCGAGTGGCACGTGACGCCGGTGCGCGTGCGCCGCTAAATATAGACTAATCTCAGGGAATGCACGTCGAAACGTCAATCGGGGATAATATCGAGAGTGCAGATGCAGAAGACAGTGAGGATGTAAGCTGGGTGGGGGAGGTGGTAGGGAGTGCGTGGCAGAGGGAGGACGGGGTGGCATTGGCGGCGCTACGAGCAGTGTTCTCTTGGCTGGACGGCGGGTCGCTAGCGCAAGCGGCGAGCGTGTGCCGCGCGTGGCGCACCGCCGCTGACGAGCCGGCGCTGTGGCGGCGATGCCTGCTGCCGCGCGCCTCGCCCGCGCATGTGCGGGCGTTACGCCGCGCCGCCGCCGCCGCGCAACTGCACTGTGGTAACGTCAACTCCTGTGTGCTCCATTTAACTAGTATGTATAATAATCGCCAAACATTCCAAACACTTATGACGTTTACTGCGCAGATCCGTATTGATTTCCGTAGCATTCGATAGGTTTACTTCATTGTCAGCAAAGTAGAAAGTTGAGTATTGCTTGTAAATTGTATATAAAGCCGCTTGATATCGAACAGAGTTCGAATAAACACGAATAACTTTAACACATATGTGGGACGAAAGACAATCATATTACCAAGCAGCATTATATATTATAGGAAGTACTACTTTTCGTGAGCGTTCACCATACAATTCACATAACGCGAGAAACTCGAGTTCTATGTTCGACACGCTGAAATTGTTAATAATTATCTCGTAAATGTCAATCTGTGTCTGGCAGTAGGACATATATAAGCAATTTACTTCCTAAATTGTGATATTTAAATATTAATATGAAAGCATTAAGGTCAAGCTGGACAAATATATTGTATTGTATACACGATTTTAACGTTCGAGAATAGATACATTTTGTAATAGTATATTATGCGCACATATTTAGGTGGTATGCCTCCTTGTCCGCACGGAAGTACGTCTGTATGTACACCGGTACCATCTATTATCTATTTCTGTCACCAAACAGAAGTGCTTTCACTGTTGTGTTCCAGTGTGAAGGGTTAGAGAGCCAGTATAATGACAGGCTGTGAGACATTACACCTTAGTCCTCAGAGGTGACAACGCATCTGCAGTGGTCATTTACCGTCAGATGAACTCGTTCGTTTTGTTACTTCACAAGAAATAAATTAATACGTAATTAAATTCTTAATGGAATGGACTGTGAATTACTTTATATTAATCGAGATAAAAAAAATATTTAATTGCGGGTAAAAAAACGACATTACAGTCCTTTTTTTAAGATGTGCCTATGTAATACAATTTGATAATAGGAAAGACATGTTATTGACTTAGATTCCTTATCAGCTACATTTTATTAATAACCTTTATTTACTTATGATAAAGAAAACCGTAAAAACGAAAAAACTTTTTTAGCTTTGTGTTTAACGGATGTGAAACACTTTGAGTACATCGCGCGCTTACTTCACGCTGGGCAAATATGTATTTACTTTTTATTTTTATAGAATAGTGTGACAAACGAACACATAGTCCACCTGAAGGTAAGTAGTTGCTTCAGCCCACAGACATATACATCTATCCTCGATTACAAATCAAAATGCAGATGCGTTGTCACCCGTGAGGACTAAGATGGAATGCCTCGTTTTCAGTAAAAAGGGTCTCCGGTTCTCTACACTCACCATACGAAACGGCAGCACTAAGCTACTATTTTGTGCTGGTATTGTATGCAGCGGATAAAGGATCGTTAAACCCTTTTAACGTTGGAATTCCATGCCCAAACAACCATTTAAAACTCGATTGGCGACGAGTTGTGCGACCTTATTACATTGCACACTCGGTTACTGTCAATTCACCTGCATCAAGTCAACTCCGAAAGTGCAATAAGATTAGTTCCTTGTTTTGTACACCACGAACATTGTATTTGACAATCTAACACTGATTGTGCTTAATATGATAAAAAAAACTCTGTCACACAGCTACTCGCCCACGCGGTCCGCAGCTGTGAAACAGAAACAGAAACTTTTTTATTCAATGTAGATTATAACAAATACTTATTGAAAGTCACTTTTTTCATTTACCACTGACTGTGACACGGTCTATGTTCTAAACTGCCGGTCTAGTGGTATACATGTTTAAACGTAGCAATACAGTTACAGAGTCATCCTGGTCAGGCTGGTCGTGGCGGCGGGAGTACTGGCTGGTGGCGGCGCGCTGGCGGCTGCGCGCGCGGCTGCCGGCGGCGGGCGGCGCGGCCGTCACGCACGCCGCGCTCAGTCATGCCGCCGACCGCATCGCCGTCACCGCCGACGACGCCTCGCTCACTGTACCTACCTTGTAATCTACATAACCTCCCATTTTTGAAAGAACAGATTTTGTACGTAGTAGAACCATAGTGCAGTTATATTATTAGTGTAACATGTGTTGAAGCAGCTGAGTTGGCTTATGTTACTTATCCCCGTGTTAAACTATCAGGTGTTTGTTTTCATTCTCAAATTATACATTTGCTATACAAATATTATATTTTAAATTAATGTTTTAAGGTAAATCCCACTAGGTTTCTTGCTGGATCTTATCAGGTCAGAGATTTTATCCGTACCGTACGTACGTATGTTGTAATCTATATTAAATAAAACATATTATATTGTAATGTATTATATATTGTGTGGCAGATATGGGAGCGCGCCGGGGTGGGCAGCGATGTGCGCTGGGCGCGCGGCTGGCGGGCGGGCGGACACGCGCGCGGCTGGGCGGCAGCGAGTGCGGCGCGCTGGGCACCCGACGACGCGCGCCTGCTGCTCGCCGGCCCGCTAGCGCTCGCGGACCGCTGGGAGCTGATCATCCTGCGCTTCGACCGTATGCACTACGCTTATTTGTTGCCCTCATTATTATTGCAACAGCGGACTCTTATTTTAATGTCCTCCAGACCGAATTTCTGCGACTACCCATCTGCGGAGGACTGGATTATAGTGCGCGAATGTATCCTCAAGCACACTTCTCTATTCACTCACTCTCATAGTGGGAGTAGTAGAGACGTAGAATGAACGGCTTTGCATGGTTTCCGAGACACGATGGTGAGACACCGTTCATTTCCTAACTCTGGGGTAAAACACCATCAACTTTCTATATCCGTCTGTTACTGAAAATTCCACACAGAAAAACAAAACAATTGATTTGACCCGATCCGGGATTCGAACCCGGAACCTCACGATCAGCAGTCGCGTTTAAGATCACTAGACCAAAGCGGTAGTCATTTATCTAGTAAAAACGAGATAGAGCAAATATTTTACACTAAGTATGATCCCACCAAAAATAACTACTCAAGTTTCAACTATTGTACTTGAAGCTAACCGCACCAAAAACTTGTTCAACACCAAGTACCGATGACTTGTAGTTTCAGTTTTTTTTCCTTTGAACCTCGTTTTTTACCGCTCATCTAACTTGATATCAACTTAAAATTTCAAAATTGTAGATGAGGACTAGGTTTTAGATGGGTTACAAGTTATATATATATATATATATTTAGTAAGATAAAAATAGCACTTTTCAAACCTTTATAACTCAAATATTATCATTGAAACTAATATAATTCAGGCAGTGAGGAGGTCCCTTACTAGACATAGAAAATTACAAGTATATAGGTCTATTTTTGGGTTATAGAGGTCCAAAAGTATTATACGTGGTAGAGCCATGCTACAGTTATATTAGTAGTATAGTTGTAGTACGAATGGGTCGGCTCGACCGGGGAAGGACCACGCTCTCACAGAATACCAGCGTGAAATAGTAGCTTAATGCTGCTGTATTTCGTATGGTGAGTGTAGAGAACCAGAGACCCTTTTTACTGGAAACGAGGCATTCCATCTTAGTCCTCACTGGTGACAACGCATCTGCATTTTGATTCGTAATCGAGGATAGATGTGGATGTCTATGGGCCACAGTAACCACTTACCATCAGGTGGACTGTGTGCTCGTTTGTCACCCTATCTTATAAAAAAAATAAAAAAAAGTAGCTTGAAATGGATTTTTGGCTGACACACTGCCGTATGTTTTACTACGCAAGCATACATTTAAAAGAATCGCTCGGTCGACAAAAACGTAAAATGAATCGCACAGAGAGGAGTACATTCAATTTGAAATGATTTCAAACAAAGGCGCCTTATTTACCCTTATTTTCAAAAACTGCAATAATGGTATGTTATTTTTTATATATTTGCACTTAAATACAAAACTTGGCTACCCTTTGAAAAACAACCCTGTATTTAGACATAAAGTCCTACCACTTCTGTTATAATTTCAGTTCGTGCTTTGAATGCTTGCTTACAGAGAACGGTCGAGGAGTGACAGAAGTACGTGCGGAGTGCAGTTCGTGTGGCGGCTGCTGGGCGAGCGCCACCACCTTTGTAACAATGATACCGCGCCTCCTGGCGCCCGCGCGCGCCGTTACCACCGTGTGGCTCAACGCGGCCGACCAGGTGCCTTTATATCTTATTTTAATTTTATTTTAATTATTTAGATAAACAAACAAATGTACAAATGTAATTTATAACGGTATTATAAAAAGAGTATAGTACATTTACATTCAACACCATATACCAAATATTACTACAAATTTTTTTTGTAACGAATTGAAGCAAATAAGAATTGGTAGCAGAATCAATTAAAAAATTACCCCAAGAAGGTACCAGCACTTCCTTCGTGAGTGTGAGTGCTCACGCTGCCCCACGTATGCTGGGGGTGGGAATCTCGCGACTAAAACTGCTTGGTGCAAGCAGTGCAATAACACCAAGGCAAGCCCTGCCACGCTATCCGTGAATTTACAACATCGGGGGACTTTCCTATCACCCTAACGCTATCCAATACCATCTGGAGATGGTGAAGCCAACCTTGCTCTTTTTAACCGAGACTGAGCTGTCCTCTCCAGCTGATATGAATTGCCCCGGGCTGGAGCTTGCGTATATATCAGAGAGGCCATCTGTTTCCAACGCCTCGGCAGTCTTGAAGGTACGGACCTGTCCATCCCATTGTTATGCGTATACAGCCACGACCATCCCCGCGTCTACGGATGCCTCTATAGGTCCTATAGCGGTAAAGTCGAAACATACCGACTCATCGACCACGTTTAAATGGCTGCAGATCCCGTGCTACAGCAGTCCCATCCACAGAGATCGTTATCCTTGGCGATTTTAACGCCCGCAACGCAGAATCGCTTGGTTCACGTTTAAAGCGATTGTGAGGTAAGATCTTTTTACGACTTTGCTTTGGCATATGGTCTGACACAACTGGTTACTTTGCCTACGTGGATTCCAGATGTGGAAGATCATACACCTTCCCTGTTGGTCCTTCTACTGATCTCTTACATTTATTTAAAAAAAATATAGGGGAGGCACACAGCTCCACACACACCGTGCGCGGTGAGCGCCAACCATTTTGGTGTACTCTCCCCTTAGGGAACGCTAATTCGGGAACTGGACCGTAGTCCACAGCAAAATAACTGGCGAACCAGTGAAAGAGGCTTGACAACTTGTTAGTGCGTAAGCACAAACATCGACTGAAGTCGCGCATGTCAATGAGTGTAAACGCCATACATAATACGAACGAATCCAGCCACAGTGAATGTACGTCACACGGCTTAGGCAAATAGGCACATTGGCCGTAATCTCTCCGTGAGCGCCACCACCTGCCAGACCGCCGCTCCTGCAGACGTGATGTAAGTGTATGACATCACCACCGATATCATAATCAGCGCGGCTACTAGCCGCAGAGCGTGTCATGAGTCTACCGCTGACCTCAAGGAAATAGGGTCCCACGTTGTGCGGCTTTCGGCCGCAGCCTTGAGAGTCTCCTCAAATTTTCCCGCATGAGGTCGACACATATGCTCCACTAAACCAATATAACGGCAGATATAGCCAAAAGGCAGTTATAAGATTTTTGTAATAATTTGCCATCAGAAAGGTTTTGTGTCACTGACGTTGAGTAAATGCATTTTCGATCATGTTTCTCACCCACCAACAAGTTGCCTTCAATCATTCAAGGGTGAGAAGGTTACAGAGATATATAATTATGTTGTTATATAAAACATCGTGGAGGGCAGACAGTCTGCAGCCCCGTAATGAAGGGACCTGACTTGGACAAAGCTACTCAGGTGTGAGTCAAACCAAGACGCAGAGAGCGCCATTGAGAATAGCGTCCCACCAAATAAACATCGCAGAGACGCAATGCTGCCGAACGCGACAAGCATAAATACGACTATCGTCGGGCTTACACCATCCCAAGGTCCCCCATACATCCCAGCAGACATTACCACCCGCATACCTCCATCGACCAGAACCACAAGAGTGGGTCGAATAAGGCGCAGCACACCCGCAGATCCATCACAAGACGCAATACCGCAAGAAGCAGTAAGCATCCATGCAACTATCATACGGATGGTGCCCCCTCACAACACACCCACATGATTCCTATCGACTTTGGTAACAAAGTTTGTATTGTTGTTAACTAAAACATATCTCCAACGTATCATAGTAGCACGCTACTAAGACGCTAATGAACAAAACTCCACGTATCACAGCGCTAATGCACTAAGACATGAAGTTCAGTATATTGGTTACACTTTAAAGTGCTACCAAACACACTCATCCCTATCCGAAAGATAGACGACGCATCGCTATGCGCTATGACGTCGCCCACAAACGGTATAGGTGTGCGATGTCCACGGGAAAGCCGTATTGCTACAACAAACCCGCTTACCACCGGCACTAAAATGATATGTGTAGGACACATCGGTTAGCGAGTCCAAGTTTACCTCGTGAAGCAGCATACACGCCACCGCAATATTCCTTTTCAAGTCCTTAATAAGGACTAGTCATTTTGCTACAGTACTAAGAGCAGTCGGTCAACGGACCCTATATAATGCTTATGCATCAAGGACACCTTCTATAATATTGCTTTTGTACCATAGACCTCAATTTCATAAGTCATTAATACATAGGACTTACCTTCACGATTCTACTATTGTAATGCTATTTCATCATAGAGATCTTCTACAGTAATGCTTTTGTATCATAGACCTTACTTTCATAAGTCATTTATATATAGGACTCGAACCCACGACCCCACTATTGTAATACAAATTCATCATAGAGACCTTCTATAGTATAGGTATAGGTATTGCTTTTGTATCATTGAGTTTATTATCATGAGTCCCTAATATAGGATTAGTCATTGTGCTACATTACTTCAAGCAGTCGGGCTCCCGACCACCCCATATATATGTGACATAACTGCAGGTATGTATCTCCGGCAGCTCCTCCATACAAGACATCTATACATGAAAACCTTCCATAACTTGGGAAAATTTTCTTTTATACATGAACTCCTTCCATGACTTGGACAATTTTTAACAAATTTTCTAATTATCTTATAAATGTTATTTATCTTTATTTTTATAATATTTTTGACTTGTATTTCTATTATTTATCATATTTTAAATATTTTTACAAGTTTTTAATTAAATTTATTTATTATGAAAGACAATATTTTGCCTTTAATTTACTATGTTATTGGTCTAATGTCTGAAATGTGTTTATATTAACTTTATGCTTGTTAATGTAATTTTTGCTTAATATATATATATATATATATATATATATATATATATATATATATATATCGATGACTGAGTTTTTACTGATCGGCTCGATTCACTGGCGCTGCGTAGGGATGTTGCATCCCTTTGCATTTTTATCGTTTCTACAACGGGCAGTATTCTGAGGAATTGTTCGGTTAATTCCAGCAGCGAAGTTTCACGAACGCACATCGCGTCAAAATTCACGACACCATCTGGAAGCTTGGCAGTCCACCACCGTGCGATTTACTAAGAGTTTTCTTCCTCGCACAAATTATCTGTGGAGTTTTTTACCAACGACGATTTTCCCAGACCGATACGACTTAGGGACCTTTAGGAAATGAGCTTACTTCTTTCTAAAAGGCTGGCAACTCACCTGTTATACCCCTGGTTTTGCGGTTGTTCATGGGCGGTGGTTGTCAATCAACATCAAGTGAGTCGCATATTCGTTTGCCCACTTTTCTATTTTTTTTTATAGGATAGGGTGAAAAACGAGCACACAGTCCACCCGATGGTAAGTGGTTGCTGTAGCCTATAGATCTGTACATCTATCCTCGATTACGAATCAAAATAAAGATGCGTTGTCACCCGTGATAACTAAGATGGAATGCCTCGTTTTCGGTTAAAAGGGCCTCCGGTTTTCTACACTCACCATACGAAACACATCAGCATTAAGCCACCATTTTACGGTGGTATTCTGAGAGAGCGTGGTCCTTCCCCGGTCGAGACGACACATTCGTGCTACAAATATACCTTTAATATAACTGCAACATGAATCTACCTCGCACTAAGGTATAAAAAAAAACCTTGACCACTAGAAACCTTTCATTCCGATCGATCTAATCTTCTGAACTTGTTCACAGAGACTACATTCGGAGTACGCCGGTGTGACAGTGCCGGTACTGAGGATATACAACGAGGCAACTACGCATATCACGTAAGACTTTATCCATCCAGGATCATAACTGTATACCTCATAATTATATATGCGTGAAATATGTACGAATAGAGTATCCTCTGATTTACTTTATTATTGTCATGCTTAAATTCAGTTTTGACAGAATGGTGTGGAGGAAATGTTCGATTGATGACAATAATAAACATTAACCCCGTAGTGGCGGTGTAAAAATATCCTCTACCCCGTATCGTCCCGTGGGTATCGTAAGAGGCAGGAGTGACAGTAAGAAACTGAAACAAAGATAGGCAGCAGCATTTTTAATAAGAACTCGAAATTATAAAATCTTAGAATTCCAACCCACCTGCCAAGCGTAGCAACTATGGCAAAAATCCTCCTTATGAGACAGTTTCTATGAAAGTCATATTTTCAGTATTAAATTTATATAATCATGTCTACCAAACTGAATATCGGTCACGACGGCCTGCCTCAACGTAGACTAGCCATCCGTGCAGGATAGTTATATAATTCCCAAGTGTATGCGCAAGCACAGGCGCACTCTCTATTACCTCACTCTTATATTCCGATGGGATGGTAATCCGACACGACCGTAAAGAGGCCAGCCACAAGACCAACGGCTTTACGTGCTTTCTCAGGCACGGGGATGAGACACCACCAACCTTCTGACTCCGAGCAACTACTAAGAATTTCTTGCCCGTAAAACTCAATAATTGATTTTTGGCCCAACCCGGGATTCAAACCCAGGATTTCGTGATCAACAGTCACACTACTACAACCACGAGATCATCGAGGCAGTTTACATAGTCTGTAATGGAATGGAACCTTTAGGGCATGCGCTCAAAAACAGTACGGCATGTTACGGCGTGTGAAGGTATTTTTGTCGCGGTAAAAAGATTTTCGAAGTAATTTTAATGGTGTTAGCACTTATAGTCCTTTATTTCAACACGAACAGACGGAAACGTCTCGCGTGACACCGCGGTATGCTGCTGCGTGTCACGGAACTTCATGGGACGCCGAGGCACGCTGCGGCATCGCTTGAAGCATAGGTTCGTTTATGTTGTTAAAGGAATGTTAGTGCTTAGTTATTGAAACGAGGTTGAATCCAGACTGTTGCGGCGGTAATCTCAGCGACTTGCGCGAGCGCCCGGTACGCGAGCACGTCTTGACTTGTTTGGTATGACACAAGATCCACAGGATATTCCATCATGCAGCGCGTTGCTACAGGATCCTCAGGTATGCCGAAGTATGCCTTGCCACGCCGTGTTATGTCGTGCCGTCTGTGACCGCAAGCCCTTATGTACGCACCCTACTGAGAGGTATACATGTAGAATTAAATTAAACTTTGTCCGTGGTTGAAATGTGACAAAATATTAATATATTAACTTACTTGTTAAAAAATATAATTTTTACACTTATTTCAGTCACGTGTTGGTAGCTAAAGTGCCTGCAGAAGTGTTAGAAAATTTAGAACAGAAAAATTCTACAACTTTAGCTTCGGAATCTGTAGAAGAGCACGTGCTTCAGGAAGAAGAGGATTGTCCAGCGCCAGAGTATTGGCAGGCCACATTGCCGGCACGTATTACAACGGAATAGTTTTAATAAGTTCTAAGTATGATAGCGTACAGTAATTTTTTGTTAAACCTATGTGTATATCATGTATGTCTTAAGCCATACCTGAGAGTACTATATTTGTTGCCAATTATGTTTAGCTTTATCAAATCATCCGACTAGGTAAGTCCACCTCATTCAAGAAGTAAATTGACGGAATCAACTCGTCTCAGTAGCGTTTGCGAAATTAAATTCAAGGCATTAAAAACAAGTGTCTACAACCAGTGCGGGTTGTAAGTAACACTTGAACTGTGACGTGGTCTTCCACTGCTGGCGCTACGAAGAATTTAAATGTCACACAATGAAGTATGGAGATAGCTACATTCGGAGTTTTTCCGCGGAATAGAATCCTAAATAGCTCAGCACATCAGTGAGCTAAAGTGACATTCCCATGTAGCTCGCATAGAACTGGAAGAATACAAAGGTTTTAAAAAAAAGTTTTATACCGGTCAGTAGAGGGGATGCTTGTCATGGCAGTGGAGTGGATTGCCTGCTAGCTAGATCTACTAACTAGATCTGGTAAGACAGACATAGAAATTTGATGAATGCAGGTGCTTATGTCATGAGATTACTTGACGAATACTAATATGTATAGTTATAGACTTGTGAAGGTTTGTAATTATAAAATAATAATAATGTCCTCCAAACTTAATTTAATTAGGTTTCGAGGTAGCGCTCTTGTGTATGCACAAGCACGGGTTCACTCTCTATTCTCTCACTTCCATAGTCCGATGGGAAGCTAATATACACGACCGGAGCGAGGTCAGGTGTTACGGCTTACGTCTTTACGTGCTCTCCGAGGCACGGTGTGAAAAGTTTGCTAATTTTCTGACTCCCGGCTGCTACTACGAATTTCTTTAAAAAAAAAACAACAACTGATTTTGGGCCCGACCCTGGGTTTGAACCCAGGAGCTCATGATTAGCAACATTTACGAGCACTGGACCTACTAGGCTGTAAGCGATGTAAGTTTATAGCAATAGTGATCAGGTACGGCAAGAGCGCGCGGCGCACGTGCTGGTGGCGGCGCTGGGTGCGGCGGGAGGTGGGCGAGGCATAGCGCGCGCGCTGGGAGCGTGGCCGCTGCGCACGCTCGCGCCGCCGCCGCTGCTGGCCGCCTCGGTGTCGCTGGCCGAGCGCGCGGCGCGCCGCCGCCGCAGCCGCGCCGCGCCGCCGCCGCACGACGAGCCGCCGGCCAGTGAACACGAGCTTCGCGCGCTCTGCACGCCGCCCCTAGCCACCTGCCGACTTCGAAATAGGATACTTGGACTCGAAATACACCCTAAGTATGTTTTTTATTTATTTATTATTATAACTAAGTATGTTTTTATTATTTAGGCTTTATTTGTACACAAAATTGAAAATCGCAATATTTTCTTACCATCACAGGCTACTTATAGGCACGGGATCAGCTCGGCAAGCGAGGGTTAGGGTTGATAATCACAGTACGTGATGTCTCGTACCTTTGCATGCCGTAATCGATCTGGTAATGATACATTTTGAATGAAAGGTCATTTCACCTTAGCGTGGAATTTAGGAAATATGTAAAAAAAAATCAAAAAAATTTAAAAGGGTGTGGGCTTTTAATAAAACTTAAATGACATAATGGTGAAACTAGTTCACCAATGGTTATACCTTTTATTTCATTATGAATTATAAACAATATTTATTGAAAGTCACTCTTATGTTTCATTTACAGCAAAGGGACTTTAAAAAAATATTATAATCATTAAACTTACACTTTAATTATTTACAAAAAACAAATAAGATATAACATGATAGCGATCACCTCATTCACATAGGTTATTATTTATTATAAATCTCTGCTTAATAAAGTTTTTAAACTTGATGGAAGGTAGATTTTGTACATTTTTTATAGGATAGTGTGACAAACGAGCACACTGTCCACCTGATGGTAAGTGGTTGCTATGGCGCATAGACATCTGTATGGGCTGCGATGGGACCCCTACGTGGTCGGTTGATAGTATGTGATAATAAATGATAGTCAATACCGGGAAGTTGATAATCGATATTTTATTGATAGACCCAACTAAATCTAATTTAATGATAGATGGGAAATGATACTGCGAGCACGCGTGACCGGTATTGCTGGGCTCAATTAGCGCACTGACTCCAAATGCATTATTGTAGCGTTATAGCGTAAACTGCCGACGCCACAAAAATGTACGTGCTGCAGCCCGTACATGCTCCCGGGCTGAAAGATAGAGAGTCATGAAGATGAGATGAATTTAAAACTAATTACAAGGTGATAAACATTTTGGCTTAAAACTAGTTACAAATAATTGATGCAAAATAAATAATAACAGTGTATTTAGACACCCGTGTCCGTGATAGTAAACACCGATTGAAGCACTGGTGAGGTGGTGTTTTTGTTTACGCGAGTTCTTAAATTTTTCATTTAATTCGCTAGTAATGTCATCACTGTTACACTGCACTGCACTTGCTTGCAACTCTACATCTACAAATTGCACTCCACTATTACCCTGCACTTCACTATTACACTGCACTTCACTACACTTATTTTGTACGCGATCGCGACCTGCACGCCTCCGCGCGCGCCGCACGCGCCGCCACACGTAGAATCCTCCGAACACTCCAGCCGTTATAATCACCAGGTAGAGGACGGTGTAATGGTGAATGTCGTGATAGGATACACCTGCTGCTAACGGCTCAGTCTGTTTCATGACATCCAATTGTTCTCGTATGGCAAGCAGTTGTTGTTGGCTGATAGTCTCAAAGCTCGTGCTGGCGTTCATTTCCGGTATCGAGATATTTATTAAATGATTAATCGAAGCGATCTTTGGTATACCAATGTCGAGCTTTAAATTGATTTGAGATGTATCTGGTTTGTATGCATAAAAATGGAAATCAGCTGATTTGATAAGGCAGTCCTGTCCCAGCGTAATAAGTCCGGCGTCACGCAATTGAATAGCCGTAACTTGATCTTCGCATAACAACTTGAAGTAGCATTTATTACAACAGAAATAAAAGTAGTTATTGAGTTTACTTGTTGCAATGAAAATATTTTTGCAGGTGTTAATGATCGTTCTACAGCTTCCAAGTCCTTCATCCTTCTCACACAAACTCTTATCATTGATCATATGATGAATAGGCTTCTTGAATCAACACAACACTGTATTTAAATCGCGATCAATGCAGTCACGTAAATCAGCATATGATAGCAATATAAACGAATCCCTTTTTAAGTTTAAAGCAAGATATTCGCTAATAGGGACAATGCTGATCATGTTGCTACCTGATTGTTTAGGTATGGGAATTGCTTTAAGGACTTCGTAAGCGTCTCGTGCTAATAATGGTATTCGGATTTCGAAAATAAGAAAGGACTTCGATAAGCGTGCTTTTACGTTAAGTAATTTGTATATGTTTGAATAATTCGCGTGATCGGTAGGTAGTGATAGGTCTTTAGGTATCTGAGTAGAGATGGCATTTAATTCGTGTTGGAGTTGCTTGGGGGTTAGGAGATGAATATCATACTTCCCGTGAAATACGTCTGTGATAGTTTCAATGAGATAAGTTTGTATTTCTTTTAAATTGTTCAAAATGTTGTTTGTAACTATAGCGGCCAAGGTAAATTCGTTTATATATGAGTTATTTGAGACTTGTGACTTTAGTGCGTTCATTGATTGTTCAAGTTCGATCATCTTTTTGTTGACTGTTTTATGATGCTGTTCCATGATCGACTCTACCCTCTTGATGACATTGAACTCTGCTTCTACGACTGAAGTTTGATTCTTCCACAGCTGGGCTAGGTGTCCTTGGTTTTTTCTGATTGAGTCGATATCTTTTTCATATTTTTCAGCGAAGTTGCTGTCAAGCACCCCAAACAACGCGTTTGCGATATTACCTACACCATTGATGAGTCCCCTGCGCTTAGGTGTGACTAGGTCGTCCTTATCTTGCAACAAGATATTGTAGCGCCGTAGTTCCGACCGCTCGTGATTCAATTGATACATGACACTCTCGCAGTGTGAATGCCCTCTTATCTTCGAACAGATGTTTTCTAGGTATTCCATGTACTTCGAGGACGCGGCGGTGCCTTCCCAATATGGGTAGAGATCATAATAGACAACGAGTTTCCAATCGTCAGCTATCAAATGCATGTTTACAATCTTGTCGAAAAATAGGCTAGTATTATTTTGCAGTTTATTTATAGTATATAGTCCTCTAGTATTAGTTATAAGGGTCATAAAAAATAATAAGATAGAAGTTGCAACTGTAATGAAACTGTATCCTCTATTCCTTTGTTTTATCTTACGCTTTATTGGTTTCTCTTGCTTTAATTCCTGATCTTGTGTTTCTTCGGAGATGATAGGGAGTATTGATAGTTTGAGAACAGGTCTTTTCATATAACCGCTTTTTGTTTTTAACGTCACAACACGCACGTAGCCGTCATTACCAGGGTGCAATTCGACCACCCTACCGAGGGCCCATCTGCCTGGAGGAAGGTTGCCATCATTGATGAGTACGATGTCATTTAATTTTATATTTTCTTGAGGTTGGCGCCACTTGCTCCGGGTTGATAGATTTGTTAAATATTCTTGTTGCCACCTTTTCCAAATGTCTTGGAATATTTTTTATGTTAAATGCCACCTAGTCCTAAGATCTCGTTCCGTCTCATAAATTGATAGAATCGGACCGCTTGATAGAAAATGTGAAGGGGTTAAATAATTTAAATCATCAGCGTCCTCCGTCAATGGACATAGTGGTCTCGAATTTAAGCAAGCTTCTAATTGTGCTAGCAGCGTGCTGTACTCTTCGTAGGTGAGTTTTTGATCACCAACCACCCTCCTTAGATGATACTTGAGGCTTTTCACGGCTCCTTCACAAAGACCATTGGCTGACGGCCACGAAGGTGCATTCAAGTGCCAATTTATACCCATCTCGGACACTTCTGAGAGGAACTCATCACTAAATGTTTTGAGGAGCTCTTCGTATTCCTGCTGTAAGACCTTGTTGGCTCCTATGAAGTTCGTGCCATTATCGCTATAAATGTGATTAGGTTTGCCACGGCGAGCTGTCATTCTCCGTAACGCTGCTAAGAATGCAGTACTCGTCAGGTCAGACACCAACTCCAAATGTACAGCTTTTGTTGCCATACACGTGAACACAGCGATATAACCTTTCGTAGTTTTGATCCCACGGCCTGAGTTAGCTTTGATGAACACGTGGCCCGTGTAGTCTACAGCGACATGATGGAAGGGGCGTGAAGGGTTTGCTCTAGCTGCTGGAAGGTCACCCATAATTTGATAGTGTTTGGTTGGTTCGTGCCTTCTACATTTGATACAATGACGTAATCTCTTCTTTGTAGCTCTGTTGCCACCGACGTTCCAATACTTTTGTCTCAGGTTGGCTGACGTTAGCCGAGCACCACCATGATATGTCATTTCATGCGCCTGGTCTATAAGAAGCTCCGCAAGACGACTGTTGCTGGGTATAATGATAGGATTTTTCATGTCTGGGTCCAGATTGGCATTTCGCAACCTCCCACCGACTCTCAATACTTCATCTTGATCAATATACGGATTTAGTTCACAAATGTTGCTTTTTCGATTTATTTTATTTCGTTGTTTTAAATCTGATAACTCTCTTGCAAATCCCGTTTGTTGTATATTTTTGATAATTAATAACTTAGCTTCTTTCAACTCTCGTACTGTTAAATAATTTATATTTTGTCCTTTTTTGATAGTTAGAAATCTCCGAATCCATGCAACTATTCTTACCGCTTTGTTAATTGTACTATATTTTAATAGGATTTCTTGAATGATAAAATCAGGTTGATGTTGTGCTACTAAAATTGTTTTTGATAATTTTAATTCTTCGTTTGTGGTATAAGCGATCTTATGCCCTTGATCATTATAAGTTGATAGCCAAGTCGGGCCCAGCCACCACAAGGTCTGGGCTTTGAGTTGTGATGCAGTTAGACCACGACTGGCACAGTCGGCTGGGTTTTCTTCCGACTTAACGTACCTCCAGCAGTCAGGTGGCATATTTTTGGTTATTGTACGAACTCTATTTGCCACAAACGTTTTCCATCTGGATGGTTCTCCGTTGAGCCACCCCAGTACTGCCATGGAGTCAGTCCAACCATATATTTTGATATTGTACCCACTAAGGCACTCTGCGACTTTACCCATTAGCTTTGATAGGAGTAGTGCTCCGCTCAGCTCCAACCGCGGTAGCGAGACTGTCTTGCTGGTTGGCACAAGCCTGGCTCTGCCGGCCACCAACACTACAGACGATTTATTGCCTTGGTTGATACGACAATAGATCACACATGCATAAGCTCTGACAGACGAGTCACTGAACCCATGTAGCTCGATACTGTCGCACTCATGGATCTGCAGCCATCGGGGTAACTGAAGGTCTTGAATATTGTGCATATCCTCTCTGACCTTCTTCCACTCGACATATACTTCATTCGGTATAGGATCATCCCAGTTAATGTTATCAGCAGTCCACACTTGTTGAAAAATAATTTTTAACTTAGTTGATAGTGGTGATAGCCAACCGAGCGGGTCAAAAAGTTTTGATATGTCTGATAAAAGGTTTCTCTTTGTGACCTTGTTGGAGACTTCCGTCGGTTCTAAATTTGATTGAAACATGAAAACATCTTCTTGTGGATTCCATCTTAACCCAAGGGTTTTCGTTTGCGCTGATTGCTTGAAATCAAAGTTGTCATCCTTTGATAGAGTTGACTCTTCCTCTCTGATCAAGTCATCGCAGTTCGATCTCCATTTCCTCAAATGAAATCCAGCCGATTTTAATAAATTGATAAGGTCTTGCTGTAATTGACGTGCGGTTCTTATATCGTGACACCCATGGACCAGGTCATCCATGTAAAAGCAGTTGTTTAATACGTCGATCGCCTGACTGTTTTGATAGTTAGGTTGTTCATCACATGCAAGTTGTTTGAGAGTCATCATCGCTAGGAACGGCGCTGCTTTCGTTCCGTATGTGACTGTGGTTAGTTGATAGTCTTTGATAGGTTCTGAGGGAGAGTCACGCCAAACGATCCTTAATAACTGTTGATCATCGGGGTGGATCCAAATCTGCCTGAACATTTTTTCAATATCGGCTGTGAACGCAAACTGATATTGTCTCCACTTGATTATGAGAGACTGCAGATCCAGTTGGAGATTAGGACCACATCTCATGACGTCATTCAAGCTATTACCTGATGATGTTTTACACGAAGCGTTAAATACCACTCTAAATTTGGAATTAATGATAGTGTCGTCAGCACGCACACAATGATGAGTTAATACACAATGCTGACGTCCCTGCGTCGGTTTACCGGTAGCTGGAATCATGTGTCCGAGGGCGCGGTATTCCTTTATAAATGATTGATATTGATTTTTAATGTTTTCGTGTTTTTTGAATGTGTTTTCTAACGATTTAAATTGAGCGATAGCTTTTGATTTTGATTCTCCCAGCTTATCCGGGAAGTCTGGGGTGAGGGGCAAACGTACTTCGTATCGACCGTCTTCGCGCCTGATAGTAGTAGACTTGTAATAGTCGATGCATAGTTGATCCTCAAATGATAGGGTAGATTCTTCACTGATATCCTCCATCTCCCAGAATTTTTGAATCTCCTTTAAGTCGTTAATGATCACGTTACATTGTAAAGTTTTTACGTTACCGGTTAAAATCCAGCCTAAACGAGTATTCTGAGCTATCGGTATATTATCATTCAACCTACAAATTCCCTCTAATAAGATCAAAGAATAAACATCTGCTCCTAACAGAAGGTCGACCGGGCGACTGATATTAAATTCGGGATCTGCTAGCGTGATGTTATTAAAATATGTCCAGGACGGTTTTGAAAAGCTAAAGTTAGGTAAATTTTTGATAAGGCTTTTCATTATGTATACTTCCGGTTCAAATTCAAAATCGTTATTTATAGCTTTGCATTTGATAGTCATGACGCCTTTACAATTGCTCTCCTTAGTACCTACTCCAGATATCACTCCCCTACATCGAAGTCGAGGTTGGCCGAGCAACTGAGCCGCATGTTCACTGATGAGAGAAGCTTGGGACCCTTGATCTATTAAAGCACGCATGCTGACGAAACTCCCATCATATTTTTGTACCTTAAGTATAGCTGTAGCTAAAAGAATTTCAGGCACGTCACATTGCATCGACACGTGTAAGTTGCTTCGTACTTGACCCGAAGTTTCAGGTTTCTGGTTGCTTACGCGGGTTGCTGCCTTCGGCGAATTATTATAATTATGTTGAAATGATTTATGCAAAATAGAATTATGCGCTTCATTGCACTCTGTACATCTTTTTTCGGAAATACATGGCTTACCATTATGTGAATAAAGGCAATTTTCGCATACATTCAGTCTTGATACAGTTTTAAGCTTTAGGTAAGGTGTCATGTTTAAAAACTTTCGACAGTAATAAAGACAATGTTCATTGGTTTTGCAAAGTGCACACTTATAAAATTTCCAAGAAGTATTGTTATTAGCGTTTGATTGTTGTAAAGTGAATTTACCGTGCAACGGAAAGGCTTGTTTATTCAAGTTTCTTTGATACCTATTATTGAAAGGTCGCGGCGAATAATTGTTGTTGCTATGTACATTTTTTGCAGAGGTCTCAGACTTCTTTCGAGAAGATTCTAAGCTTGTAAACTTGCCTTCTAAAAAAGACAGAAATTCATGCAAATTAGGTAACTCGCGGGGCTCCTTGACTGACGCCATGTATTCATTATGCGTGTCAGCATCGAGTTTTTGCGAAAGGAGATGCACAATCAATGAATCCCATGAATCAACGTTAACGCCTAAATTTTTGATAGCGTTTAATGTTTCTAGGGTTGTGTCGTGAATACGCTTTATATGATTTAAAGACGTATGTTGCATTATGGGGATATTTAGTAAGATATCGATATGCGAGCGGAAAATTAAGCGTTTATTATTATATCTGTTGTTAAGTATGTCCCAACAGATTGGATAATTATCAGATGATATTGGTAGATGTTGAATTAGTCTCTCCGCTTCACCTCTAACTTTAGTTTTAAGGAATTGCATCCTTTGTGCGTTAGATAATGACGGGTTGCCGTGAATAGTTTCCGTGAATAGGTCTTTGAAGGAACTCCACTGATGGTAGCTACCACTAAATGTAGGTATCTATACGTGAGGGGTCGATTGCTCTCGATATGATACAGACCACAGTTTACGGTTGATGGATTTGATAATCTCGTTGTATTTTCTTTCGTATGTGAAAAATGATAACTCATAATCTGGGTTCCTACCCCCAAGCTCACTGTCTAACTCCCAATGCATATTATCAATTAAAGACCAACGCGATTGTATAGCACGCAATAAATGATCGAATTCCCACTTTTCTGATATCGAATCTAAGTTGATATTAGATACTGTGTGTTCGAATGCCTTAAAATTACTAGTTTGCTTGCGTAACATTTCGTCCGTCTTGCTATTAGTCCCCTGGGACTGGGACAGAGTAACCTGCGGCGACGGCTGCCAAGATGGTCCAGGCGTCCCTAGCGGTGTAGCGGGTTTCAACACTGGAGTTGCCGGCCTGTCCTCTCTAACCTGATAGGTAGCGATTGCTGTTCTAATTTTCTCGTATTTATTTCTACACGATTCAAATTGGTTACTCTTAAAATAGGAATGAGACTTCGCATACTCTATTCCACTTAATATACCATGATTAGATTGAAATTCTGCCCAGTATTTGTCTAGAGTATCTAACCTCCGTTTGAAATAATCTGGCGTCTTTCAATCGGCACTATCCTTTTTAAAATTGGTAAAAGTCTGCTCTATTGCCCCGAACAATTGTTGTTGATTTGCCAAAATATCCTCCATGTTGGACATAGTGATAGAAAAAAAAGGAAAGATCCTACTTGTTCAGATCTGCTCAGCTGTTTGCAGTTCACCGACTCCCGATGTTGACAATCCGATGATAGCTCACGTCTCCTGCTGGTTGCTCTCACTTGTGTTGCACACTTTTTGTACACACACGCGAGTTTGTCGAAGGACCAAAAAATATGTATGGGCTGCGATGGGACCCCCACGTGGTCGGTTGATAGTATGTGATAATAAATGATAGTCAATACCGGGAAGTTGATAATCGATATTTTATTGATAGACCCAACTAAATCTAATTTAATGATGGGAAATGATACTGCGAGCACGCGTGACCGGTATTGCTGGGCTCAATTAGCGCACTGACTCCAAATGCATTATTGTAGCGTTATAGCGTAAACTGCCGACGCCACAAAAATGTACGTGCTGCAGCCCGTACAACATCTACATCTATCCTTGATTACGGTTCAAAATATAAATGCGTTTTCACCCGTGAGGACTAAGATGAAATGCCTCGTTTCCAGTAAAAAGGGTCTCCGATTCTCTACACTCACCATACGAAACACAACAGCATTAACATCGATCGCTAATAGTTTTTATTAGTGATCGATGAGCATTAAGCTCCTATTTTACGCTGGTATTCTGTGAGAGCGTGGTCCTTCCCCGGTCGAGCCGACCCATTCGTGCTACAACTATACTACTAATATAACTGCAGCATGGCTCTACCACGTATAATGGGATTATGTTGTAAAAGCGTATCCATCATCCTAAGAATGCATTACTAACTCTGTGGAGTCGAGTAACTAGTACTACTAGCTTGTATCTGTTCCTAATATTTACAGAGTGAATATCACTTATTTTATGAAAACTACTTATACTTTTATGTGTCTGTACAGTAAGCTATATGTTTAAATATTATCCCAATGTCTCTTCAGTAACTCAACCACCTGGCTGCACATGAACATGGTAGAAAGGAATATTAGACCCTACAGACCCTCACTAAGTTCCCCTTTTCTGCAGTCCATAATACCCTAGCCGTACAATATAAATATACTTACATAAATTATATATAAGTTCGGGATGTCTGCACCATGAGGCCTAAGGTAACAGACGGACAAAGATAGGATGTCATGTGTTAGGTAATGAGTTTCTCTCACTGCCAGTCAAGCGGACTCACAAGACTTGTCAGGGTTTCTGACAGATAAAGGAGTCGACGTCTCCGTGGCGCAGTGGCTTAGCAATGAGTGGCTGCGCTGGGGGTCGCGGGTTCGAATCCCGCACGGATCAAATATTTGTATGGCCTACAAATAGTTGTTCCGGGTCTGGATGTTTGTCCTTGTGCAATTTATGTTTGTAAACTGCTCCTACGAGACAAGAGAAAATCTTAGTGTAGGGTAACGTTTTTAAAAAAAAAAAAAGAAAAAAAAGTCTTGGCCACAATGAGAGGGGTGTCTTACCAAGAGTTTCGGCTGTAAACGTTGGAAGATGATTTTAGTCACAATAATGTCCAATTTATTAAATTTGATTTACTTAAGTACAGAATTTACATCGTTATCAAAAATTACTCTACTCACATTTTAATGTGCGAAAGTTATGGCAATGTGACTACATTGGACTATAATTGGACTACTGCGTGCAATGTTGAGAGCTGAACATCTTGGCGTCTCTCAGGAAGAGGTTTCAGCTAGTAGAGGCTTGCTTTGAAGGTGGCCGATGGCTTGAAGTCGGTTGAAGCTGGGCAGTTCTCAGGTCGCGAGCTGGTCTGGCTGGTTGTGTCTGCTCTGTTTGTTGCTTGGTCGGCCTGGGTGGCTGCGGCTGCTCAACGTTTCGTCTGCAGTGTTTCACACGCGACACCAATCCTGTCATGTGTGATTGAAAACAAAAGGTTATTTCAAAATATAAACGAAGAAAACTACTATCTAAGGTTTGCCATATAGTATGTTCTAATTTTGCCCCTCTTTTTAACATAAACTATTAAAATTGTCCTTGGTGGTATCATGCATAATCCATTGTGGCGCTCACTGGATGAAATATGACTAAGGATTCTCTTCTGCCGTCACCGCGCTGTCATACAAAAATCATGAAAATTTTCAAATTACATAAAAATCAATATGTTTCGTAAATATTAATATAAGTAACGAAAAAGAAGTTCATTAAAAATATTTAAGTATATTTAACAAACTTCAACGTTACTTGGAAACCATTTTTACGAATAAAGACAAAAATATCATACACTAGCTATGTAAAATGTAGTCATACCTTTAATATAGAGGTGGAACATAACCTACTTTACGTGTCGTATCATCAACAGCGGCGGTTGTGTGTGGGCGAGCACTTGCGAGGGCGCTGAGTGCGTGTCGCTGCCGGCGCTGCGGCCGCTGCTGCGAGTGTCATCTGCAACCAGCGCGCCTGTCTCCACCTTTCCGTACATGGTGCAGCCCGCTGTGTCCGACGATTACATAGCCGCGTGAGCTATACACTATTATTTAAACGACCGAATAGGCTAGTGGTCTGAATACCACTGCCACATTTGCTATATTATGTGTATAGCACCAATGAGTTTGCTCGATTGGGAAGGGGCTACGCACTCAAAGAATACCAGCGTAAAATAGCAGCTCAATGCTGCCGTGTTTCTTATGGTGAATGTTTAGAACAGGAGGCCCTTTTTACTCGAAACGAATCGTTCCATCTTCCATCTGGAAACGAATCATTCATAGTCCTCAGTGGTGACAACGCATCTGCATTTTGATTTGGGTTAATCGAGGATAGATGTGGAGCTGCATCGTCCATTTACCATCAAGTAGACTGTATGCTTTTTGTAGGGTGACAGACACCCTTATTCTTTAAAAGTAATTTAATAGTAGATAAATAGCATATCGTCTACCTTTATCTTCTTGAACTTAAAGGGGTCACAATGCATCTACATTTGAATAAATTTAGATATCTCTAGGCCACAGCATCCACTTACTATTAGGGTGAGATGTGTGCCCATTTGTCACTCTTATTCTGTAAAAAAATCAGGTTTAGGTTTAAAGATGCCACATACACGACTAGCTGCATCAATATTTTATGCAAGAACCTAAACTATTTATCGTTGGATCTAATTATAGCGTTATCTTGATATTACATCCTTATTTACATTCGATCTTATTTCATGTGTTACGTTGGAAAGGGAATGTAGGTACACGTGAGACAATAGTTTGCGTTTGCGTAAACACTTGTGGTGATATAATTTTTACTCAGCTTTGATGAAGATTTCTTGTTTCTCTTCCTAGATATTAGTTCTAAAAACAATCGGTGCAAACACGAGAGATTTCAAAAGGGCGGCCACTCTCGTCAGTTCTAATAACAATTTCATATTTCTAAATCATAATTCAGAACTCGACTATACATACCCCACACTATTACACCGAATACGGAAACACACAACGATAAATTCGAAACAAAATTATTATATTCTATTCTAATGTCATAATAGGTGGTAACTTAGTGCTAATAATGACTTATGGATCTGAGACGTGGTCCTTCACTGCTGGCCGTATGAGGACGCTTAAGGTCGCTCAGCGAGCTATGGAGAGGGCTATGCTCGGAGTTTCTCTGCGTGATAGACTCAGAAATGAGGATATCCGCAGTAAAACCAGAGTGACCGACATAGCCCAACGGATTAGTAAGCTGAAGTGGCAATGGGCCGGCCATATAGCTCGAAGAACCGATAACCGATGGGGAAGAAAGGTTCTCGAGTGGCAGCCTCGTACCGGTAGGCGTAGTGTAGGGCGACCCCCCACTAGATGGAGTGACGACCTGGTAAGACATGCAGGAAGTCGATGGATGCAGGTGGCTCAGGACCGTGCTTTGTGGCATTACTTGGGGGAGGCCTATGTTCAGCAGTGGACTTGTGAAAGGCTGTAATGATGATGATGATAGTGCTAATAATGCCCTATTTATAAACGAAAAACGTTTCACTACATTTATTGTAGCAAGTTTCCTAGTTCAGTGGGCTTGCAAAAAGTGGTTTTAGATTTAGTGGTGACAACTATATCATATTTTATGTATAAAATTGTTATATCATTAAACGTACGTGTACGTAACTAATTATCTGTTATTTTATGCTGGTATTTTGTAAAAGCGTGGTCCTTCCCAGATCGTGTCAACCCATTCGCGCTCCAACTATACTACTAATATAATTGCAGCGTGGTTCAATAATCATATAATCAACACACAAAAATACACGTATAGCACGTGTATTTTTGTGTGTTGATTATACGAATTAAATCCGTTTGGTGGTGTAATGATATGAAGAGGGACTGGTTGGTTGGTCGAGGTTCAGTGTGTGAGTGGTGGGTTGGTGGCGCAGGCCGGCGGGCGACGGGTCGGGGCTGGTGCGCGTGTGGGTGGCGCGGTCGGGTGCGCGCCGTGACGTCACGCCGCACGATGCGCCCGCCGTCGCTGCACTGCTGCCCGCCCGCACCCCGCACCTCCTCGTGCTCGCGGGAGACTCGCTATATGTAAGCATTTTACCTTATTTTTGAGCCACCTTCAAGAACGATGTACATTTATGTAGCTATTAGATACTCCAAATGTTTCATTGAAATCATAGAGCAACACGGGCCACCGGCAGAACGGATTGGAGTGGCTATAACGTTTTTCCCGACGCAGAACTGTCTGTCATTTTTACGAGAGTTAATCTACGTACAAAAAATAATCGTTTCTCACTGCAAAACTTAGTTAAATTACATATAGTAACTAAATTCAAACAGACACAGATACATTTTAACACAATTGCCCGGTGTCAGTGAAAACACGGACACTCGAAACAGTCGCTCGAGGTATTCGTATGTGGCCGTGGAAGGAAAAAGGGAGCTCTCCCGCCGGGCAAGGTGTTATGCCCGGGGAGCGGCCAACACTCCGTGTGATAGTTCGGAGATGTTCTATATATATGCTGTTTATGATTCGGAATGTTGATAGCGTGATTTAAGCTTCGGTGTGTTTCGCTTGCGGCGCGACGACAGCGCCGCCACATGTATAATGTAAGAAAGCGATCTGTCTGTGTCGGTAAACAAATTCGAAACAACACGATCGATATAATTGTAAGTTTTAAGTTAGAAACATAGTAAATAGTAGTAAGATCAATAAATTTACTTAAACTGTATATATACCAAATTTTAAACTTGCCTTAATATATAAATTATGATATACAGTTATTGCATTTTTTGTAAATGCGAGTAAATAACGCTTCTACTTTTATTTGAAATTATTCCAAATTGAATGTAATTTATAGGCAACAACGTTTATGCCTACCGATCTACCCTTACGAATGTGTGTGTATGCGCACTAAAATCTGATAAGTAATGCATTAACACGCAGTTTGAATTTAAAAGATTAAAGGAACAAAAAATTTTAAGACTATATTTTTCAGCAGAATTGCAACTTCTAGATCCAAATTCCTTATGTTATTTAATTTGCAAATGTTGCGCAATACATAGGTGGAAATAATAATGGCCTGTGTTGTCTGCACGAGTTTTCAGAGAGAGTATTGGAAACCGCCTTTTCCACACACCAAAATATTTGGAAAGTTACAAAATATTTTACCTTATATTTATGAAATTTTAAAAACAAAATATTAATAAAGTAATATTTACCTTTCAATAATATTTCTAGTCTGTATATGTGCTTCATTGTAACTATTATCTGTGACAGACAAAAGGTTGAGCGGTTGTGTAAAAAACGAAATAAAGGGATATGCACCGTCTCCTTTAAGCCATTTATTTCCAAACAACCTCTCTTCACATTGCACACTGAAAATAAATTATAAACAATTATTAATTATGTTTATCTGATGTGATTACCTATTAATAATCTTTTAGAAGACTATATACGTACTTACTTTTTAGCATAGAGTGGTTAAATATAGTAGCATCATGAGCCTCACGGACGCCCCCGTGTCCGATGCGCGCAAGCTATGGGGCCAGAAAAACGAGTACACAGAAGCACTAGCCTTACCGACCTCAGCGGCGGATCCGCAGGCTTACTCTTGAAAACAATTGCGATCGATCGGGATTGAAACTATAACGTTTGGTACTCTTGAAAGCAACTCTACGCGCTAAATTAGTTTAGTATTACGTGGTGATTGTGTGAATTAATTGAGATCGGAATTGAAATTGTCCAAGCAGAATCGTACTCCCGACGCACTTTTGGCAGCTAGTTGACAGCAGCGTATTGCGTTTGTTATAGCTTTGGAATTGGAATTAAGGAAATAGCAAAACAGTAAGTTTTACGAACTGTGTTCATATTAATCTTTTGTTTTCTGCAATCATCTTATTGTTTGCGATAAAATAATGACATGTTTAGCTCTTGCGAGTATTATTCTACACCATAATTGTGTTTTTCAATTAAAATAATGACGAAATGAGCTTCAAATTATACGCTTTAAGCACTTAAGTCTGTTTCTGAGTGATGATGATTATGAAGCTAATTATTGTATTATTAAGGACTTTAGTGAGAAAATAGTGCATGAATAAAAACGTAAATATGACCCTCCGTAGAGAATGTATTCTGTGGCCGTGGTAGGAAAAGGGGAGATCTCCCGCCGGGCAAGGTGTTCCGCCCGGGAAGTGGCTAACACTCCGTGTGGTAGTTCGAAGATGTTCTATATAATATATTGTTTATGATTCGGATTTAGGCTTCGGTGTGTTTCGCTTGCGGCGCGACGACAGGGCTGCCACAATTCTATGAATGAAATGAACTATTATTATTATTAACAAAGAGTTACAGCCTTATTTTTAATTCGTTATAAAGTGGTTGTTTGCTAGAATAAATGTTTAAAAAGGTGGGGCAAAGTTTTAAAGAGGATTGTTTAGATATCTCTGTCTATCTATGATTATAAGCATCCCAATTCTGGGCAGAGGTCTCTTACCATGTCCGAGAGGTTTATTGGCGAGTTTCACACGTAAAGGAAATACGAATATAACAAATGTATAATTTTGTAAGAATTAAAATAAAATTATATAGCTAACGCAATTTTAATAACATAGCTTAACACAACATAAGCACTCACGCCTGTCACTTAGAGGGGTGGGCAAAGAGTGCAGACTTTCATTTGGCACGATCCTGACACATCTCTCTTGCCTCCTCCACATCATTATAGCTACATACATACATGCTTGCCGGTTAAAGGTACCCTTAATGGCCCATTTTCAATATATCGCCAATTTCGTCGTTAGTTTTTCGCTTAGAATATCTCTTTCCAACTCTACCGTTCACTTCGGCAACATAAATTTGCTTTGTCACTTGTTCCTCATTCATTTTTTGTATATGACTGTGGTACATTCTTGTGGCGTCGGCAGTTTACGCTATAACGCTACAATAATGCATTTTGAGTCAGTGCGCTAATTGAGCCCAGCAATACCGGTCACGCGTGCTCGCAGTATCATTTCCCATCTATCATTAAATTAGATTTAGTTGTTTCTATCAATAAACTATCAATTATCAACTTCCCGGTATTGACTATTATTTACTATCAACTACTATCAACCGACCACGTGGGGGTCCCATCGCAGTCCAGACATATTTTTGGTCCTTCGACAAACTCGCGTGTGTGTACAAAAAAAAAGTGTGCATCACAAATGAGAGTAACCAGCAGGAGACGTGAGCTATAATCGGATTGTCAACATCGGGAGTCGGTGAGCTGCAAACACCTGAGCAGATCTGAACAAGTAAGATCTTTCCTTTTTACTATCAATATGTCCAACGTGGAGGATATTTTGGCAAATCAACAGCAATTATTCGGGGCCAGAGCAGACCTTTACCAATTTTAAAAAGGATAGTGCCGATCGATAAACGGCAGATTATATCAAACGGAGGTTAGATACTCTAGACAAATACTGAGCAGAATTTCAATCTAATCATGGATATACCATGATTAGAATATATATAAGTGGAATAGAGTATGCGAAGTCTCATTCCTATTTTACGAGTATCCAATTTGAATCTTTTAAAAATAAATACGAGAAAATTAGAGCAGCAATCGCTACCTATCAGGTTAGAGATGACCGGCCGGCAACTCCAGTGTTGAAACCCGGTACACCGCTAGGGATGCCTGGACCATCTTGGCAGCCGTCGCCGCAGGTTACTCTGTCCCTGTCCCAGGGGGCTAATAGCAAGAAGGACGAAATGTTACGCAAGCAAACTAGTAACTTTAAGGCATTCGAACACACACTATCCAATATCAACATAGATTCGATATCAGAAAAATGGGAGTTTGATCATTTATTACGTGCTTTATAATCGCGTTGGTCTATAATTGATAATATGCATTGGGAGTCAGACAGTGAGCTTGTGGGTAGGAACCCAGATTAAGAGGTATCATTTTTCACATACGTAAGAAAATACAACGAGATTATTAAATCCATCAATCGTAAATTGTGGTCTGTATCATATCGAGAGCAATCAACCCCTCACGTAGAGATACCTACATTTAGTGGTAGCTACCATCAGTGGAGTTCCTTCAAAGACCTATTCACGGCAACCCGTCATTATCTAATGCACAAAAGATGCAATTCCTTAAAACTAAAGTTAGCGGTGAAGCGGAGAGATTTATTCAACATCTACCAATATCATCTGATAATTATCGATCTGTTGGGACATACTTAACAACAGATATAATAACAAACGCTTAATTTTCCGCTCGCATATCGATATCTTACTAAATATCCCCGTAATGCAACATACGTCATTAAATCATATGAAACGTATTCACGACACACCCCTAGAAACATTAAACGCTATCAAAAATTTAGGCGTTAACGTTGATTCATGGGATTCATTGATTGTGCATCTCCTTTTGCAAAAGCTCGATGCTGACACGCATAATGAATACATGACGTCATTCAAGGAGCCCCGCGAGTTACCTAATTTGCATGAGTTTCTCTCATTTTCAGAAGGCAAGTTTACAAGTTTGGAATCTTCTAGAAAGAAGCCTGAGACCTCTGCAAAAAATGTACATAGCAACAACAATTATTCGCCGCAACATTTCAATAATAAGTATCAAAGACACTTGAATAAACAAGCCTTTCCGTTGCACGGTAAATTCACTTTACAACAATCAAACGCTAATAACAATACTTCTTCGAAATTTTATAAGTGTGGACTTTGCAAAACCAATGAACATTGTCTTTATTACTGTCGACAGTTTTTAAACATGACACCTTACCTAAAGCACAGCGGTGACACTCCCTGTACGTGAGAGCTTAAGCGCCGGTGACCTTGAGTCGAAACGTGTAACGCTAGGGTTGATATCGAACCGAAATGAAATATTATAGACTTGTACCAAAGAAGATACATAGAAGGTATGTGTTATATATTATGTAAAATTATGTATTTAGGTAGTGAAAGATACGTTCAATTTTAAATCAACTTTTATTAAATGAGGAATATTAAAACTTCCAACAAAACCAAATATGCACGACAGTTAATGGTAATCTTCAAGAATTAACCAACATTTAGTATTTCAGTACGCAATAATCAGTATTACCTACTATCCTTTAAAAATAATTTACTTTTATATATTTTTGAATTTTTCGATAATTTTTTTAATTTTCATTATTATTTCTAACAATTGCAAAAATTCGTAGCATGTATATTTTTTTTTTGAAAATCCAAAGGCATGCAGGTTTTCTGGGACATAGCGGCCAACAAATTGTTCCCTATGTGTTAAGGAAATAAGTCATTTCTATTTGTAATGAAATAATCCATAAATACAACAATGAACAAATACAAAAACTCTTTATAGATATCTAAAATTTCTTGACTCTCTAGTGGTATTTTTAATAGTGTATATTTCAGTTAATCTAATATAATAAAATTATTGGCGATATATTAGTTTTATTGCCATGGTATTTCCCCACAATTCTTGTAAAGATCATATCGATTTTCATTAAAATGAGTTCACATATTTTTAGGTATCATTGAACATTTTTAAAAATTAAACTAACAAAACAAGAGCCCTTGTTTTGTGCAGTGGAATTTATTTTAATTTTAATCACTTAAAATCACTTTCAGTAATACTTATACTATAACATCATTCAACATTATTATACATATACTATAACATCATTTATTTAATAAAAACAAAAATATTTATCAAAGCATATAAACCTAGCATACAAGGCTATAAAAACTAATAACGTTACTTGGTAACATAAACTTAATACCTACATGAATAGAATAGTAATATGTACATTAAGATATCGGTAATATCCATATATTAATTGAAATATTATATCACCTGACGAATATATTCATATTAATTAATAGTGACATATATCGGTATTATTACTAGCCCTCGGCCAGGGCAATCGGCGACTGCCCGTTCCACGCCACGCGCGCCTCTCAAGGCCCCCGCGCACATCCAGACACCCACACATAGCCGCAAGCGATTTTACGTGCACACATGCTTAAGTGTCGTTTCTTTTCGCGTAGTGTATATATTCTTTGCCTAAAGCTTAAAACTGTATCAAGACTGAATGTATGCGAAAATTGCCTTTATACACATATTGGTAAGACATGTATTTCCGACAAAAGATGTACAGAGTGCAATCAAATCAAATCAAATCAAATAATTTATTTGTAAAACATAGGTAAAAAGTTACAAACTTGGTGGAAAAGGTATGATACGTAACACTATGTTTCGCCTACAAAGGCATACAAATATTTGTTTATCACTATCACTTTAATTATCAATTACATAAATATAAACATATTATAAATAAATCGTCCATTAATTATTGCAGGTACTAATAACCATTCATTTTATCTTCAAAGTATTCGTTGATAGAGTAGTATGCTTTATATATTAAAAAACTCGAAAGCAATTTCCTAAATTTGTCTATATTATCAGTTTCTTTGATGTATTTTGGGAGTTTATTAAAAATTTTAGGAGCCATACCCCGGAAACTTTTTGAATACAAGGCTGTTTTATGAGGTTTTGTGCGTAGTTTATTCCTATGTCGTTTATTATTAGCGTTTTCAAATATGCTAAAATGTTTCCTTACAAACATAGCTACTTCAAATATATATAAAGATGGTAGGGTCAGAATGTTAAGATCAATGAAATGCGGTTTGCAACTATCGGTAACCTGCAACTGACATACTGCTCGTAAACAAATGCATCGCAATGAAGCGCATAACTCTATTTTTCGTAAATCATTTCAACATAATTATAAAAAAAGACGTGTGGCACTCGGGGACTGCCGCGCTAAAGCTATTGCATAGCATTTTGTATCAACTCATGCAATTATAATTATTTACTTATTTTGTTTATGCAGTATTTCTTTTTCTTTGATATTAATTCAAGTTACACTTTTTGAGCGTGGTGACCGATAAGAAAACAATTTTTTTTCTTTTTTAAATAAATAAATAATAAATGCACTTTATTCATTCATATTCAAAACACTTTATACACAAATTTTATGCCGCCTGTACACGCTCATCGAGACACCACGAGACAGGCCTAGAGGCGAGCGTTATTTAACATTGTTCTTAATTTTTTTTATAAATATTATAACATGTATAGTTTTCTTTGTGAATAAACATTTAAAGTGCATATAAATATTTAGTGTACATAAACAGACATATAATTGGTGTAAATAAATAATAAATATTTTTTGTATTAAGTTAATTTTTGTGGATCATAAAAATTATGTGATGTGATGGACAATAATACTTAAATACTTACATATTTTGTGACTGTATAAAATTGTACAAAGGTACTAATATTGACAATGTCGCGCACATGTTATAATACCTATAACCTGTTACGTATTCGAAATCATAACATAACACAGTTAAACTAATATTAGAATACCTACCTATAATATGTTAATATTTTCGTAATTATAACATAACACAAACGCAAAACTAACCTACCCTATACTGTATACATATGTAACTAATTACAAAAATAAGCAGTTTTGAAACTAGTTACTCATATCCACGAAACTACGTACAACTGATTACGTCCAAAAGACGTTACGACCCATGTCTAGACAGGGCGAGTACGAGTGTGTACAGGATGCTCTCGTCGCGTCGCGTCACGTCTCGTGGCCCTCGTGCGCTCTCGGAAACGTGTCGGTTTTTTGCGCTCGAGTCAAAGGGTCTCGTAGGTATCGCGATGAAAACCGAGACCGAATGATGATATTACTAGTACTTAACGTGTATAACATATATAATCACGCAGAAAAATGCAAACTGTATTATGACATTTTAATATGTAAAACGTCAAAGGTCGACATTATAACTACACATCAAAGTCTCTACGAAAACGTACTTATATATAATCGTTAGGTTTTAATTGCTGCTAAATAATATTCTGTATTTTGTGTACACTTAGTTAAAGAGGTAAAATATTTTGTATTTGTAATTTCTGTTTTGTCTCAAGACGACATACGTGATTTTATTGTTAATAAGTTTTTTTTGGTGATAATGTATAAAGAAGTGTAATACACTGTTAGAATAGTATAGTTTATTAAATACAGTATTTAACGATATTATTGATTTTTTTAATTTCATTTAAAATATGTACTTAAATTTATGAAGAAACATGTGTTTTTTCCGGGACTAGTTGAACCTCTCTTTTTCTTTACATAATTACAGTCATATTTCAATAGATCCTGCTAAGTTTTACAAATCTCATAAAATATTTCATACTCTTAATACCGATATCAATATTTAAGTCTTAAGTGCCAGGTTTATTGAATAATTATTTAATAATAATAATAATAATAATAATAAAACATTTATTCATTACCACCAATATAGATACAGTGAGCAGTATATACAGAAATAACCAAAATTACATAGTGTAGTAACGAATGGGCTCTAGCTCAGCATAAATGTTGCAGTTGCCTACAACGCTGTTATTCTGCCAGCGCCCAACAAATGAAGAGTACAGTACGCGCGCATCCCTGCTTATATTACATTTAACAACTGTTCATATAAGAGTACATCATGTCGTGTTTTTCTAAGTATTAGCGAGTGTTTTTTTTTTGCGAGTATTGCGAGTATTACGAGTATTACGAGTATTAGTATTACGAGTTTTAGCCAGTTCAAATTAATAATTAAGAAATATATAATATAATATAAATTATCATAAATTTTTCCATAAAATTTATATTATTAATAATTATTGCAACAATACAACTAATAGTAACATAACAACAAAGTATTAAATAATATTTATTTATTTTACTGAGCCTAACTTATTTGAGCTTATAAATCTACTACCGCCTACTGGCAATGTTTATTTATTTTATTTATAAAACGGCCCTGTGATTTAGTAAGAATAATACGATTATGACAGTAATTGTTCGCTTAGTAAGTGACGTCTATAATTCTTTTTAAAACTGTTTTTACTTGTCATAGTGCGTAGAGGTGGTGGGAGATCATTCCAACACTTAGTTGCCATAAACTTAAAACTGCCACGGAAAGCCGATGTTTTGTGTTTAGGGACGCAAAGAACTTTAGAGCATAGTCGAATTTTATATAAATGTTGGTATTTACTTTATTTATATATATATTTTTTAAATATTGTATAACAGGTAGTCGCTAACACTTTCGATATCGATAGTACGCAAGACGACACAAGTATGTGCGCGCGTGACTGGACGCAGGGAGACAATACTTGGGGCTAGCGCGTCGCGCGTTGCTATGGTTTCGCTTCCCCGTATGTCATACCGCACCGCACTGTTCATCTTTCGTGGCGCACGCCGCAAGCTATACACTATTCTATTCACCGTACATGGTACTGTTACGGTAAATTAATAGAAACTATCCACCATCTCCTTTTTAGCAATGGGTTATTAATTTTATTTTTAGTAAATGTGTAAAAAATATAATAGTTCAAAGGCAAAACGCAGCAACAGTTTTATCTAGGGGGCATATGGAGTTCAAACTTCAAATGATACAACAGTGTGTACATGGTGTGTTCTCGTGTCGAGCCTTTACGTGATGAGAGGCACACGAGGCGACGAGACGAGCGTGTTCAGCCGCCATGAGCTACATACATCTAGGGTTGCCAGGTCTTTAAACCGAGAAGCCGAACAGACCATCCAGCTTAGCCGGACATTTCGGTAAAAAGGCCGGACACCCTTAATTATTCATTCTTAGTATAACGCGATAATATATTTTTAAAGTAAAACAATGCTAACCTTATATCATTTACACACATAAAATCTAAAATTAAAAGAATCAGTGTTCTTTATTATTATTCATTCAATATTCATTACAATATTATATAAATGTAAAAATATGGTCAAATATAAAAAGCCTGACAAATGCCGGACAGGCCCGGACACCGTCTAGTTTGGCCGGACACGCAAACAAAAAGCCTGACTGTGTCCGGCTTTATCCGGACGCCTGGCAACGCAACATACATCTGTATACAATACAGTATAGCGTAAGTTAGTTTTGTGTTTGTGTTAGGTTATGATTACGAAAATATTAACAGGTTATAGGTACTATAACATTAGTTTAACTGTGTTATATTATGATTATGATTACGAATATATAACATTTTATACGTGTTATAATTATAATATGCGCGTGACATCGTCAATATTAGTACTTTTGTACAATTTTATAGTCACAAAATATGTAAGTGCCTAAGTATTATTGTCCATCACATCACATAATTTTTATGATCCACATCTTGCGTGTAAGTCATTAACTATCCCGAAGGGACTCTTTACTCTCGTTGTGCGAGTCGTATATCGTGTTACGTACCTACCTATATTCATCTTAATAATAATCTGTTCAAAACGAAACGCTTACGCGAGCGCCGGTCGTGGTATGTGTCAACTGCGTACGTAAAATAATCATTACATTTTATCCACGAAACTGGGTATACGATTATCAAGCTGGTAATAAATATAATAAAATGTTAAATAATGCTCACCTCTAGGCATGTCTCGTGGTGTCTCGACGAGCGTGTACAGCCGGCATTACAAGTACAGCTATTCACTGTTGTACATAAATACCTATACACCTATATACTTTCTCATAAACAGCGGCTTATGTATTCGTCCGATTTCGGAGCAGCTCGTCTCGATTCGTGCGAGCTTCGTAGAGTCGTACAATACGTCTAGTTTCACGCACACAAACACCGTGTCGAAGACTGCCGAAAAGAAACGACGTTGGATAATGCACGGCCTTCAAGCCACACCTCCGTCACAGCGGTGACACTCCCTGTACGTGAGAGCTTAAGCACCGGTGACCTTGAGTCGAAGCGTGTAACACTATGGTTGATATCGAACCGAAATGGAATATTATAGACTTGTACCAAAGAAGATACATAGTAGGTATGTGTTATATATTATGTAAACTTATGTATTTGGGTAGTGAAAGATACGTTCAATTATAAATCAACTTTTATTAAATGAGGAATATTAAAACTTCCGACAAAACCAAATATGCAGGACAATTAATGGTAATCTTAAATAATTAACCAACACTTATTTCAGTACGCAATAATCAATATTACCTACTATCCTTTAAAAATAATTTAATCTTATATATTTTTGAATTTTTCGATTAATTTTTTAATTCTCATTATTATTTCTAACAATTGTAAAAATTCGTAGCATGTATATTTTTTTTTAGAAAATCCAAAGGTATGCAGGTTTCCTGGGACATGGCGGCCAACAAAATTGTCCCCTATGTGTTGAGGAGATAAGTCGTTTCTATTTCTAATGAAATTATCCATAAATACAACAACGAACAAATACAAAAACTCTTTATAGATATCTAAAATTTGACTCTCTAGTGGTATTTTTAATAGTGTATATTTTAGTTAATGTAATACAATAAAATTATTGGCGATATATTAATTTTATTGTCATGGTATTTCCCCATAGTTCTTGTTAAGATCATATCGACTTTCATTAAAATGAGTTCACATATTTTTAGGTATCATAAAATGTTATTAAAAATTAAACTAACAAAAAAGGGCCCTTATTTTGTACAGTGGAATTTATTTTAATTCTAATCGGTTAAAATCACTTTCAGTACTACTTATACATATACTATTATATCATTTATTTAATAACAACATTAATATTTATCAAAGCATATAAACCTAGCGTACACGGCTATAAAAACTAATAACGTTACTTCGTAACATAAACTAAATACCTATATGAATAGAATAGTAATATGTACATTAAGATATCAGTAATAATCATATATTAATTGAAATATTATATCACTTGACGAATATATTCATATTAACTAATACTGACAAATATCGGTATTACTACTAGCCCTCGACCAGGGCAGTCGGCGACTACCCGTTCCACGCCCAGCGCGCCTCTCAAGGCCCCCGCACACATCCATACACCCACACACATCCATACACCCACACACAGCCGCAAGCGATTTTACGTGCACACGTGCTTAAGTGTCGTTTCTTTTCGCGTAGTGTATATATTCTTTGCCTCCGTGCCCGTCGGTGTGGGGGGCGTGAGGTTTTTTCGTTACGTAATAAATTTCTGGATTCGGTCCCCGCGCTCAAGGCCCGCGATAGAAGCTATGCAATAGCTTAATAATTTGCCGAAGTCAGCAACCCGCGGAAACAACCAGAAACCTGAAGCTTCGGGTCATCGAAGCAACTCGTGTCGATGCAATGTTATGTGCCTCAAATTCTTTTAGCTACACCTACACTTAAGGTACAAAAATATGATGGGAGTTTCGTCAACATGCGTGCTTTAATAGATCAGGGGTCCCAAGCTTCTCTCGTCAGTGAACATGCGGCTCAGTTGCTCGGCCAACCTCGACTTCGATGTCGGGGAGTGATATCTGGAGTAGGTACTAAGGAGAGGAATTGTAAGGGCGTTATGACTATCAAATGCAAAGCTATGAATAACGATTTTGAATTTGAACCGGAGGAATACATAATGAAAAACCTTATCAAAAATTTACCTAACTTTAGCTTTTCAAAACCGTCCTGGACATATTTAAATAACATCACGCTAGCAGATCCCGAATTTAATATCAGTCGCCCGGTCGACCTTCTGTTAGGAGCAGATGTTTATTCTTTGATTTTATTGAAGGGAATTTGTAGGTCGAATGATAATATACCGATAGCTCAGAATACTCGTTTAGGCTCGATTACAATCGGTAACGTCAAAACTTTACAATGTAACGTGATCATTAACAACTTAAAGGAGATCCAAAAATTCTCGCAGATGGAGGATATCAGTGTAGAATCTACCCTATCATTAGAGGATCAACAATGCATCGACTATTACAAGACTACTACTATCAGGCGCGAAGACGGTCGATACGAAGTACGTTTGCCCCTCACCCCAGACTTTTCGGATAAACTGGGAGAATCAAAATCAAAAGCTATTGCTCAATTCTGATCGTTAGAAAACACATTCAAAAAACACGAAAACATAAAAAATCAATATCAATCATTTATAAAAGAATACAGCGCCCTCGAACACATGATTTCAGCTACCGGTAAACCGACGCAGGGATGTCGGCATTGTGTATTAACTCATCATTGTGGTCGTGCTGACGACACTATCATTAATTACAAATTTAGAGTGTTATTTAACGCTTCGTGTAAAAAATCATCGGGGAATAGCTTGAACGACGTCATGAGATGTGGTCCTAATCTCCAACTGGATCTGCAGTCGCTCATAATCAAGTGGAGACAATATCAGTTTGCGTTCACGAAACGAACGAAAAAATGTTCAGGCAGATTTGGATCCACCCCGATGATCAGCAGTTATTAAGAATCGTTTAGCGTGCCTCTCCCTCAGAACCTATCAATGTCTATCAACTTACCACGGTCACATACGGAACGCAAGCAGCGCCGTTCCTAGCGATGATGACTCTCAAACAACTTGCATGTGATGAGCAGCCTAACTATCAAAACAGTCAGATGATCGACGTATTAAACAACTGTTTTTACATGGATGACCTGGTCCATGGGTGTCACGATATAAGAACCGCACGTCAATTACAGCAAGACCTTATCAATTTATTAAAATCGGCTGGATTTCATTTGAGGAAATGGAGATCAAACTGTGATGACTTGATCAGGGAGAAAGAGTCAGCTCTATCAAAGGACAACTTTAATTTCAAGCAATCAGCGGTAACGATAACCCTTGGGTTAAGATGGAATACACAAGATGATGTTTTTATGTTTCAATCAAATTTAAAACAGACGGAAGTCTCCAACAAGGATACAAAGAGAAACTTTGTATCAGACATATCAAAACTTTTTGACCCGCTCGGTTGGCACCACTCATCATCATCATCATCACCACTATCAACTAAGTTAAAAATTATTTTTCAACAAGTGTGGACTGCAGATAATATTAACTGGGATGGTCCTATACCGAATGAAGTATATGTCGAGTGGAAGAAGGTCAGAGAGGACATGCACAATATTCTGCAGATTGATCTGCAATATGCTGCAGATCAATGGGTGCGACAGTATCGAGCTACATGGGTTCAGTGACTCGTCTGTCAGAGCTTATGCAGGTGTGATCTATTGTGCTATCAACAAAGGCAATAAATCATCTGTAGTGTTGGTGGCCGGCAGAGCCAGGCTTGTACCAACCAGCAAGACACTCTCGTTACCGCGGTTGGAAATGAGTGGAGCACTACTCCTCTCAAAGCTAATGGCTAAAGTCGCAGAGTGCCTTAATGGGTACAATATCAAAATATATGGTTGGACTGACTCCATGGTAGTACTGGGGTGGCTCAACGGAGAACCATCCAGATGAAAAACGTTTGTGGCAAATAGAGTTCGTACAATAACCGAAAATATGCCACCTGACTGCTGGAGGTACGTTAAGTCGGAAGAAAACCCAGCCGACTCTGCCAGTCGTGGTCCAACTGCATTACAACTCAAAGCCCATACCTTGTGGTGGCTGGGCCTGACTTGGCTATCAACATATAATGATCAAGGGCATAAGATCGCTTATACAACAAACGAAGAATTACAATTATCAAAAACAACTTTAGTAGCACATCAACCTGATTTTATCATTCAAGAAATCCTTTCAAAATACAGCACAAATAACAAAGTGGTAAGAATAGTTGCATGGATTCGGAGATTTTTAAATATCAAAAAGGACAAAATATAAAATATTTAACAGTACGAGAGTTGAAGGAAGCTAAGATATTAATTATCAAAAATATACAACAAACGGGATTTGCAAGAGAGTTATCAGATTTAAAGCGAGGAATTAAAATAAATCGAAAAAGCAACATTTGTGAACTAAATCTGTATATTGATCAAGATGAAGTCTTGAGAGTCGGTGGGAGGTTGCGAAATGCCAATCTGGACCCAGACATGAAAAATCCTATCATTATACCCGGCAACAGTCGCCTTGCGGAGGTTCTTATAGACCAGGCGCATGAAATGACATACCATGGTGGTGCTCGGCTAACGTCAGCCAACCTGAGACAAAAGTACTGGATCGTCGGTGGCAACAGAGCTACGACGAACAGATTACGTCTTTGTATCAAATGTAGAAGGCACGAACCAACCAAACACTATCAAATTATTGATGACCTTCCAACAGCTAGAGCAAACCCTTCACGCTCCTTTCATCATGTCGCTGTAGACTACATAGGCCACGTGTTCATCAAAGCTAACTCAAGCCGTGGGATCAAAACTACGAAAGTTATATCGCTGTGTTCACGTGTATGGCCACAAGAGCTGTACATTTGGAGTTGGTGTCTGACCTGACGAGTACTGCATTCTTAGCAGCGTTACGGAGAATGACAGCTCGCCGTGGCAAACCTTACCACATTTATAGCGATAATGGCACGAACTTCATAGGAGCCAACAAGGTCTTACAGCAGGAATACGAAGAGCTCCTCAAAACATTTGATGATGAGTTCCTCTCAGAAGTGTCCGAGATGGGTATAAATTGGCACTTGAATGCACCTTCGTGGCCGTCAGCCAATGGTCTTTGTGAAGGAGCCGTGAAAAGCCTCAAGTATCATCTAAGGAGGGTGGTTAGTGATCAAAAATTAACCTACGAGGAGTACAGCACGCTGTAGCACAATAAGAAGCTGCTTCAATTCGAGACCACTATGTTTATTGACGGAGGATGCTGATGACTTAAATTATTTAACCCCTTCACATTTTCTATCAAGCGGTCCGATTCTATCAATTTATGAGACGGAACGAGATCTTAGGACTAGGTGGCATTTAACACAAAAAATATTCCAAGACATTTGGAAAAGCTGGCTACAAGAATATTTAACAAATCTATCAGCCCGGAGCAAGTGGCGCCAACCTCAAGAAAATATAAAATTAAATGACATCGTACTCATCAATGATGGTAACCTTCCTCCATGTAGATGGGCCCTCGGTAGGGTGGTCGAATTGCACCCTGGTAATGACGGCTACGTGCGTGTGGTGACGTCAAAAACAAAAATTGGTTTTATGAAAAGACCTGTTATCAAACTATCAATACTCCCTATCATCTCCGAAGAAACACAAGATCAGGAATTAAAGCAAGAAAAATCAACGAAGAGTAAGATAAAACAAAGGAATAGAAGATACAGTTTCATTACAGTTGCAACTTCTATCTTATTATTTTTTATGACCCTCATAACTAATACTAGCGGACTATATACCACAAATAAACTGCAAAATAATACTAGCCTATTTTTCGACAATATTGTAAACATGCATTTGATAGCTGACGATTGGAAACTCGTTGTCTATTATGATCTCTACCCATATTGGGAAGGCACCACCGCGTCCTCGAAGTACATGGAACCTAGAAAACATCTGTTCGAAGATAAGAGGGCATTCACACTGCGAGGTGGTCATGTATCAATTGAATCACGAGCGGTCGGAACTACGGCACTGCAATATCATGTTGCAAGATAAGGGCGACCTACTCACACGTAAGCGCAGGGGACTCATCAATGGTGTAGGTAATATCGCAAACGAGTTGTTTGGGGTGCTTTACAGCAACTTTGCTGAAAAGTATGAAAAAGATATCGACTCAATCAGAAAAAACCAAGGACACCTAGCCCAGCTGTGGAAGAATCAAACTTCACTCGTAGAAGCGTAGTTCAATATCATCAAGAGGGTCGAGTCGATCATGGAACAGCATCGTAAAACAGTCAATAAAAATATGATCGAACTTGAACAAATTCACAAGTCTCAAATACTTATAAAAACTCATATATCAACGAATTTATCTTGGCCGCTATAGTTACAAACAACATTTTGAACAAGTTAAAATAAATACAAACGTATCTTATTGAAACTATTACAAACGTCTTTCACTGGAAGTATGATATTCATCTCCTAACCCCCGAGCAACTCCAACACGAATTAAGTGCCATCTCTACTCAGATACCTAAAGACCTATCACTACCTACCGATCACGCAAATTATTCAAACATATACAAATTACTTAACGTAAAAGCACGCTTATCGAAGTCCTTTCTTATTTTCGAAATCCGAATACCATTACGAGACGCTTACGAAGTCCTTAAAGCAATTCCCATACCTAAGCAATCGGGTAGCAACATGATCAGCATTGTCCTTATTAGCGAATATCTCGCTTTAAACTTAAAAAAGGATTCGTTTATAACGCTATCATTTACTGATTTACATGACTGCATTGACCGCGATTTAAATACTGTGTTGTTTCGATTCAAGAAGCCTATTTATCATATGATCAATGATAAGAGTTTTTGTGAGAAGGATGAAGGACTTGGAAGCTGTAGAACGATCATTAACACCTGCAAAAATATTTTCATTGCAACAAGTAAACTCAATAACTACTTTTATTCCTGTTGTAATAAATGCTACTTCAAGTTGTTATGCGAAGATCAAGTTACGGCTATTCAATTGTGTGACGCCGGACTTATTACGCTGGGACAGTACTGCCTTATCAAATCAGCTGATTTCCATTTTTATGCATACAAATCAGATGCATCTCAAATTAATTTAAAGCCCGACATTGGTATCACGACATTCACCATTACACCGTCCTCTACCTGGTGATTATAACGGCTGGAGTGTTCGGAGGATTCTACGAGACGGCGCGTGCGGCGCGCGCAGAGGTGGGCTGGTCGCGATCGCGTACAAAATAAGTGTAGTGAAGTGCAGTGTAATGGTGGAGTGCAATTTGTAGATGTAGAGTTGCAAACAAGTGCAGTGCAATGTAACAGTGGCGACATTACTAGCGAATTAAATGAAAAATTTAAGAACTCGCGTAAACAAAAACAAAACCGTGGCATCTCACCAGTGCTTCAATCGGTGTTTACTATCACGGACACGGGTGTCTAAATACACTGTTATTGTTTATCATACAAATGATACAAATGATAGCATCAATCATTTGTAGCTATTGGTTGGACTGAAAAGTTCGTATCGTCTCTATGAGATGGCGCCACTAGAATAAAATCCATATCATTTTTAGATAGTACCAACCTTCAAAAGAAACGCGTATAAATTTGACAGCTGTCTGATTATTAGTTTGTGAGATACAGCATTTTGAGTGAAGCAACTTTTGTTATTTTGAAAAAAATGGATAAAAAGGAATTTCGTGTTTTAATGAAACACTATTTTTGATCAAAAAAAGTGCTGCTGATACCAAAAAGTGGCTTGATGAGTGTTATCCGGACTCTGCGCCGGGCGAAGCAACCATTCGTAAGTGGTTTACCAAATTCCGTACAGGCCATATGAGCACCGAAGACGATGAACGCAGTGGACGTCCAAAAGAGGCTGTTACGGACGAAAACATAAAAAAAATCCACAAAATGATTTTGGAAGATCGTAAATTGAGGTTGATTTGTATAGCTGGCACTCTAAGGATATCAAAGGAACGTGTTGGACATATCGTTCATGATTATTTGGGTATGCGAAAGCTATGTGCAAAGTGGGTGCCGCGCGAGCTCACAATCGACCAAAAACAAGAACGTGTCGATGCTTCAGAGCAATGTTTGGAGTTGTTCAACCGCAATAGAAGTGAATTTTTGCGTCGATATGTGACAATCGATGAAACATGGATCCACCACTACACTCCGGAGTCCAGTCGGCAGTCATCTGAATGGACTGCACGCGATGAACCGAATCCAAAGCGTGGAAAAACTCAACAGTCGGGCGGTAAGGTTATGGCGTCCGTATTTTGGGATGCACATGGAATAATTTTCATCGACTATCTTGGAAAGGGAAAAACCATCAACAGCGACTATTATATTGCGTTATTGGAGCGTTTGAAGGACGAAATCGCGAAAAAACGGCCCCATTTGAAGAAGAAGAAAGTGTTGTTTCATCAAGACAATGCGCCGTGTCACAAATCGATGAAAACGATGGCAAAATTGCGTGAATTGGGCTTCGATTTGCTTCCGCATCCACCGTATTCTCCAGATTTGGCCCCCAGCGACTTTTTCCTGTTCTCAGATCTCAAGAGAATGCTCGCTAGTTTTAAGCCAAAATGTTTATCACCTTGTAATTAGTTTTAAATTCATCTCATCTTCATGACTCTATCTTTCAGCCCGGGAGCATGTACGGGCTGCAGCACGTACATTTTTGTGGCGTCGGCAGTTTACGCTATAACGGTACAATAATGCATTTTGAGTCAGTGCGCTAATTGAGCCCAGCAATACCGGTCACGCGTGCTCGCAGTATCATTTCCCATCTATCATTAAATTAGATTTAGTTGTTTCTATCAATAAACTATCAATTATCAACTTCTCAGTATTGACTATCATTTACTATCAACTACTATCAACTGACCACGTGGGGGTCCAGTCGCAGCCCTTACAATGACCATACCACCGAAGCATTCATTTCTTAATCTTGGTCACATCATCTTGCAAACCACACTCTTATCACACAATTTCCCACCCCGTCACTCAGATTCTGCCCTAATATACTCCTTAATGACCATATTTGTACTGCGTTTATTCTACTTTTGTGCTTCTTCTGCCACACCCAACTTCCACTACCATATGTTAAAATAGGGACTAACACAGCACAGAATTACCATATGTGCCTTATTTGACATATTCTGACTTTTCACAATAGAGTTTAGAGCCACATTTACTTTATTTCCTGCATTCACGCATTGCTTTTTAATAAAGATTTGTTAATAGAATTCTCATACAAATTTAACAATTTATTTAATACAATGTAAACATATTTTTATCACCCTATCACCATTAGAATATATTCTTACCTATATACTAAATCTATTTTTCATACTTGAAATTTGATAATATAGCTTAACATATGTAATCAAAAACATATTGATTGTATATCAAATGAGAAGACTATGAAATTAAAATCTTAAAATTATATTTACTGTGAACCAAAAATCAGTTTCTTTTACAAAAGAAATAAATTTAATGGTCGCGCGAAAACAGGCAGTGCGCGCCTCCGCAAACATGCCAGAGGCACTGCAGAAGCGGGGCAGCCCCAAAACCACCCTGAAAGCGTCTCCCCCCTCCCTCCCCTGTACAGGACACGGAGATCGTTGTAACTTCGTTTATTATCGTCTGCCCACAGGCTGGATGAATAGAGTGACGTACAATAAGCTCTAAGCAGTATAATTTTTACCTCCTACGATCTCTAAGCAGTGTAATTTTTACCTCCAAATCTGCGGGTTGTCATGTTGGCTCTGATGGACAACGCTCTCCACTCCCGCTCAATGTCCACATTGTCCTTGAGGTCATTAGTTATTGTGTGTCCTAGGTACTTAAACTGATTGGCAACTTCTAGGGGCACCCTATTTAGTACACTGGAGGTAAATCCTGGGGACACTTGGTACCTGCCTTAAAGACCATGCATTGACTATTCTTCACATTGTACTTTAGACCGTGTCCATTACTCATATCGCATACGCATATCCATTACGCATACTCTTCACAAATGCGTATCAGTTTTCTTAAGCCACAAATCGAGGCGCTCAACAAAACCATGTCGTCAGCGTAACTCAGATTTTTAACACATACGCCGTCGATATGGCAGCCGACGCGTTGGCTGCTGAGAGCGACGATCAAATCATTCATATACAAATTAAAAAGTGGCAAGTGGCAATATTAAAACTTGTGATAACCTTCAATTGTCCTGGCTATTTCGGACATTGCATTTGGTTATTACTTTATTTTCAGATGCTCCATATATTGATCATTTCTTGTAGGTAGAGTGTTGCTTTGGGAATGTGGTATGGATTGAATAAAACTACTATTTACGGATTTTATCGCGTTTAATTACTTTAATTTATTTTTATTATTATCCCGACGTTTCGGGTGCTTTACAGTACCCATGGTCACGGGGGGGACTGAGATGTTTGACGTCCCAATGTCATAGTTAGTCCAGCTACCTTCAGTTTTTTTTTTATATTAATTTTTGATCCGATTTACGCAAAACGAACTTATAGTATCATGAAGTCTTGCAGTGGTATGCTTGGGTTTGGGTTTAATTTTGTTAATTATAGGATCCCAAGCAGATGGTAGCACCCAACCATCTTCTCTATTGAAATTTGGATGTTTTTTAATTTCAATAGCCTCGCGTATCATCCTTGGTAGGAATCGGTGTTCTTTTGCGAGAATTTGTGGTTTATCAAATCTATTGTAATGGTGGGGACGATCTTGAACATGTTCGCAGACTGCAGACTTCCCGGAGCGTCGGTGCTTCACATCAGCTATATGTTCCTTCACGCGGGTTTTTATAGATCTCTTTGTTTGACCTATGTAAGAGAGACCACATTCACAATCTAGCTTGTACACACCTGCATCTTGTAGAGGAATATTACATTTGATGGATGGTAAAAATTGACTAATCTTCTTCAGCGGCTTGTAGTATGTCTTAATGGACGCTCGCTTCAAGATGTAGCCAATCTTGTCCGTGACTCCTCTGACATATGGTAGTAGAGCAGGCGCGCGCTCGACTGTGGCCGGCTTCACTCGTTCACTGTGACGTAGGCGCGGGACCCGAAGCTTGTTGTCTTGCAATACTTGCTTGACGTGCTGAAGCTCCGCGGCTAGATGTTTTCTGTCACAGATCCCTCGTGCTCTCTTACACAAAGATTTACCCACGGTAGCTAACTGTGAAGGATGATGGTGAGATTCACCATTTAGATATCGGTTGGTATGGGTCTTTTTCCTATACACAGTGTGACCAATAGTGTTATCAGGATTTCGGATGACTAAAACATCTGGGAAGGCTAAAGAATTATTTGCCTCTAACTCCATTGTGAATTGTATTTTTGAGTTTATGGAGTTAAGATGGTCTAAAAATGCAGTTACTTTGTCAGATGGTAAAATTGTGAAAGTGTCGTCTACGTACCGCTTATAGAACCTTGGATTTACAGGAGCAGTAAGAAGGGCTTTCTCCTCAAAGTCCTCCATGAATATGTCGGCGACTATGGGAGACACAGGTAAGCCCATCGCCACACCATCTACTTGCTTGTAGAACTCCTCCTTCCACAATAGATAGCCAGATGTGAGGCAATGTAGCTTCCTAGTTACAATTGAGATGCAGTCCACAATAGGTAGGCATGTAAATAGTGACTGAATATCAAAACTGACCATAGTTTCATTGTTAGCGAGATGTAGATCTTTTATCTCACTCACAAAATGGTACGAATCCGTAGTATATGCTCTGGTATGTCCTCTCAGTGGTGATAGTATTTTTGCTAAGTATTGTGCCAGCTTATAAGTTGGTGAATCGATCTAGCTCACTATGGGACGTAGTGGAGCGTTTGGTTTGTGTATCTTCGGTAACCCATACAACCTCGGTGATTTGGCACATGATGGTATTAGCGAATTCACGTCGAGATTTATTTTTGCGGAGTATTTCTTTATTAAATCGCTAGTTGTTTTAAGCGTGTTAGTTGTAGGGTCTGTTTTGACCTTTTTATATGTACTTTCGTCCGATAAAAGTTGTTGTATTTTAAAATTATATTCCGACACGTCCATTACTACCGTAGCATTTCCTTTATCCGCGCGGAGAATCGTGAGTTCTAGTCTGTTCCGTAAGTTATTTAGCGCTGTTAATTCGTCTTTGGGAAGGTTTAGTTTCGGCACTGAACTACGACGTAACAAGGACGAAATATCTTGACGTATGGCCTCCAAATCTTCCTTACCGATATTATTCTTAAACAGACAATCCTCAACACTGCAGATAATTTCTTCATACGGGATTTTTCGCGGAGTTAGTGCGAAGTTCATTCCCTTCGCTAATACTTTCATTGTCGGTTCGTCCAGTGTATGTTTTGACAAATTATAGACAGTGCGTTGTTTATAGTTTGTGTCTATGGTCAACGGTTGTTTATTGTTCTGGCGTTGACTTGGATGTTTGGCATTTGATTTGATCGTTAATTTTTGGTATTTTTCTATTTGTTTATTTTTGCATTCATTGTATTTCGATGTTTCTCGTTTGTTTAAAGTTTCGATGCAATTATTAAAATCAAATGTCGTTAAAATTGTCTTTAGTTCACTGGACAAATTGTCTATGGTGTTGTTTATGAAATGTAAATCGAACCCTTTCTGCTGAATCACCGTCCGTAACAACTTTTTACTTGCCTGATTTAAGATCTTAGCGCTTCCTCGAATGTCCTTCTTTGTTGGTAGAAGTCCCGATTATAATAATAAGACTCACATTAAAAGGTAATGCACCGTTATTGAAAAAATAAATAAAGACTATTATAAACGAAATAGGTAAATTATGGAAAATGACGCATGTTTATTATTAACTGACTTTACGGCTCTGGGTTCTAGCCCTTCTGAGAAAAAAATTATACGATATTACTGTGAAAGCTCGAGAAAAGTCTGTGAAAGAATTTTATGGCTGTGGCGGGAGCAAAGGCAACCTGACTTTATAGATATCTGATCTGATCGAATCTGTACTAAAATTAAATCAGCACGCCCCGAATCCACGTAATCTTGTCTGCCCTACTTCTAAAGTGTTTTTGTAAAGCTGTCGGCGCAGAGGGAGGGCAGCTCGTGATAGCAAATCACAGGCACCTGTGCGAGCCGTAGTTTGTTATTATGGTATTATATATTACTTTTATAATTTAAATTAATTATAAAAGCTAATATATTGGTGTTTTGTTGATTGCAAGAGCGAGCGAAGCGAGCTCGGGACATGGCACCCCGACTCGGACAGGTTAGGTTAGAAGAAGTCTAGTGTCGCTATCTAGTATCGAACAGAAGAATTAAGCTTTCTAGAAGGGTCCACTCTCAAACTTTCTGAACTTAGTTGGTCAGGACTGGTATCTGCTGAAGCATTCTGGATGTTTCGGTGGAAAAGGCGTATTTAAAGCCCTTGCAAGCCGCGATTGGGGCAGTATTGAATTGGCGATACGAGCGAAGCTTTCGGATGAAATAAAGTGAAATAAAGTGTTAAGTGTGAATAATTATTAGTGTAATTTAAGTTTTAATTGGCATTCGGTGATAAAAGTGTAAAGGAGGATGGCCAAATCGTACCAGACAACGAAATGATAGCGTCCCAATATGAAATATTTATGTAAAATACCCTTATTGTATAAGGTCTTAAAACACACTAGAAATACCTCTCTAAGTCGCCACAAAAAAAGTTATCCATTTATTTCTATTTTTGTAACTGTTCAAAATTATTTAAAATTATAGTTTCAGAACGCACCTAATGACGATTAATTTCGTGTGTGAAAGGACTTGGTATTCAAAGACTATAATTATTCACGTTTTTATAAATAGTTGTTAATTTTAATTCAATTCAATTAGTATGTAGACATCAAATCAACTACTATGCTGATTTATAATGTATTGGATTCTTGTCATAAAAATAATTATGTAGGTCATAGTAAGCTTAACGTTTTGTTCAATTACATATGTACAACGGAACGTCATTTATCATCGCTTACTCTGTAATCATCGATTCGTGCCAGTATTATTGGTTATTTCTTATTTCCTTCTGTTGTTTGACCTCGGTATTTTTCTCCGGACTGATCCAAGACATCTTGGATAGTTGTGAGAAAAATCATGCAAACACAACAAAGACAACTAGGTGTGCGATTGCTTTGTGTTAATTGTAACATATGCATTGATACGCTTCGCCACCATCTCGTTTTTGAGCTTGATACAAGAGTAATTTCTAAGATCTGCGAGTGGATTTCTTCAATAATAGTACGTATTTACATACCTACTTATTTTATTACACTAACATAATACATCATCATAATACAACTCTAATTCTTATTTTAGATCACCGAAAAAGATTACGTATGTGACGCCTGTCAGCAATTGGCAATACAGCATGTCAACTCCGGGTTACCTAATGAACCTGGTGCCTCATCTTCCCGTGGCCACAAGCATGTTTGCATACTTTGTCGAAGTTCTCTGAGGACTCGTAAACGTGATGTTGTTGTGAGAGAGAATCCATCTCAGTTGCAACAAGCAATAAATGTTGAGCTTGTAAATAGAATTGCCCCACGGCAGGTAATAATTACCTTTTTATTTTGTACTTTTTTCGTTTTGTATTGGTATCAATGTTATAGTGAATTTATCACTGCAATTATATATTGTTTGTAAAATTGTTTTTGTTTGCTCGGGTTTAATAATAATTAGCCAAAACATTTATATTAAGACAAAGCTGTATGGTTGTTTCAGGCAACTTCAACAGACCATGTTTTTCATCCCTGTTGGCTGAGACTCAAGAGAGTTGCAACACGCAATATGCAGCAGACAGAGCCAGATCTGGAGCAGGAGCCAGAGCCTCAACCCCAAGAACCTCAAAGCCCACCAAATACCGACCAGCAAGATGACGAAATACCTCGGGTGATTAGTTTGCCGCAGTATAGACGAGCGGCAAACACTGCAGCAGATTGTGTTTTTTCTGGTTGCCAGAACACAGATTTGCATAGAATTTCTGACCCTCTAAGAGCAACAACTCTTAGCAAACATAAATATTACTTGCCTATAAATGCTCGTATTTGTGTAGAGCATACATTTAGTACTAATTGGGATATATTGTTCAATTCTCAAAATAGTTTGAGAACATTTACGGCTGAACAAGTGGAACATTCTCTTTCTTTTATAAATGCTTTCAACACATTCCTTGATTTTTCGAATATGGAAAGTGTTGAAAGAATTGATGAGCATTTGTTTCATTATTGGCTCGGAATGAATAACAACAATTTGAACTTTTACTATATGAAACACCCCGTCTTGTAGAAACAAATAGAGGCATTTTAGGTTTAGGTGCTCTTCTAATGAGGATGAGAACTGGTGAATCAGATGATCGGTTATCACAGTTATTAATGGTTCCAAGGCGAACATTAGAAAGATTAATGGATAAAATTAGGGAAATATTGGTACAAGATTTTGTGCCTAGAAATCTGGGAATTGAACACATATCACGTGAGCAATTATTGCAACACAATTTAATGATTCCAAATGCAATTTATAATCAAAATAATGAAAATGCGATAGTTATATGTGATGGGACATATATTTTTATAAACAAAAGTTCCAATTATATGTTCCAAAAGGACACATATTCCTTACATAAATACAAAAACTTGTTAAAACCATATTTGCTGGTGACATCTGATGGCAACATTTTAGACTGCTTTGGCACACACAAAGCTACCACAACTGATGCAGATATAATGAAGTCTCTTTTCAGAGATGAAAACTCTCCTCTCAGACAATAGTTTCAAAATAACGATGTTTTTGTTCGAGACAGGGGATTTAGAGATTCAATTAGTTTGTTAGAGGCTTGCAGCTACAGAACATATATGCCAGAATCCCTGCTTGAGGGTGAACATCAGCTCACCACTGAGCAAGCTAACAGGAGTCGTTGTGTGACCATATGCCGATGGGTGGTGGAAGTTGTTAACGGGTACTTTAAACGAGACTTTAAAATATTTCGGCAAGATTTTTTTAATAAAACTGTTCCACATATGATGCAAATGTTTTCCATACCTGCAAGCATTTTAAATAAATTCGGTGTTCGATTAAAAAACAGGAATGATGCTGAGCAAATCATAAATGAGAGTGGGTGCTCAGGCTGCCCCGCGTATTCTGGGGGGGGGGCAAAATTCCGCTCAAGACTAAAACTGCTCGGGGCAAACGGAGCAACAAGACCAAGGCGACCCCTGCCACGCTTTCCGTGAATTTCTGCAATATCAGGGGACTTCACTCTAACCTAAACGCCGTCCACTACCATCTCGAGACGGCGAGGCTGGCTCTGCTCTTTCTGACCGAGACGCAGGTGTCCTCTCCGGCTGATGTCTCGTATCTCTCCTACCCGGGGTACAAACTGGAACACTCCTTTGTGCCTCGGGCTGGAGTTTGCGTTTACGTCAGAGAGGACATCTGTTCTCGACGCATCGGCAGACTTGAAGGTTCGGACCTGTCCATCCTTTGGCTACGCGTAGACAGCGACGACCATCCGCGCGTCTACGGGTGCCTCTATAGGCCCCATAGCGGTAATGCCGAAACAGACCGACTCTTCGACCACGTCCAAATGGCTACAGATTCGTTGCTACAGCAGATCCCCTCCGCAGAGATCGTGATCCTCGGCAACTTTAACGCCCATCATGCCGAATGGCTTGGTTCACGTTTAACCGATCATGCGGGGAGATCTGTTCATGATTTTGCCTTGGCATATGGTCTGACACAACTGGTTACTTCGCCTACGCGGATTCCAGATGTGGAGGATCATGCACCTTCCCTGTTGGACCTTCTGTTGACCTCTCACCCGGACGGATATCAGATTTCCGTCGACGCCCCTTTAGGCTCCTCGGACCATTGTCTGGTCCGGAGTGTTGTGCCACTCACGCTGAAATCGCGGTTGCATTCTGCAGGCTGCCGCCGTGTTTGGCACTATAGGTCAGCCGATTGTGATGGGATGCGGTCTTTCTTTGCATCCTACCCTTGGGGGCGGGTTTGCTTCTCGCCGGATGATCCCAACGTTGTTGCGGATTCTGTTACCGATGTGGTACTTCAGGGTATGGAACTTTTTATTCCTTCCTCTGTGGTGCCCATTGGAGGCAAATCTCAGCCATGGTTTGGTCGCTCCTGTAAAATAGCATCATGCTATAAGCAGGAGTGCTACCAAGCCTGGGCTGATGCATCAGCGTCCCGGGATGTTAACACCAGCGCTCTAAAAAAGAAGTATAATTCCGCCTCTAGGTCCTTCAAAAGAGTCATTGCCAAGGCAAAGTCAGAGAACATAGGCAGAATTGGCGAGAAACTAGTTCGCCATCCTTCTGGAACCCGTGCATTCTGGTCTCTCGCCAAGGCTGTCCAGGGGAATTTCTGTCAGCCATCTCTTCCATCTCTGCACAGGGAGGACGACTCACTGGCCCATACTGCAAAGGAGAAAGCCGATCTAACTCGACTCTCGATGACGGGGGGAGTACGCCGCCGACCATCCTGCGGTGTGAGTGCTCCATGCCGGAAGTGCAGTTCACACAGCGCTTGGTTCGCAAAGCACTCCTCTCCCTGGACATCCACAAGTCGAGTGAGCCCGACGGAATCCCCCCAATTGTGCTGAGGACGTGTGCTCCAGAGTTGGCACCGGTTTTAACGCGTCTTTTCCGGTACTCCTACTCCCTAGGCGTAGTCCCAAAATCATGGAAGACGGCTTTCGTCCACCCGATCCCTAAAAAAGGCGACCGCTCAGACCCGTCCAACTACCGGCCAATCGCCATCACCTCCTTGTTCTCCAAAATAATGGAATCCATTGTAAACTGCCAGCTCATGAGGTACCTTGAGCATCACCAGCTGATTAGTGACCGCCAATACGGTTTTCGCCATGGTCGGTCAGCTGGTGATCTTCTGGTCTACCTCACTCACAGATGGGCGGAGGCAGTAGAGTTCAAGGGGGAGGCATTGGCCGTTAGTTTGGACATTGCGAAGGCCTTCGATCGGGTTTGGCACAAAGCGCTTCTTTCGAAGCTCCCTTCCTATAGGCTTCCCGAGAAATTGTGCGATTGGATCACCAGCTTTCTTGCAGATCGGAGCATCAAAGTCGCTGTAGACGGTGCAAGCTCCGATTGCAGGCCTATTAATGCTGGTGTTCCACAGGGCTGCGTGCTATCGCCAACGCTGTTTCTTCTGCATATCAATGATATGTTGCATACCCGTAACATTCATTACTATGCAGATGACAGCACTGGTGATGCTCTTTACACCGGCCGAGCCAATATTTCTCGGGAAAACGTCTCCGACTGCCGGGACAAACTTGTGCCTGAAGTCGAGTCTTTGCTGAACAGAGTCTCGGATTGGGGACGACTAAATCTAGTCCAGTTTAACTCCCAGAAGACACAAGTTTGCGCGTTAACCGCTAAAAAGAACCCCTTTGTCGTATCCCCTCAGTTTCAAGGCAATCCCCTTGTTGCCTCAGCCAGTATCGGAATCCTCGGCGTCGACATATCGAGTGACGTGCAGTTTCGTGGTCACTTGGAAGGGAAGGCCAAATTGGCCTCTAAAAAGCTTGGCGTGCTCAGCAGAGCAGGACAGTATTTCATGCCGGCACACCGCCTGCAACTTTACAAGGCGCAGGTTCGGCCGCACATGGAATACTGTTCCCATCTCTGGGCTGGGGCTCCCCAGTACCAGCTCCTTCCACTTGACCGCATCCAGCGCAGAGCGGCTCGAATCGTCGACGACCGAGTGCTTTCCGATCGGCTCGATTCACTGGCGCTGCGAAGAGATGTTGCATCTCTTTGCGTATTTTATCGCATCTATCACGGGGAGTGCTCTGAGGAATTGTTCGGATTAATCCCAGCCGCCAAATTTCGTGAACGCACTACACGGCAAATGTCCCGATACCATCCACACCATCTGGATGCTTGACGGTCCACCACTGTACGTTTCACAAGGAGTTTTCTTCCACGTACAACCTCTCTGTGGAATAGTTTACCACCGGCGATTTTTTCGGACCGATACGACCTGGGGACCTTCAAGAAAAAAGCTTACTCCTTTCTAAAGGGCCGGCAACGCACCCGCAATTCTCCTGGTGTTGCGGTTGATCATGGGCGGCGGTAGTCACTTAACATCAGGTGAGCCGCATGCTCGTTTGCCCCCTTCTATATATATAAAAAATATATATAGAAGGGGGCAAACGAGCTTTCTATATATATAAAAAAAATATGATTAGAGGACAACTGCCATTAAATAATAATTTATCTGATTTTATAAATAGTATGAATATGAATAGACGAACATCTGATTTAACCAGTATTACAGCTCATTCCAATACTAATATTATATTTCCCCATCTAGAATATAGTGAAGTTATATTATTTGCCCTAGGAACATATTAAACTCAAGAGGCAAGGTCCTATTATAGTGAACATGTCAGGTTTCACGGTGAGTATAGAATTGAAATAAGCAAACATTAATGTAACAGAGTATTGTTTGAGAGGAAGTGGAAATAATTCACTTATAAGAGGCAAAATCAAATCCAGACACATTTCGAGAAAAGTATATTATTGTTGCACGGCTAAGTTGACATATGGCACTAGCGCCATCTAGTGTCATATGTCAACTTAGCCGTGCAAGTTGTGTTGTGCCGTGGAGAGAGCTTTCCATAAAATACATGATTAGTTTCTTAATCAACAGCGCCATCTAGTATCGAACAGAAGAATTAAGCTTTCTGGAAGCCGCACACTCGAATTTTCTGCGCTTGGTCGGTTGGCGCGCGTATTTACTTGAATATTCTGGAATATTCTGGATGTTTTCGTGGAAGAGTCCTATATAAAGGCGCTGCAATACGCGATCGGGGAAGTATTGAATTTGGCGAGACAAGCGAAGCTTCGGAGTGAAATAAAGTGAATCAGTGTGATTAATTATTGGTGTTTTAAGTTTTAATTTGTGTAAAGAAAATTAAAGTGTTAATTTAGGTAATTCTATCGGCAATTTTTATTGTCACGAACCTCAAGCTCGTAACATTATGTTTATATATTAATTGAAAATAATTTGTCTGGAAGGGAAGCTATAATAGAGTAATACTGCAATTGTTTAGTTGGTAGAAGAACAGTTGGGTGCTGTGCACGCACATGTTATGACGCTTGTGTGGTATCTTGGGTGGGCCAGGCATCAGCCGACAATACCAGCACCTGCAGCATTCCTTGATGCTGTAGTTGTAAGAGAGGATGATTAATAAAGAGAAATTTTCTCTTTTTTTATAGAAATAACAACAAACTGACAAACGAGCACACAGTCCACCTGATGGTAAGTGGATGCTGTGGCCCATAGACATCTACATTTATCTTCAATTGAAAATCAAAATGTTGATGTGCTACCAGCCCTGAGGACTGAGATAGGATGCCTTGTTACCATTAAAAAGGTTCTCTGGTTTTCTATACTCACCATTCGAAACACAGCAGCATTAAGCTGCTATTTTAATTTGGTTTCTATCATGGGCATAGCATCGAGATGAGGTTGATCCACCTGCATCTTTTTTATATGATATATTACCATCAAGTGATGATATTGAAAATACAGAATGATGATTATAACCTTAATGCGTATTAATATTGTTATATTAATGATGATTTTTGCCATAGTTGCTACACTTGTGGCAACCAAAGTTTTTTTGTGGTATTCTATTTGAAGATGCCGCTGCCCATCTCCTGATATTTTTATTTTACTCTGTCGACTTTTACAACACCATATGGGACGGGGTGGCAATTCACGAAAGGCCTGTGTAATATTTTATATTATATATTTAGTTTAGGAGGCCTTTTACGTGGTAGAGCCATGCTGCAGTTATATTAGTAGTATAGTTGTAGCACGAATGGGTCGGCTCGACCGGGGAAGGACCACGCTCTCACAGAATACCAGCGTGAAATAGTAGCTTAATGCTGCTGTATTTCGTATGGTGAGTGTAGAGAACCGGAAACCCTTTTTACTGGAAATGAGGCATTCCATCTCAGTCCTCACGGGTGACAACGCATCTGCATTTTGATTTGTAATGGAAGATAGATGTAGATGTCTATGGGCCGCAGCAACCACTTACCATCAGGTGGACTTTGTGCTCGTTTGTCAGCCTATTCTATATAAAAAAAAGGCCTATGTTGAGCAGTGGACTGTCGCAATGATGATTACTAATGATCAATTAAAATTGTAATTTTGTTTATTTTACCTATTTCAATTTTACTGTGTGCTTTTATTTTCTGTTATATATTATGTTATATGTGTAATTTATAAATAAACGCCGAGTAAAGTTGAATTTAATGCTCTGGCACCCTTTTTTATCTCTTTTAATTCACAATCTCCTTCTGATTTATAATTATATAAATGGTAAAAAAAAGTATCTCTAGACATTATATTTTAATGATGTTTGGAATTTATACTTCCTAATAAATGAATACTTTAATAAACAAAGGGCCTGCACTGCACCTATCTACTGTGTTATTTTTAAGAAAGGACTTATAAAATGCCGACGATTTTTAGAATAATAAATGCAGTGATATTATACATGATGTTTGGGATTTATAGGACAGATGTAGGGTGCGCTTTGAGAGATGCCCTATTATTGTGTGATAAATAGTTGTTGTATGGTTCCACCACATATTTTTATTTAGCAAACACTGCAACGAGCTTTAAGTCGCATGTATGTAGTTATATTATTTGCACTAGGACCATATGGATTCAACAGGAAAGGTCCTATTATAGTGAACATGTCAGGTTTCACACAGGGTATCGAATCGAAGGACAGTTGGGTGATGTGCACGTGTTATGACGCTTGTGTTGTACCTTGGGTGGGCCAGGCATTAGCCGACAATATCGCCAGTGCCAACATCACTCCTTGATGTTGTAGATATAAGAGAGGATGATGAATAAAAAGTAATTTTGTCTAGCCTACTTGTTTCATTAAAGTACTCCTAAATTATAAATTCTACCATTACACTTTATTTATTCCCGTAACCTACCATTACTCGATTTTTCAATACATATGCAACTTCAGTATTGAAAACTGAGAGACAGTAGGTATCTAGCGACTAACTCTCTTCAGCTAGAATTAAAATGGCAAAGAGTGGACAGGGATGTGTTATGGCAAACGCTGAACGCATTTAGGTTGAGCGCTGGTTTGATACAGGCATTAAAGTCTCTGTATAGGGACTCGAGTGCTTGTGTTAGAATCAACGGGGTCTACTCGGGCTGGTTTGGCATCCATAAAGGTGTCAGACAGGGCTGTGTAGCTTCCCCGTGGCTGTTCAACCTATTTATGGACAGCTGTTTGGAAAATTTGAAAGTTGAAGAATGCGGGGTAAGAATGGGTGAGTTAACCATCAAATGCCTTTTGTACGCCGATGATCAAGTCATACTTGCGTCGTCGGCGGCCGAGTTGCAAATGATGGTTACATTAATGAACAGGTCATTAAAAGAAAGGGGAATGAAAGTGAACGCAAGTAAGACGAAAGTGATGGTTTTTGAAAGAGATGAAAGCAAAACGGTATGTGAAATAAGAATAGAAGGAGAGTTAATTGAGCAAGTGGATGAGTTCGTATATTTGGGATGTGTATTCAGCAGGGATGGGAGATATGATAAGGACATTGAACGACGAGTGAATGCAGGAAATAAAGTAAATGGGGCTCTACACTCTATTGTGAAAAGTCAGAATGTGTCAGAAAAGGCACGTATGGCAATTCACAGTGCTGTATTAGTCCCTACTTTAACGTATGGTAGTGAAAGTTGGGTGTGGCAGAAGAAGCACGAGAGTAGAATAAATGCGGTAGAAATGCGGTCGCTAAGGAGTATGTTAGGGCTGAATCTGAGTGACAGGGTGAGAAACTGTGTGATAAAAGAAGAGTGTGGTTTGCAAGATGATGCGGTGACCAGGATTAAGAAAGGAATGCTTCGGTGGTTTGGTCATGTAGAAAGAATGAATGCGGAAAGACTGACAAAGCAAATATATGTTGCAGAAGTGAATGGAAGAGTCGGAAAGGGACGTCCTAGGCGGAAGTTTGTCGACCAAATTGGCGATATACTAAAAATGGGCCAAATTAAGAGTACCCTTAACCGACGAGCATGTATGCGTAGGTATATGAATGTGGAAGAGGCGAGAAAGGTATGTCAGGATCGTGCTAAATGGAAGTCTGTAGTCTCTGCCTACCCCTCTGGGTGACAGGCGTGAGTGTTTATGTTATGTAAAATGGTCAAACTACAAAAAAGCCTTGAAATCTTTTAGGAAAGACTTCGTGTGATAATAATTACGCCATCCTTGTTTTTTACACTACATACTGTGCAAGCTAGTGCAATACATGTAGGTGTAGTTTTTATTGAATTATCGGTCATAATTTGTTTACGAAACAGTCAACTTCACGAGATGGTTTGACAGACGGTCCTTTTTGATTTGACATCGAACTTTAGGGAGTGTGGTGCACATACGTAGGTTGCGCTTTGAGAGATGTTCTATTATTTGGTAATATAATTATTTTAACTACACTATTAGGCTACGTCGCAGTCGAATAAAGCATCCAAGCAAGGTTTTTCGTTAAAAATATAAGTGTAAAATAAATTTCCTTAAGAAATAACAAGACTTCGTTTCGACAAGTGACAAAAACATAATTTATGAATCACGCTTTCTATAATATAGAAGAATATAAGAAATGTTCATTTTCTGACTTGCTTGACATGTAAAAATAATGTAAATGTATTTTGAGTTGTAATTTTAATAATCTAATGTAATCTTATATCATTTGTATTGATTGTAATTATGACATACCAATGATATATTTTAATAAAATGGCCAATAAAAAAAAAGTAAAAGGTATTTGTTGATTCAGCCTTAAAAATATTGTTGACGTTATTATAAAAAATCGTGGTGATTTAGATATTATTTTTAAACGTGATTGTGTTTACAACATAAAAACAAACCAATCTAACTATAGTTTGTTTTGGGACATGAAAAAAAAGTCAAGTCCTGCTCCTATAGAAAGAAATCACTTTTATCATTTTCAATAAGCAGAGTACGCTAAGCGCAGGTACGGTTTTTTTATTTGCAGAAAAAGTTTTTACATCCCCCTTAATGCTACTGAATCTACTGAATTGGTAAACTTTATCCATGAAATTTTTACTGTACAACTAAATACTTAGAACAGGATTGCTCTTTACATACTAAAAATTTGGGTTGCGTTAATTAAAATGGCGGAAAAATTACATAATAAAATCTGAGGAACAGTAATAATATCCACCAGACTGAATTTTAGTCACTGCAACCAGTCTTAACGAATACTAGCATCACTATGCTCAGGACATGATATATCAAGTACAGTGCACTTCCTATTTTTTTTAATCTCATAGTCAGATGGGACGGCAATCTGACATAACCTGAGGGAGATCACGTGATCACGCACGGATACTAACAACTTCCTGACTCAGGCCTACTACTTTATTTTTATTTATTTATTATAGGACAACACAACAGATTACATCACGACTTAAAGCTATAACTTACAAAAATAATGGTGTGATACAAGACATAATCCTTATACGTGTTATCACGGCATGCCAAGATTGAGAAACAAACATTTTAAATAAAATTGCTTAAACTAACAGACTCACAATTCCAACAAATCAAGAACTATAAATATAATGAATATCAATCGACGGGGATGTCCTTGAGAATGTCTTTCAAAACATTTCTAAAGCGAACCAGGCTAGAGTTGAAGATGTCAAGGTTGGTAAAGCGAAGGCTATAATCCTCATAAAGTCGACATAACCTTGATAGGGGTTGATTTCGAGAGATATTATTTCGCGATAGGGGTATGTCAAATATTTTTTCATAGGTCTACGTGGGTTGTGTTTTATGTTAAAATTTAACAGTTCCAAGGCCTCGGGGCTATCCAGCTCCGAGTGTATTATTCTGTGTAGGTTGACTAGGTCCAATTCGTCGCGACGGAGGTGAAGTGGTATCATGTTAAACTCTTTAAGCCTCTCAGCATATGACCGGAGTCTTCTATTGTTGCCAGTACGTAAGCTTAATAAGCGCAGAAATTTGGATTGGATCGATTCAATGCGCTCAGAATGCACTGCATAGTATGGATTCCATATAATTGAGCAATATTCTAAATTACTTCGAACCAGACTGTTATACAACAAAATTAAACTTTGTGGGTTCCTGAAGTGCCTGCTCTGTCTAGTAACGAAACCTAGTACCTGGTTAGATTTTTTGGCTATGAGATCGTAATGTTGGCGAAAACTAAGCTGTTCGTCAAACACGACCCCGAGATCCCTAATAGACAACACACGAGATAGAGTTTGTTGTTCTAAGATGTAACTACTGCAAATTTATCAAAAAATTAACTTAATTTATGATCCCGACCCGGAATATGAATATATCACTGTTGAACACTAACAAGGACCAATTTTTTCAATTCACAGGTGTGGACATGTCCTGTGCTAGAAAACTGAAAAAGCAGACAATAGCAATTGATATATGACTATGTCTGGTTGCATCGACCTTATAAATATTTATAAAAACAACAGAAAAATAATTTAAAATGTATTCTCAACGACCAACGAGATGTTTGGCGTGACCAACCTGATCAGCGAGGACAAGCGTATTTCAATTGTCAAGACCGCGACACACATCAGAATGGCGTTACATAGGCAGACCATACGAGGACTAACACGATTGTTGAAAATTGTAAGCGTTATTTAAACTCATCAATATTTATTTCATTGTAGTGGATAAACGATTTAAATGAGCCATTATAGCTTAGGGACTGAGCGTTTGCTCTAGCCGTAAGTTTCGGTTTGTACTGCAACTGCAAACCGAATTAGATATATCTTCATTATAATATGAAGAAACTTGTTATTTTATACCAGTTTTACTAAAATACATATTACGTACATTGTGTTTGTGTTACATATTGATATTTAAATAGTAATATTTTTGGAACGTACTTCCCAAAATGTTACTAGAGTAGAGTCACACTGCACTGATGGGCCGACCCACCGGGGAAGAACTACATTGATGTAAATAACAGAATAATGCTGATATGTTTCATGTAGTGGGTGAAGAGAATCAAAGACCATTCTAACTAGTGACGAGATATTCTATTTCAATATATATGGAATAACAATTGATGAAGATTAGAGTATAACAGCGAATTCTTTATTGATTTATAAGCCTTTCAGAAAAAAAGGAGATTAGCGCTCAGTAGAGATAGTAACGTTAAGCTGTAAGTTAATACTTTAAGTTGGCATATTTTGGCTAGCCTTCCTGTACCCGCGCGTCGGTCTGTGGGATCATCAAAACACTATTTTTAGTTTTTTTCCTCATATCGTAAATGCTGTCAGTTTTTACTTTCTGTAAGCTCAATGATTATTTTTTGTGTGGAAAATAGCTTCACACCTGTCGTACTTTGTTAAAATAAGTTTGTGAGTGCGACGTGGTTAATACAATTCAAGGAGATACCAAGTGGAGGGCGCGGTGCGTGCGAAGCGTTGCCACGGGACGCTTGCGCGGGAGGCGCTGCGCCGTCGCGCACCGCCCCGCGCGGTGTGCGCGTTGTCTGCCGCCCGCCCCCGAGCACCCCCCACCCACCCTGCGCCGCATGCCCACCGTCCTACCCACTCAACTATGAATATCTGCTCGCACAGGTTAGCTACTTCTCCAACTGCTCCATACTTTGCTTCGACCCGTAAACAATGCACTACTCCACATAGACGGCTCCGTGGCGCAGTGCCTTAACAATATGACGCAGCGTTAAGGTTTGAATCTCACACGGAATGAGCATAATATGTATGCCCTAAAACTAATTGTGCTGGATCTAGATGTTCGTCATTGTACAATTTATGTATGTTAACTGACTCCAAAATATAGGAGAATATCCTAGTATTGCGCACACATACTTCACAAATACAAAAAGGGTTATTAGAGCTAAAATTTCGTAGACTATCACATGTACACTAAATTTACAAAAGATTTGGCTTGGCACTGAAAAAAAAACTTTAATGAGTTTTTTTCATTAAAATTAATCATCACACTATAAAAATCCGCATATAAGTATTCCTTGCGTGGACTCTTATCCACATCATCCACATATTTTACTTAAAACGATTTTAGTGATGCCACTAATTCATCTTTTTCTTATCAGGTATCTTCTCCGCCAAATTCAGTCTCCAAACGATCACGCTGTGTACCTACTATTAACCGGCTTGAATCTGAAGATAAAAGCGTGCTAAGTAAGAAAATTTATAAAGTAACCATCCCTAAGAAACAATTTAAAGAAAACGGCCCCGACAAACTTAGTCATTTGTGCTTTCCTCCACGAAAAATAGTAGCTGAACCACCTCACTATCGGCAGTCTTCTCTTGTCGAGCGATTGCGAAGCCGACCCAAGAGTTCTTGCGGAAGAGTACGCAAATTACACTCAGCAGTAACTAATTTGACTAATTGCGACAACAACAAAATCGACAAAAATATTATATCAAAAACTGAATTGCAGTCAGTTATTTCTGAAGTTCTTGCCGATGCAGCAAAATTAAATAAAATTCTGAGTGATAGAAATGAACTAAAAGAAGCAGCAAGTGGTCGAATTATACTAGAAGAGCAAAGACACGAGCCTATAGAGAGTGGAGGCATAAAACTCCCTGTGCCGGCTGGAGTGCACACTGTGAAGGTGCAAGTGACTCTGCTTTAAGATTCGGTTCCACGACTTAATCAACTTGTACTTTGTTCTCATTCGGATATTAAAAGCTCTCAGGGAGGAGAGTGTTCCTCGCAAAGTAAATCATCTAAACAGACAAGACAAAATTTTCATGAAATACGTTGTAAAACAAGACAAAATTAAGAGTCATCTTGTGAGTGCAAATAGACTAAATCTAATCCATCATGTAAGACAAAACAAAAACGAAAGGCATGTCCATATGATTTGATGCCGACACCAGAACCAAGATAATGTTCGTCAACGAACGACCTTCAAGCGAACACAATACTACTCGCTTAACGATTACAAAATCTCACATAACGCCATTGCGGTGAGTGTCACCGTTTTGAAATAAATACGTTTCTGAAACATAAGTAATATTTTATTTATCTTGCTTGCCGACTATTTGCAATAAGTATAATTCATTCACACTTTACTTGCAGCTCTATTGCTGAACACGTGCCTCTTCCTGTGAATTGCCTTAAAGAGAAAAATTTGTATTTTGTGTGTTTAAGTTGCGAAGTTGTGTTTAAGTTGTATTTCAGTGTTTAAGTTGCAGGTGAACCGCCTTCTTTCGCACAAAATATTTTCTTTTAAGGTTTAAATGCTAATTATTTACTTGATTAAGTAATTTACTTAGTTTACTTTGGACTTTGGAATTATACAAGGATAAAAATCAAATGGTAATATTAGTATAGATAGATTTAAACTTCTTGGGTGTAATTTCGTTAAACAAATCAAAGGATGAATAACTGCAACACCAAAAATTGCCAACCTAGATATGCCTTTAGAAAATACTAAATACTAAGATTAGCGTAGATAAAATCCCCCCCCCCCCGTCCCCGTAGAAAAAATCCCACGTGGTACAATCGTCCCCTTATTAAACTCGATAAAGAAAAACGCAAATACCATAAAAAATGGAAAACTTATCATAATGATGCAGACTACAATACATTTTCTATGCTAAGATCGAAACTGCGCAAGTTGGAAAGTGAATGTTACTCAAATTTCATTACCCTCTCTGAACAGAAAATTGAATCTAATGCTAAATTCTTTTGGTCTTACGTCAAATCGAAGAGAATGACTGGTACCATCCCTCAAAAAATGACTTACAAAGGTGAGACCCTGTCTGACGGTAACGACATTTGCGATGCTTTTAACCATTACTTTCAATCTGTTTTTGTTAGGCCGTCCACCAATTATAATAATAGTAAATTAGATAATAATTTAAATACTGATCCGCTCATATCCATAAATACAATTTACTTAAGTGATGACATCATTATTAAAGAACTAGAGAATGTCAATATAAGTAAAGGTGCCGGGCTGGATGGAGTGCACCCAGTGATTATATTGCGTTGTGCTAAAGAGTTGTTAAAACCGATATCTAATATTTTTCGACTATCTATGAAAACTGGAATGTTTCCTAGTGTATGGAAACGGGCTCTCATTACTCCAATACCAAAGAACTCACAAAGAGATCAAATTACTCAATATCGGCCAATTTCTAAGTTATGTGTCCTTAGTAAAATTTTTGAGAAGATTGTAACTAATCAATTGTCATATGTTGTGCGTAATCATATCGATGAAAATCAACATGGCTTCTTATGAAATCGCGCAGTGTGGACACCAATATGGTCATGTTTACAGACTTCCTTCTTAATGCAATGGATAATAACACCCAGGTTGATGTCGTGTACACCGACTTCTCCAAGGCTTTTGACAAAATTAACCATGACATACTTCTAAAAAAGCTTTGGAGATTAGGAGTGCATGGAAGTCTGCTTAGATGGATCGAATCATATATACGAAATCGCAGTCAGGCAGTCTGTTTGAGTGGTTACTGCTCGTCCTTTCTTGTGGCCCCTTCTGGGGTCCCACAAGGCTCTCATCTGGGCCCTGTGCTTTTTTCCTTGTACATCAATGACATAGGTGATGTCTTACATAACAGCCATCATCTATTGTATGCAGATGACACCAAACTTTTCAGGACAATAAATTCTATTGAAGATTGCCACAAACTACAATCGGATATTGAGAGCTTATGTAATTATTGTGAAAGTAATCACTTGTACCTCAATGCAGATAAATGTTTTATAATAAATTACTCAAGAAAATCAAACCTCTTAACTTATAATTATACTCTTTTTGGGAAGGCTCTTAGTCGTGTTAGAAACATTCGTGACTTGGGCATCAACATGGACGATCAGCTTTCTTTCAATGACCACATAGATTTAGCTACAAAAAGAGCTTTTAGAAGCCTCGGTTTCATTAATAGAATAACTAAACCATTCAATAAGACTATCACTCTTAAAATCCTTTATTTCTCATTTGTAAGATCCATTCTTGACTTCGGCTGTATAGTGTGGTGTCCATTTTTTAAAAACCATATTGATAGAATTGAAAAGGTCCAAAAAACATTTATTAAGATTTTAAATTACCGCTGTGACCTTTATGGCGAACCGTATATTAACTCCCTTCATAAACATAAAATGTTGAGTCTCAGTGATCGCCGTAAATATTTCGATATCTTTTTCTTGTATAAAATTCTAAATAATAAAATTGACTGCTCTCCTTTATTAGTCAAAATAAACATTAAAAGTAATTTTCGTCTGCCCGCTCGCCCTCAACGTGTACTTCAAACATTCGTACCACCTACACTTCGAAAAAAATATACACAAAACTGCTTTACCTCCCGTTCGTTAAAATTATACAATAAAGAATTTGTAAATCTCGATCTCTTTAGTTGCTCCTTAAAAAGTCTTAAACGAAGTATCTTTAAGAGTTATTCAGATAAATACTTGACAGCGTAACATTCGGTAATCTCTACGATGTATTAATTATTGTCCCTTAAAAATGTATGTTTTTCAACTTTAATTAAGTTACTTATTTTAAGCTTTACTGTACTATTGTTACATAAATTATAAATTTACTACTCAGCTTCAACTAACATGGGTAAATCTTTCAACAAGCTAAATTGAAATGTTATTCTAATGTATTTTTTCGGCACTCGTTGTCTATTAATTATGTAATGTTATAATATTGTACTTTCTTTTTAATGACTGTTTGTGTCACAATAAATGAAAAAAAAAATTACTCTTAATTATAAAAACATAGTTTCTTGCATTGCAAACTTCTATGCTAAGGAAGGAACGATAACCCATTCGTCATAATGGGTGGTGGCGTAAAAGAATCTATCATCCCATTTTATTACTGTGTATAATTCGTATCTAATGTGCTGCTAAAGGCAACTATAGGAAATACCAGATTCTATTCTGATGGTATCCGGTGTGGTGGTGTAGCCATTTCGTTTACACCGTCCTAAAATACTAAACCAGGAGCGGACAGTAGCGTCAAATGCAATGATTAGCGACAAGCAAAATTCTACTATGGAGTCAGTTATATCTTGGCTAGAAGATAATAATTTATGAGTAAGTTATAATTTAAAAAGAATTGAAGAGTTAAGATATTCATTGATAGACCTAGACTCCTTGTAATTTACTAATAATAATGGCGTGTCTTTGAGTTATATATATTCTCATTAGACACTATAATTAGAACACTTAAATCTTTAGATATTGTTAAGGGTTCAGGACCAGATGGTCTTCTATTTCTTTTTCTTTAGCTTTTTTTTCTTTAGCATTTCCTCTTTTACTATTTATTTGTATTATAGATTTCTAAAGTGGCCATTGCTACTGTCATAATAAATTGAATAGTGTTATATTAAATGTGAGTTATAATACATAAACATTGCTAAAATTCCTGTTAATGTTTAAACGCTTGTTTATTTTGTTTATTTGTGCCACCGCTGTATGTCATTGACGAGGTCAACGAACACTGTCACGGATATTGGACTCTCGGGCAGAACGTAAGGGGTTTCCGGTCCAATTTTTGCAATTTTTGCTTGTTGCTTATAAAACATAAAAATAAAAATAGTTAATAAAAATGGCTTTGTTGTATGCTTGCTGTCGTGTTGTTGTAGCAAATACTGATGTGCCTATAATTTGTATCAGTTGTAGTGGCTACTACCATCTGCAATGTGTGTCTGCATCATCCAAAAAAGACCCAACACTTCGAATTGTGTCAGTGTGATTATCAAAGCAACCTAAAACGGTTAAAAAGAATAGTACACCCATCCGCATTCCGGCGCGTAAGCATTGCAACACCGATAGTCTTAATATTACATAATAATACATAAACTTTGAAGAATAGGTCCCCACTACTTCGCCAGTGTCAGTGATAGAAAAATCTGTGGACTCTTCTTGCGACCTACGGGTTTTTATAAGGCAAGAGATTTCAGGACTAAAAAGAGACCTTGAATTTAGTTTTAAAAACTTTATAAACTCCGAGCTTAAAAATGTAGGAAATGAAAATGTCCTTAACTTTCTCAATAATAAGTATGATGAGATGAAAGGAAAATTTGAAATATATGATAAAAGCCTAACGTTGGTTAATGCTAAGTTGGTAAAAAAAACAAGCTTGAGTAATTAAATAGGTATACTAAAATCTTCACTGGCAAAGTTGGAGCATGAAAATAATGTTAGAAAACAATGGGCACGGCGTTCTAATTATGAAATTTGTGGCATTCCCGAGAAGAAGAACGAAAATCTTTTCGAAATTATTGAGAATCAACGACCACTTGACCAGTTTAAATAAATCTTTATTGCGTCAGGTGAAAATTAAGGCTAAGAAAAATAACTATAGATTTGTGTGGGTTAAAAACTGTGGTATTATGGTTAGAAAATCTGAATCTAGTCCTATTTTACACATAAATAGTATAACGGATTTGTTCAAAATAAAATAAGAATTATTATATTAAATACTGTTATTAATTGTTATTTTAACTACATTATGGCTTATGGTTGAAAGGTTTCAGCTCGAGTTACGTAACCGCTTCCAGTGCCTAGAAGATTGCAATGCAGTGGACGATATGAACGACAAGCTCGTGGAAACTGTCCATGCGGTCGGAGCTAAGTTCTGCAAGACCCGCCGCAGAAGAACACAAAAACTCTCCGATCACACTCTTAATCTCATGGCTGTTAGACGGGAGATGAGGCTGCAATCGTCAACAGATTTGACAGCATACAGGCAACTGAACAGACAGATCTCCAAATGCATGCGGCGAGACTTACGCAACTTTAATACTTCTCGTATTAAAGAAGCGATCGAGCGGAACCAGGGCTCCAAAGTCTTTGCCAGAGATCTGTCTGCCAGAAAGAGCCAACTGTCAAAGCTGAAGACTGAGTGTGGCAACATCGTTTCCGGGACACCTGAGATTTTGAGTGAGATTGAGAGGTTCTATGGGCAGCTGTACACATCATCGTTGGAGCCACACGCAAGTGTGAGTAACGATCCAAGAGCAAGTCTTATCCGACACTATTCCGATGATATCCCGGACGTCAGTCTAAGCGAGATTAGAATGGCTCTCCAGCACCTTAAAAACGGCAGGGCCCCAGGCGAGGATGGAATTACAGCGGAGCTTCTGAAAGCGGGTGGAACACCGGTACTTGTAGTCCTTCAGAGGCTCTTCAATTCCGTCCTCCATGGTGGCACTACTCCAGAGGCGTGGAGCAGAAGTGCGGTGGTCTTGTTCTTTAAGAAAGGCGACAACGCTCTCTTAAAGAACTACAGACCGATTTCCCTTCTGAGCCGCGTCTACGTGCTGTTTTCGAGAGTCATTACGAATCGTCTCGCACGCAGACTTGACGACTTCCAGCCTCCCGAACAAGCCGGTTTCCGAAAAGGCTTCAGTACCATAGACCACATACATACCCTGCGGCAGATTGTACAGAAGACTGAAGAGTACAATCTGCCACTTTGCCTGGCGTATGTGGACTGTGAGAAAGCCTTTGATTCCGTCGAAATTTGGGCGGTGCTACAGTCCCTTCAGCGGTGCCAAGTTGACTGTCGGTATATCGAAGTGCTGAAGTGTTTGTACAGTAGGGCTACGATGGCTATCCGAGTAGAGAACCAGAGCTCGAAACCTATCCAACTGCAGAGAGGTGTAAGACAGGGTGACGTTATATCCCCGAAACTCTTCACCGCTGCATTGGAAGACGTTTTCAAGCTACTGGACTGGAAAGGATACGGTATTGACATCAATGGCGAGTACATCACTCACCTTCGATTTGCCGACGATATAGTCCTTATGGCAGAATCGCTGGAGGACTTAAGCACTATGCTCAATGACCTCAATAGTGCCTCCCAACGGATAGGTCTTAAGATGAACATGGACAAAACAAAGATCATGTTCAATGTCCATGTCACACCTATGCCGGTAGTTGTTGGGAGCACTATGCTCGAAGTTGTTGACGAGTACGTTTACCTGGGACAAATAGTCCGACTAGGTAAGTCCAACTTCGACCGAGAGGTCAATCGACGGATTCAACTCGGCTGGGCAGCGTTCGGGAAATTACGACATATCTTTTCGTCAGGTATACCTCAATCTCTAAAAACTAGATTGTACAACCAGTGCGTGTTGCCAGTGATGACTTATGGATCTGAGACGTGGTCCTTCACTGCTGGCCGTATGAGGACGCTTAAGGTCGCTCAGCGAGCTATGGAGAGGGCTATGCTCGGAGTTTCTCTGCGTGATAGACTCAGAAATGAGGATATCCGCAGTAAAACCAGAGTGACCGACATAGCCCAACGGATTAGTAAGCTGAAGTGGCAATGGGCCGGCCATATAGCTCGAAGAACCGATAACCGATGGGGAAGAAAGGTTCTCGAGTGGCAGCCTCGTACCGGTAGGCGTAGTGTAGGGCGACCCCCCACTAGATGGAGTGACGACCTGGTAAGACATGCAGGAAGTCGATGGATGCAGGTGGCTCAGGACCGTGCTTTGTGGCATTACTTGGGGGAGGCCTATGTTCAGCAGTGGACTTGTGAAAGGCTGTAATGATGATGATGATGATGATATGGCTTATGATATGTTTTTTACATCACTGTTGATAGTTGTCCAATTTGTTGTAAACGTTATATATGACAAACTTATTTAAAAGGCTGTTCTCTTTTTCGTTTTAAACGTAATGTATGATAGGCTTATTTTCATTGCGCATGAGACCTTGACACATTCGGTGATAGTTTTAATTTTATATTATTTAATTTATACAATTACTACATTGCATGCACGTACTCCGTCACCACTAGTCCCAGCACCACTAGTCCCAGCACCACTACTCCCAACACCACTATTCCAGGCAAGACACACCATCGACGATAATACGTCACGTGTTTCGCCTCTACACGAAGCATCTTCAGGTAATGTAGACTATACGGCGGATGACCGCTGAGTGAGCGGCGAGCCGAAACAGCTGCTATTTATACACGACAACACAATCGCTCCCCACCAAAGTAGCGAGTGACCGCGCCGTGCGATAACAAACCTGCTACTAATTATCATTATTGTTATGATTAATATTTTTAAATACTATTATTTTTATTGTGTTTAGGCCTTATCGGGACTTTAGAAATAAAATGAGTCGACTGTATTAACAAATAGGCTTAATGCCGTAAAACCTCTAAACAAACTTATTATAAATTGAAAAATAAAGTGCCCGTCTTCTACCGCGTCTCGCAGCTGAGTGAGGTACAGAAGCGCTCGCCGTCAGCGACTGGTCCGCGCTCCCACGCGTCTATCATTTTGGCCGAGGTGCGATGACGTGCGCCGACATATTCCCCGGGTTGAAGAGACGTCTTCAATCTTCAATTGGTAGAGGGCAGATGCAGTTGACAGCACGACGAATGATACCTCGCTTCGTCTTCAACTCAGCCACTCACGTGATTCCGCCTACGCCGGGATAGGTCGTCATGACCCGGCCCAGGGACCAGATCAGCGGTGGTATTGTTTTGTCCTTGATAAGAACTTAAGACCCCGGCTTCACTTCACCTCTGTAATGAAACCACTTGGATTTGGCCTGCAGCAGAGAGATGTATTCAATATGAAAGCGGCTCCAGAAATACTGTCTGATGTACTGTGTTCTCCTTCAGCGATCCAGTTGCGTGATGTTGGCATCAGTCACCTGGGAATGTGGTACAGATAAGAGTGGTCGTCCAATCAGGAAATGAGCGGGAGTAAGTGCCGAAAAATCGTTAGGTTCTGAAGAGAGAGGAGTAAGAGGGCGTGAATTTAAGACCGCCTCTATGTACGTAAGATAAGTAGCCATCTCCTCAAAGGTAAAATGGGTAAGCTTTAAGAGTCTTTTTAAATGATGCTTGCAAGATTTAACAGCAGCCTCAGCTAGTGAATTAAAATGTGGGCTGTAAGCAGGCGTGAAAATAAATTCGATACCCTGTTGTGCTATTTCAGGTGCAACACTCGATGAGTGCAAGAACCCATGCATTTCATTTGATGTGCCTACGAAATTTGTCCCGTTATCGGACGTTATGCTTTGAGGCTTGCCTCGACGCGCCACGAAACGATTTAGAGCGGCCATGTAAGCCTCAGAGGTGAGGTCAGTGACGAGCTCCAAATGTACGGCTTTCACTGCAGAGCAAACAAAAATACATATATAAGATTTTGTAAGTTTGCAGCCGCGACCTCTGCGATTGGCCACCAATGCTGGCCCAGCGTAGTCAACATAACAATTTAAAAATGGAAATTCAAGATGAGTTCTTGACTGAGGTAGTTGACCCATTATAGGCTGAACGCTTTGAGCCTTATGTCTGATACACTTAAGGTATTTATTCACGACATTTCTGGAAAGGTTTCTACCACCTATAGGCCAATAAGTCTGCCCTATATGTGACAACAGTAATTGAGGACCAGCATGTAGTAGCTCTAAATGTTTCATTTGAAATATAAGCTTAGTAAGTATGTGCATACTACATATTATAATGGGATGTTTTACACTGAAATCGTAGGGGGAGTTATCGAGCCTCCCGCCCACGCAGATGAAGCAATCTACTATTGCGTGGCAATTTTTGTTTAGATTTTAAAAGATGATATTCTTCAGAAAACATTTCTAGTTGTGAATAATGTATTATTACATTATACGAATCTTGGAGTTCCGTTACGGAAAGATCGCCACACAATTTATCTTTATTTTTTAGATTATATATAAATCTTTGTACAACACCCTTTGAATTTTTGGAAAACTAGAATATTATTCTAATAAGCGATTAATGATAGATGAATATATGGTTGAATGTGAACGATTACTAACAACATGATGGTTGCTATCACTACATGTGAAATGAGTCACTAGATCCGGCAAATAATGTTTCTCTGTGTTTGGCATTTTAGGCCACTCATTTTCATTACGTAACAGAAAAGAGGGTCCAGACCACCACAGAGGTGTGTCCTTGATAACGTCAGCGTTAAGACCACGGGAAACAAGATCCGCTGGGTTGTCCTTCGACGGTACGTAGCTCCAGGTATGACCACAAGTGCTCTCCTGTATCTCGTTGACTCTATTTCTCACAAAAGGTTTTAATTGGTTGGCTGGAGTAGAGAGCAACCCAAGACTAATGGTTGAGTCACACCAGAATCTACATCGGTGAATGGGTAAAGTTAGCACTTCCTAAACTTTAATACACAGCCTGGCACCTAACAAAGCTCCACACAGTTCAAGCCTTGGTATTGTTGACGGCTTGATGGGCGCTATACGATTTTTAGAAACGAGAAGTTTTACGCCAATAGATTTACTGTCACTGCATGACCGAATGTACACTCATGCGCCATAAGCTTTTTCGGACGCATCGGTGAACACGTGTACTTCATGCGTACTAGAGTCTTTACGCAAAACCCAACGAGGAATCTTTAAATTATTTAAAGATGTTATTGTATTTTGGAATGTCGACCAAAGGTTTCTGACCTCGAGCGATACTTCGTCGTCCCAGTCATAGTTGTGTAGCCATAAACGCTGCATCTGTTTTCGCTTCAACAACGCACGGACCTACGAGGCCTAATGGGTCAAAGATCTGACTGATAACTGAGAGGACGTCACGTTCAGTGACTTTAGTGGTTGACTTTATGTTAATAGTATAAGTAAGGGAATCAGAATCGCAGGCCCAATTAAGACCTAAAGTTTTAGATTGAGATGAATTTAAACCCTGCTCATAAAAATGCAACGTATGAGTATTATACGATTCGTTACTATTTATAATTTGATTTAGAATTTGAGGATGGTTTGGTCGCCATTAGCGTAAGTTAAATTTAGCAGAAGATAGAACCGATTGTACCCGTTTTGCAATTGCTACAGTCTCAGCTATGGTGTTTCCCACGCTCAAATAGTCATCCACGTAGAAGTCACGTCATATGGCCCGCTGGACCTGACTATCCTCAATGTTATCAGCCAGAACTACCAGGCATTTCGTGGGTAAGTAAGGAGTTGAAGCGGCACCATAGGTGACCGTATTTAATGTATAAATTCTTAGAGGTTCTGAAGTATCAAACCGCAAAATATTTTTGTAGAGGACGTTGGACTGGACTTAACTCAACGGCTCTATACATTTTCTCTACATCACCTGAGACCACGTATCTATGTTGACAAAAATGTATTTAAAATGGAAAATAGATCGTCTTGCACTACGGGACCGACCATCTGTATGTTATTAAGAGACACGCCCGAACTGGTAGAGGCTGATGCGTCGAATACTACGCGTAGTTGAGTAGTGGTACTAGAGCTACGAATAACTCCATGATGTGGAATGAAATATATGATCACTAAGTTTTCAGGCGTAGAAGTACAGTCAGAGTCTAAAGTCATATGACCTAAATGCTCATATTCTCTCATAAATTCACTCATTCACACATTCAATATTTAGTTTTAAATGAAGGATCGCGCTTAAATCGCCGCTCCAGGGATAGAAAACGATTTTTTGCGTTTTCATACGAATGCCCTAAAGTGCTAGGGTACTATTTTAAGGGCATCGTCACGACAAACCTACCATCATTTTTACGAACGTTGGTTTGGGCAAATAGTTGTTCAAAGACTCTTTCTTCAAGAGAAAGTGAATGTTTTGACGACACGTTGTCAAGCTCCCAAAATTGAGTTAGGTCTGGAGTGACGTTGGAATGATGGCAATAGAGTGATGAAACAGAACTAGGTTGATGCGAAATACTACCGGACACAAGCCAACCAAAATATAGTTTCACACAATTTAGGTAGATGTTTCCCTAAATCTATAGTTCTGCTGCCTAAGACATTCCAAAACACCTCAGCCCTACCAGGATTTCTACGACCGACGGAACATTAAAGTTCGGGTCTGCTAGTGTAAGACCTGAAGGAATATGTACGTGATTTATATGCACGAATGAAGACGGTAGAACCTTTGTAATTTCAGGTAAAATATGACACTCGATATCAACAGTAAAGGCACAGAATAAAGACTCAATTGTGAGGTGACAAGACTGTGTACTGGTGGATATGTGATTATTAATACCCGTTACCTTGGTGCTCGTACCGCGATGTAACAAACCCAGTTTCTTTGATAGTCTCTGTGTAACAAAGTTGGCGGTACTACCGTTGTCCAGCAGTAGCCGCGCAGTGTATTTCTTACCCGACCCGCTGGTCACGTTCACCATAGCTGTGGAAAATAAAACATGCGTAGAAGTAGCAAGCTGCAAGGAATTGGCTGATAGTGCGGTATTTGACGCAGAAGGCAAAGCAGAAGACATAGCAGAAGGCAATGGGTTAGAAAATGGTTTGGATTCACTAGATTCTAAATGCAAAAGTGTATTGTGCTTTGTTTTGCAATATTTTCAACGTGTGAGTTTACACTGCTTAGCAGAATGTCCGATGCGCAGGCAGTTAAGACAAACATTGTAATCATTTGCCTTTTTTATGCGATCCTCTATAGTTAAGTTTCTAAAGGATTCACATTTATATAATGTATGAGCCTGGGAGCAAAGTGGACATTTATTTATCTTATTAAAATTATTATCTGATTTTTTATTAACTTGAGTGACTTTAGAATTAGAATGTTTATATGTATGACTATTATTTAAAACTACAATAGTATTAGTCTGAAAAGAATTGATATTTGACTCGACTGACTACAACCAATCCGCTTTCGTACTTAAAAAAGAACAAAATTGCATCAAAGTAGGATCATCATTTATAATATTGTTCCTATGCTCTTCCCAGTCACGACTTGTTGTCAAATCTAATTTTTTAGTCATGTCATATATTAATAATGTGTCCCAATATTGAGTGGGCTGATTTAATTTTGTTAGTGCCCTTACATTTTTATTAATTGTATCTACGAGGTTTCTGATTGAGATACTTTACTCCTTGACTATAGAATCGACATCAAATAAAGCGTGCACATGATTATTCACAAGAAGGCGATTGTTGTTATTCCGCTAGAACAACATGTCCCACGCAATTTTATAATGATCGCCTTTAAAATCAATATTTTTAATAACTAATGCTGCGTTTCCATGCAATGAAGCGCGCAAATAGTGGAACTTGTTTATTTCATTGATACTAGAGTTATCGTGAATCAATGACGTAAATGTATCTCGAAATTCGAGCCAGCGTTAGTAGTTCCCATCAAAATGAAGTAAATCAATTTTAGGCAAACGAACAAAACTATTCTTATTAGAACAGTGTGCAACTGAGCGTTTCTGAAGCCCGCCTCCGACCCAGTACCGTTGGACGAAGCACCGAGCAGGCTACGCGTGATGGCCACCAGATAGAAGAACTGACGGTCAAAGTCCTCACGCTCAACTAACGCAGATGCCGCATCAACGGCAAGCACTTCTATGTTTGTCTGTAATTCGTCAAATTCGGAATATTGTAAGGTTTCGAATTTATTAAAACGCTCCGCTAAGTCCAGACCATTTAAATTTAAACAAGCGAGCATTGCAATGACAAAGCAATTTTTAAAGCACTGAAGTTAATTAGGTACCTACTTATTAAAAGTAAGTGTACTTAGCCAATGAAAGATGTAAAAAAGATTTTTTCGGCATCAAAAGAAAGCGAAAAAATAACTAATTGGAACGAACTCACTCAAATACGGTTTTTATACTCCCAGGATGACATCAGCGTCTTCAATGATTACGCAAGCTGCTACGGGAACGACTTCTTTCTTCAATATACGTGGCCGCGGATTCACATTGCGCTCGGCGATCTTTGACTTCGTCGACGTTAATTATGGCAAAAACTGGTAAATGTTTTGCGCGATTGAAGGACCATATGTTTAGGCCTTATCGGGACCTTAGAAATAAAATGAGTGGACTGTATTAACAATAAGTTTAATGCCGTAAAACCTCTAAACAAATATATTATAAATTGAAAAATAAAGTGCCCGTCTGCTACCGCATCTCGCAGCTGAGTGAGGTACAGAAGCGTTCGCGCTGCCGCGAGGTCAGCGACCGGTCCGCGCTCCCACGCGTCTATCATTTTGGCCGAGGCGCGATGACGTGCGCCGACATATTCCCCGGGTTGAAGAGACGTCTTCAATCTTCAATTGGTAGAGGGCAGATGCAGTTGACAGCACGACGAATGATACCTCGCTTCGTCTTCAACTCAGCCACTCACGTGATTCCGCCTACGCCGTCAATTGTTTTATTGGTATTATTATAGTTATTTATTATAATTAATCTTAAAATTATTATTAAAGATTAGCCTTAAATATGTTTATCAAAGGTGAATTAGAAACATTTGTTCATTCAGCAGTGCATAATTACCATTATTACTTTTTAAAATCTCTAAATGCTTCAGCACACACAGTCGCAGCCCCTTATTATAAGTATAGTAAGTAAGACTTCAAAGGAATGGTCGCTTTTTTTTTTTATAGAAGAGGGGGCAAACGAGCATGCGGCTCACCTGATGTTAAGTGACTACCGCCGCCCATGATCAACCGCAACACCAGGAGAATTGCGGGTGCGTTGCCGGCCCTTAACCGGCGGCTAGCTAGGGTGTGTCCAGTGTCCAAGAGATGTTTAGCAAAATGGGATTTATCAGGATTGCAATTTCTGTACGCGGCCAAATGCTCTTTATAGCGCGTCCCGAAATTGCGACCAGTCTGACCCACGTAAACGGCGTGGCATTCGTCACAAACAAGTTTATATACACCCAATTTTTGACTAATATTTAACTTATCTTTATTATTACAAATATTCCTAAGCGAATTGTTTGTTTTGAATGCCACTATAACGTCGTTTTTCTTAAGAGTATTAAATAATAATAATACTCTTAAAAAAAAGAAAAACGACGCTATTAATATAACTGTTTACGCCAAATTGTAGCAAGCTACAACTTGGAAGGCGCTCGTTCCGAGCGGGGAACCGGTTTAGCGTTGCGCGGAGAGGGGGGACCTTCGCTTGCGCCTACGGCGGTGCCTGATAGTCTGGTAGAATCTTTGAGCGCTGCGGCTGTGCCGGTGTACATTACACACTTTCCTACATCACTCACACATATCATTTACTTGCCCCTGACGGCGCCTTGTGGTCGACGCTACACCTGGAATTCTGTAAGTTTGTGTTTGCTTATACAGCCGTTATAAATTAACTATCCGTAGGCCATTGGGCCCTCCCCTCGGTTGCTCGTCGAGTTGGATTACTGATGGGCCCTAATCCTGTCGACTTTTGTCTGGGTAACTGAGGGCCGTATGCTGGTAGCAGAGCGTAGTTATTATTTCTCCAATCACGCCCGGCCGTAATATAATTATATATATTTTGTTGTTTGTTAGCGTATCAGTGGTTAGAGCCACGCCCGTTAGGCTGCACAAGCAAGAGTGTGGTTTAGGTTTAGGTACCTGCACGTTAGGTATTTCGGGTAATTAGATTAATATGCCGAAGGATCGGTCTCCTGTGCTGGGCATATTTATTGACCAACTGTAGTGAGTACTTGCCGTGTGGTGTAATTGTGTTGAGCTTAATTAATAGTAATTGTATTTAGTAGTAATGCCATCGCACAAGCCACCGGCGCTTCGCTTGCATACGGAGCTGCGCTGGGCCGCGAACGCCCATACCTTGATAGGGCGACCCGATCGGGTCCATAGCTTAGAGAAGCGGCTCGAGTAGGTCATGGCCCGAAGGGCTGTAGTGGAGGAGGCTTGCACTGATCTTTTGGCCTCGGATACGGAACAGGGAGTCCTACACTCCTGCCTCGCGGACGATGGCGATGGCGATGGACGACGGGATCGATGCGGGGGCCAAATATGCTCATGAAGCGCGGTAAGCTCGGCTGAGTGGCCTGCTCGAGTCCCCTCGGAAGCAGCCTACTCTGCCAGAGCTGTTGTGACGACTCCCAACTCTGGACCTGCCAAGGTTCTCAGGGGTCCTCTCCGACTGGCTGACCTTTGTTGAACTTTTTGACAGCCTAATAGACGCCCGGAGGGACTTAACACCAAGCCAGAAGATGGCGTACCTCCTGGCCTCACTGGAGAGGGAGGCCCTGGGCGTCTTCGGCCATTTGAAATTGTCGGACGACGCCTACCAGACCGCTCGGGACCTCCTCGTAGGAAGGTACGCCAACGTCCGGTGAATTGCGGACGAATACGCTAAGCAGCTGCTAAGCCTGCCGCTGCTTAAGGACCGGGCCAGACTTCGTCCGGACATCGTAAATCCAGTCTTGGTGACCTGTAACTTTGAGGCGGCTAGATTTACCGGTGGACGAATGTTCCTTCTTGTTGCTCCACATCGTGCTGTCCCGCCTGCCTCTCGATCTTCGGATCCATTTTGAGGAGAGGTACGGCGAAGACGGCGCCTACAATATTCCGCCATTCAGGCACCGGCTGCGGTTCTTGGAGGAGCAGTGCAGGCAGATTGAAAACGCAGCGGGCACCGTCGACGACCTACGGACTGCCAAATGAGCCGTGCCCAGGGAGAGGCGGAATCCCCCGGGCAAGTCGTCGCTAATGACCCTAAGATCGAGCGGAGCTCCCGCGGGAGGGCGCCGCTCCATTCTATCTTATAGTGGTCTAGTGGCCAGGGAGGCGCCCCCCTGCTCCTATTGTCGAGTATCCGATCACCGGGTGATGTTGTACTCGAAATTATTGTGTAAGCCGGTCCCAGCAAGACGAACCATCGCCAAGGAGCGCCGCTAGTGCTACTCGTGCTTGGAAAGGCATCTCCAACGAGACTGCCCGTACCAGCGGCCAGGGCAACCACCATGCCGTTTTGTGCCTGGGTGCGAACGGCGCTTCCTCTCGGGGCTCTGCCGGGCCCTCAACCCCAACGGGTGGGGGCGCTTAGCAACGCCCTCTGTCGGGCGATGCTCAGTGCTCCCCTGCCGGCCACCGTGCCCCTAGGTTTGAAGAGGTCCATCCCCCGACCATTCAGGGGGTCGTTCCCGGGGGGGGGGGGTCGTCACACCCCCTCAGCATGTTGAGAGGAACTTCACGGCCACTCAGCGGTCAGCCGGACCTTTCTCACCCCCGTTGGCTGAGAGGCCACGACTGCAGTACCACCCGCCCCCCTTTGGTCGACACCGGTACTAAGGGGCTCCTGCCACCTTGAATTTGTCCCGAGCCTCAAGGCCGAGGTTCCCCGAAACTCCCCAGGTCAGCCCGTTCGGTGAATTCCAACCACAGGTCTTTGAGAGGCCGCCGGAATGCCGCTTTCGGGACCCCCGGTTCGAGTGCCGGTCCAATGGAGGCCACTCCAGCTAGGTAGCGGCCGCTCTAGCTCCCACCATGGCCGCCACCACTGATCCACTGAGCCGTCAACGGTCCACTTGTCAAACTGTTTTATTGCCGACGGTCTCAGTGAAGGTGTACAACGTGAGTGGCTACTGTTTAACGATTCCCGCTATATTGGATTCGGGTTCACAAGTTGTGTGGCCTCCACTTGGTTGGTGGGAAGACTAGGGCTATAAATATCTAACGTTTTATTTGAAGATAAAATATTTAAGTAATTTATTATATTCAACGTAATATGTTAAAAGATTGTTAGTTGAGCTTATTACCAGAGTTTGTAGCACCGATGGTCTCTGGAGTACCTACATCTTTTGCATTAGCGCGTTAAGTGGTCTGACAAGACGGATCTTCCTCGGATTGGAGACCTCGTGTTAGTTAAAGAACCTAACGCTTTGCCTTTGTATTGGCGCCGTGGGCTCATTGTTAAGATGTATGGACTGGATGGGGTACCCAGCGTGGCCGAGGTTTTGGTTGGGGATCGTTCTTGCAACGCGCCGTCGCCACCCTATCCCGTTTGCCAATTTACTGCGGACATAGGTCCTTATGTCGGGACAGGGATTTATTTACGCCAAATTGTAGCAAGCTACAAAGGAACGTTCCGGCGGGGAACCGGTTTAGCGTATTTTTATTACTAACCTTTGATATAACTACTACTGTTTATGCAGTACCCTTCTTACTTATACTAAAATTAATGTAGTCTAAACAATTCTTTACAATGTTTTATTATTATTATTATTTTTACTATTTTTTTTTATTTGTTTGTTTATCCCGCCGTGCATTCTATCTTATTTTTAATCTTATTAAATAATAACTGTGTTGATACATTATTCATATCCAATTTCTTATTTAGGTCGTCGACATAAAGATGAGATGCACGTATGCTAGATTTTAATATATTACATATACTGTATATAATATGTAATATATTAAAAACTAGAAATCTGCGATTTTGTACGCCTTACCTACACTGTATGTCTAAACATGTATTTTTTGTCTGTTTTTTTCCTTTTGTTTTTTTTCCTCACTCAATCGAATTTTATTTCCTTTTTCTCTTATTTTGTTTTCCTTCTTTTTTCTATATAACTTTTTTTTATTATCGTCATTATAGCCATCATTTCCTGTTTTTTCCCTATTGCTCTTTTTTATTTACAATTCAGTTACTAATCTGCCTACTACTTATCTTACTTATCTACGTACAGTATATATCTATATTTACACACTTGCACGCATATATTTTCATCGATATCGTGTTCCTTACTACTATCTATATTATACTGTGCAAATATGTCTAACATTTAAACTATATAATTGCTCCCATTTGCCTTGCTTATAATTGTTAATACTGAGAGTGCAAATTTCATGAATATAGTTCGACAATTGTTGTCTTGCATTATCATAAATAAGTTATCTTTCCTAATTGTCATTCTCATGCTGCATTCGGACAGAAATCTACTTTTGCTAAAGCGTGGGCAGTCAATAAGTAAATGTTCAACTGTTTGTTCTAAGTTTTCGTCGCAACTGCAGCCTGGGGATGACGAGAGCTTGTACTTATATAAATAGGCTTTATTTTCACCGTGACCAGTGAACAGATGGGTAGTTAAGTTAGTCATTTTTATAGTTTTTATTATTGTATATGCTATTACAATGTTGGGGAAAAAGGTCTTTGTTAGATTACTGGTAGGAGATTCTTCATATCTTCTTTACCAGACTTGCAGAGTGGAGTTTCTGTGGAGTTGCTTTGCATAGGACAATGGGACTTTGTCATATGCTAGTCTTTGTTTGTTTTTTATCGTATCTCGTTTGGCTAGTTCATCTGCCCTCTCGTTACCTTGGATTCCACTGTGTGCTTTTATCCAATACAGCATTTTTTTCGTCACATTCCATTGCCGTTATTATTTCTCGGATTTCAGCAGTGATTGGATTCAGAGATGATCGCAAATGGTTATGATTGCCGATCTTGAGTCACTTAGTATGTCAGCTCCTTGGTATTTTTGTCAGCTACATATTTAACGGCTCTCAGAATTGCTATCGTCTCCGCCTGAAAGATACTACCTTAGTTTTCCAGTCTAAATGTAATTGTTTTTGTTTCAGCTCCGTTTTGCCAGACTGATACAGCTGCACCTACTTTATTTTCAATCTTGCTGCCGTTGGTGAATATTTTCGGCCAATTGTTTTTAATTTCGTCAATTTCATTCTGGTTGTTTATGAGTAGAAGTTGTCGCTCTGTTCTTTTGGAGGGATGGGGCAGGTTGTAAGGACTTATTCTTTTTTCTAATGGCCTATCTGGCAGCTGTTCAATAGGTTTGCCTCGCTTGATATCATAGATGTTAGCATTCTCTTTAGCCCTTAATGCTAGTGGCATTATTTGCGAAAGTAGTGTGCTGGAGATTAGAGAATTGGTTGTGTGGCCTTTGCAGATTTTTATGCCGAAAATTTGAGTCATCCTGTTAAGCATACGTTCAATATATTTTTTTTTCTTTGTATCAGCCCAGCAGCAAGCAGCGTAAAGTATAGTCGGCTCTACCACGGCTAAATAAATTGTCCTTATGATCTCAGAGTTCTGTTCCCAGTGAACCTTTGCTGCTCTGGAGACCATTTTGTATATGTTTATGGCCTTGCGGCAAACATTGTCCAAATGAGGCTTAAAGTTGATGTTTCTATCTATTATTAGACCCAGAACCTTTACTCAATCCGAAAACTTAAGTTAAACTCCTTCCATTTTTAAAACAGGTTGGTGAAATTTTTGTTTTTTGGTGACGATTCCTGATTGAGTTTTGTGGAGGGCAAATCTAAGTTTGTATTTTTTGCCCCATTCGGTTATAATTCTAAGAGTGTGATTCACTTCTTATTCTAATTTTGACCATTTTGATTGGTGGCTACAATTCAAATATCATCGGCAAATGGTTGTACATGGGTGGTCAGTTTTTCTGTACTTTGAAGCAATGGGTCAAGTAAAATATTTCAAAGTATTGGGCGACAGGTAGATCGCTGGATGCATCCTTTATTTGTGGGTTTTTGTACTTTATGTCCAGCATACTTAAGGCATATTTCCCTGTCAAACAGATAGCTAATTATTATTTTCAACATGGATGTATCAATTCATTTAGAGTTGAGTTGAATTACTACGGCAGGCCACCATGCATTATCAAATGCGCCCTCTATGTCAAGGTTTATGATTACGAATATGGCTTTTTTCTTTATACCTTGATTTATAATAGTAATGCTGTCGTATAAGGCATCCTCTGTGCTTCTTTGAGGAGTGATACCATATTGGCTATCACTCACCCTGTTTTTTCCTCCCAGCTGCCATTGGACTCTATTCACAAATAGTTTTTCCAGTGTCTTGCCTAACACTGGCAACAGACCAATAGGTCTAGCCTTTGGCTGGAAGTAATCTTTCTTATTTGGTTTAGGAATTACTTTGATTGTCGTTTTTTCCACGTTTTTGAAAAATAGCCAAACGTCAGGCATTTATTATAGATTGCTTGTAGGACTTCAGGATTAGTATCTAACGCGACTTGGCAAATATCCGATGTAAGGCCGTCCGCTCCAGGGGCTTTCTTGGGACTCATGTTTTTTAATATATATTTGTTATTTCTTGTTTCGTAAATTGCCTTATTGCCGTAGTGGACTCATTTTTTAATCTGTTTATCTATTCTAGCGTGTTACCGGTTTAGCGTTGAGAGGGGAGGGGGCATTTGCTTGCACCTACGGCGGTGCCTAACAGTCTGGTGGAATCTTTGAGCGCTGCGGCCGTGCCGTGGGGGTTTGCGAAATTAGTCTAGAATATTCGATTGGACGCAACGGCTGTGTCGATTATAGGTCGCGAGTTACATAAGAATTGCTACATCGCATTACGACGGCCTCTATTGTATTGTTTCATTTCGTTAATATACGTGACAACGAGGCTTTTTGTTTGAGTTTTGGGTGACTATTTTAACTTCAATTGCCCTAATTTTGCATCGACGCGTGGCTTGGGTTGCGTTTTAATATCCTGCTAAGGAATCTTGCTTTATCGGTTAAACGCTGAACTTTGTGATCCGGGTAGAGATCGAGCTAAATTATAGTTTGTGCTAAGTGACGTTAGAGTTTGAGTTCCGATAACGGCAGGCGCCCTCTTAAGTGATTGCGCCTTGTGGAGAGTGGCAGTGAATGTTGGTTTGCTGAACGATTACATCGGTGACGTCAGGTTACATTACACAATTTACTACACCACTCGCACATATCATTTACTTGCCCCCTGACGGCGCCTTGTAGTCGACCCTACACCTGGAATTCTGTAAGTTTGTGTTTGCTTATACAGCCGTTATAATTTAATTATCCATAGGCCATTGGACCCTCCCCTCGGTTGGTCGTCGAGTTGGGTTACTGATGGGCTCTAATCCTGTCGACTTTTGTCGGGGTAACTGAGGGCCGTCACAATAACATTCTAGTTTTGTTGGTTTTTAGCCCAATCAAAACGAAATTTTTTTCTCAAAATTAATATTCAGACGCTTCGTTGATAAAATGCTTATCGTGATAAGATCAAACGTTTGTTTTACTAAATGTTTTTTATTTTTATTAAAAAGACTAACCTTAAAATGATTAGTTAATTAGGAAATAAATAACTTATTTTAATAGTGTTCATGGTTTATATTTATTTTTATTTAATGATTTCTTAAATTTACGCGAAGTGTTCGCGTAAACACATTGAATAAAACTATTATTTACGGATTTTATCGCGTTTAATTACTTTAATTTATTTTTATTATCCCGATGTTTCGAGTGCTTTACAGCACCCATGGTCACGGGGGGGGGGGGACTGAGATGTTTGACGTCCTAATGTCATAGGTAGTCCGCCTACCTTCAGTTTTTGAATACTAATTTTTGGTCCGATTTACGCAAAACGAGCTTATAGTATCATGAAGTCTTGCAGTGTTATGCTTGGGTTTGGGTTTAATTTTGTTAATTATAGGATCCCATGCAGCTGGCAGCACCCATGCATCTTCTCTATTGAAATTTGGATGTTTTTTTAATTTTAATAGCGTCGCGTATCATCCCTGGTAGGAATCGGTATTCTTTTGCGAGGATTTGTGGTTTATCAAATCGAATGTAATGGTGTGGACGATCTTGAACATGTTCGCAGACTGCTGACTTCCCGGAGCGTCGGTGCTTCACGTCAGCTATATGTTTATTTTTATTTATATTATTTTTTAAACACGATAAAGCCGAAAGTATCCGTTAGTGGTACTTTGACGATTGGCTTAAAAATGTTTTTCGTATACATAACCAGCCTCAGCGAAAAGTTATCTATGAAGCTTTTGGCGCTGTTGATGTAGCTTACGTCTCTGCTCACATTGTGACCATTCAAATATATTTCGTATTGTTCTACTTCCCTTAACACAACAAATAAAAATACGCAACTACTGCCATATTAGACTTAAGGTGATCATTTATTTTAATCATTGTTTGCAGCAGTCCTCTACGAACAGGTCGTCTGTAAGAGATCGCTTTAAGAATGACAAGATCCCCTATTGTACATATACTTTTGATTAATCAATACATTGTTGTCAACTGCAAGGTTGATTTCTTTTATTATATATAATCAAAGGTTGATTTATTTGGCTGTCGGTATAGTTCATTCTCCTTGATTTAGCAGTTCGCATTGTTACATCGGTGTTCGAACACGACACCATAGGTGGCGATTGATACTGCGTTGAACGTTTTTTTTATAGGATAAGGTGACAAACGAGCACACAGTCCACCTGGTCGTAAGTGGTTGCTGCAACCCATAAACATCTACATCTATCCTCGATTATGAATCAAAATGCAGATACTTTGTCACCCATGAGGACTAAGCTGGAGTACCTCGTTTCCAGTAAAAAGGTTCTCCGGTTCCCTACACTCAACATACGAAACACAACAGCATGAAGCTACTATTTCAAGCTGGTATTCTGTGAGAGTGTGGTCCTTCCCCGGTCGAGCCAAACCATTTATGCAACAACTATACTACTAATATAACTGCAGCATAGCTCTACCACGTATAACAAATGTTAACGTTAAGTAGTTGGTTGAATACTCAAAGAGTAGTAAGTATGCACAAGAGCATTGTCCGCGAAATGCTAACTACACTGGGTTAGAATCGATGCCGGCGGTACTGGTGGCCTGTAGTGCTGCCGTAGTGATCGGTTGTTCTTGGTAATTATTTTGATAGCTATTTTGCTTTAATTTGAATGTATTATTTGACGAGTTAAAAAGGCGGTTATTATAAACTTAAGGTGATAAATTGTTATGATTATTAAATGCATTTGCACTAGATTCCTTTTTTTGCCAAATCGGCTGACTGCTTACTTTGTTATTGTTAAAACTCCTCGTTAAATATATTGTTTTTATAATTAATTTGATTCTTTCGTCACTTTATAATCATACATTGGGTCCGATTGCGTTTCTCTTCGAACCTAAATAATGACAGACTTAAATTTTACTAAATATGTCCATGTCCTTAACCTAAAGCTATTACGTTTCTGTTAAAATAAGTTCACGTCACTAAATTTGAACTTAATTCTACGTCTATGGAAATGGACATAATTACGTTCGTTTGCCGCCGCAAATGGCAAGACCACACCACTAGTCTGTCAGTTGTGAGTTTTCGCAAGAATTATTGAAATTTTAATAAATATGGATACAAAGATGCCAAGAATGAAGAAAGAACAGCAACAATATTTATTAAACTTCTTGATGAGGAATCCGGAAACGGTTAACGGTATGTTTACAAAATATTTCATGTGAATTTTTGTTTTAGTAGTGTAAATTGTTATATTTTAATCTATCAATTTACCCTACTCATCCATCCATCTATTTACAGAATAGCAAGTTCATTTTAAATTTGATCATAATCATATAATTGCACTCTAACTTATCCTATCTACAAGCATTCCTGTGTAAATTCAGTTTGGTAGTCATATCGCATTGCAACTTTTGTTATTAGATTTACAATCATTTATTCACGTTAAATTATAACATAACATATAATATAAATAATTGGCATCCAATAAAACGTGATGTTTTCATACTTACCAATACTTCATTTGTCTTTATTTATCAACAGGAAATTGTCAGTTGCCGGCTACCAAAAGATTGTGGACTGAACTGACAGAAGCCCTCAACGGAATGGGAGGTGTTCGTAAGACTCAGAAAGATTGGTTAGAGGTTAGTTAGTGGTGCTTCATACATTAAATTGTCCTAATTTTGTACTAAATATATCAGTGAACTTTTAAAATTTAAATCATAACCAACCTACTTTACCCACTTGGATATTAGTTGTTGTTAAATGTATAATCTAAATTTTTCAGACATACAAGTTATTAGCACGCAGGGCGAAGGCTAAGATGCGCATACAGCGTGCATCTATGCAAAGGACTGGAGGTGGTCCTCCAGCAGATATTTGCTTGACAGAACTGGAGAAAAAAACAATAAATATAGAGGGGACATCAACTATATATGGATTGCCTGGAGCTGTGGAAGCTGTAAGTTATTGGCATTAGGTTTTTGTAAGCTCTATATTAGATTTACTTATTTTTTCATGATTGCATCAATCATCACAATTGTGTTAATTTTGAAAACTACATACATTACATAGCATTATTATTATAAAGATGTCCTTTTATAGTATGTACGGAAAACCTTGATCCTTGACTTGTAAATTTCTTACAGGGTATTATTATTGTCCCAAGGACTCCACAGCCTATTGTTGATGTTCCGGATCCTTATGTTAAAGAAAACATAGTCATGGTGAGTGGTTGCGCGGAAAAAACCATTGGATTATTATATTTGACGGTAGAGGTGCCAAGCCGCTTGTTCCTTTCCGACAAAACGATATCATTCATACCCTCCTCGATCCTCCATCGACACATCGGGGTGGTGGGGTGGGAGGGGCAAGAAGATGATTCTAGAATGTCACGTAATCATCGGGGCCGAGGACATATAAGGCACGCGCGACCGTTGCGCGGCCTCTTTCCTACCGCGCCAGTCATTGGAACAACAGCTCTTTCCGTCACAGTCGTCGTTGAAACCACACCGCTAGTAGAAACCGCTTTAGCCTGGAAGCAGTCGAGCTCCAGGAAACCCGCCTCACCTCGTGTGAGATATAGTCGCGCACCGCCTCTCTCCGGAGTGTTCCAGAAGAAGTTCCAGAAATTGCAGCTATAGTGCTCAACAGGATAGAAGAAACCCCGGTGAGTCAACACTCCTTTATTTACTGCCTTATATAGTTTAACCCGCTCCAATTTTGTTGTTCTCCTAATAAGGCAGGATTCCTTTTCAGCGATTCGGCACCATAATAGTTTAGTTTTAGGGAAGAGCGAGTGCATTGTACCGCATGCTATAGTAGTCGCTTTTACGTAAGCGTAGAAGCATCCGCATATACAGTCCACTTTAGTTAATATCTCGCGTAATAGGTTTAAGGTTCGACCGGGGAACTAGACTTCGGCAGCCTTAAACACGTGGCTCCACCAGTGAGTGTGTTATGGCAATGCTTGTAGCAGTCGTGATATTTATTACCAGTAATGGTCTGATGTTAAGTTGATTTTATTTTGACTACAGGTTTTGGATGATACTCAACTGCCAAAGCCCAAGCAGACGTTGATTTTAGACGCAGTAAAAGTTGTGAGTATATTTTACCTATTCACAACAACATTATTATATACATATAAATGAGATTTGTTAGTTTTATAAATAAGTTTAAACAAAAGTTTAAGTGCCCTTATTATGACTTGAGTTCTACTGATTAGATTTTGATGTAGTTTTCATTAAGCGTTATGGTCAATTTTGGTAATTATAGACCGCATTATTAATGGTATGCGTAATAAATACTGAAGTCATGTTAAAAAGAGTTTTATGCATAATGGTATTCTGAAATTGACTTTATAGTGGTACAATTGTATGAATTTATCCTTGTTATTGTACAATGCAGGATATACATTCAGACACTGAAGAAGAGCCTCCGAAGGAAGTGGCTATGGTGGACGCGTTGACACCGACGGCGAGTCACGATGGGGCGACTGTCGTCACTTCAATGGCGACGGACGCGTCATCAATACCGACAGCATCTCGCGTTGGTCAAATTGCGGTAGACGCGTCGATGATGCCAGCGGCAAATAGGGATCTGGCGACGATCAGTTGCAGTCGTAAACACATCGTGGCCTCAACCCCTGAACAGAGAGTGGAGGACGGCGTGTTGCGCAACACTCCGCGCCTCGAGCGCCGCAACGCGCGTCGAGCAACGCCCCGTACGCTCGTGCCGCCAGCCGATTCAGCCACCCCGCAAGAAGATGCCATGATAGCGGCTTTAAGGGAGGGAGCCCAAGTGCAGATGGCGCTCGCCAATGCGCAGACAGAGGCCGCTCGGTATCTTGGCGATTGCATAATGCGTGCCGATACCATGTTCGTCGAAGCGATCAATAAAAATAAATAAACTATTTTTTCGAAATTAAGTTTTATATTTAGTAGTTTTATTATTAATTCTTTAATTTAAATCTTTAATTAAAACACATCATGCAAAGTATTGTCTTGTGATGTTATTTCGAATATTTCTTGCCACATTTAAAAAATTCATATCCCTGGGAGGATCATCTGCTGGCTGCAATCTGTCTTCGAGTTCCAATTCATCTGGTAAAGGTTCATTTCTCTTAATTGCCACGTTATGGAGAACAACTACAGCTGCTATTATTTTAGATGCCTTCACGGGGTCATAATGCAACGTCCTGTGCTTGTGAATGCATCTAAATCTTGTTTTCATCATTCCAAAACATTTTTCAATAAGAACCCTCGTTTTGGTATGCGCTAAATTATATCTAGCCTCAGGTGTATTTTCATCCGCATCAGCATACGGGGTCATCAGCCAAGGCAGTTGGGCATATCCAGAGTCTCCTAGAAGCCATTCACCAGCTGAAACTCCGTTAACATAATTGGTTTCCAATAATTGGCTCAAACTGGATCCTTGCCAGACCGCTGCATCATGTGTTGATCCAGGAAAAGTGGCATTGAAATGAATTATTTCCATCTTTGCATTACATACAAATTGGCAATTAAAGACTATAAAAGCCTTTGCAATTAAAAAATAATCTCGCTGGCACAAGTGCTGTGTCTTTTGGGCGAACAATGGAGATTTGACTACAATCTATCAAACCCAAGACTAAAGGAAACCCAGCTATCTGTAAAAACCTCTGTTTATTTTCTGCCCTTTCCTCTTCAGTCTCTGGAAATAGCACCATACCGTTCAATAAAACAGTTATAATTTCATCAGCAACTTCTTGTAAGCATTTGCTTACGGATGGCTGACTTAAACCTAAATACTGCCCCTGCCCAACCGTTGTTTGGTAGCCGCCATGTCCAAAGAAATGTAGTGAAGCCAAAACTTTGATATGCACAGGAATTCCGTGCTGCCTTTGTGGATTTAAATTATGGTGAAGACACTCTACTAAAAAATGCGCAGTTCTTTTGGAGAGCCTGTATAATTTGGTAAAAACCTCTGCAGGCACGTCGAAAGGGTTGGAATGGTCCCGAATATGGCGATGCGCTATCCTTCTCGCAGCCCTACAACGAAAAAAGTTAGGTTATGTTATGCCTATACCTACCGTATGCAAGAAAAGCAGTTTCTATAATATAAATTTCGAACTCATACCGTTGCCGTTCCTCATTGTGTCTTCTTTGAATGATAGCCCAGCCATAAGGAAACAGTTTTCACTATTTTCTGAAGAAAATTAGCTTACGTACGGACTAAATAGGTGCGAACTTAAAGAATAACACTTCCTAGACGTATAAGTTCATTTAAAGCCAACGAACTGTCAAATTGTCAGAAACGGAATAGCAAAAGACATGCGTAGACATAATTTAAGTCCGAATTGGACATAAATAGTGTTGTGGACGTAATTAATTAACAAACGCAATAGCAATAATATAAGTACGAATTTTAGACTAATTTAAGTCTATTATTCGGCATTATTTAAGTGCGCCAAAGAAACGCAATCGGACCCAGTATTTATAGTATTATAAAAGTGAAGAAAATAAGATATATTTATCATTAAAAAGTGTGAAACATAGAAGATAATTACAAAAGTATTGTAAACAAACAAGATCACGCGCCGCAGGAGTGGCCTGTCGGCGAAAAGTTACTGCAGGGAACCACAGCGGTTAAGTGCAACGCATAAGAACTACCTCTGCGTGCGGACGGCACGGTGAGTCACTACTTACGTTGCTTGATCTGCTTATCTAGAGTAAACAATACAGAAGCGAAAACTTGTTTGTCTTGTACGTCATTGTCTCTGAGAGGACGCTTTGTGCATAGTACCATAATGCGGTGCGAAGGGTGCTTAAATGATATAAAAAGCAAAATTTATTTTCGGTGCAGTAAATCGGAATGTGACAAAATATATTGTACATTATGTACAAATTTACCAAGTACTGCCGTAAATAATCAATCTTGGACATGCCCCGCTTGTTTCGCACAAGAAAAAAAGACTGGTGACAACAGCTCAACGCCAGTACGTACTTCCGGCCACTCACAAAATGTCACTGTGCGTAATAAATCGAACCCAAAGACTTCAACTGAGCTGTCTAACTTAGAAATCAGTGAATTGACAACTGAAATTAAGCTATTAACTCACAAAATCTCATCGCTTAAGTATAAACTCGACGAAGCAATGACATCATTAACTCGCTGTCACGAGCGTTTAGATGAACTCGGTAACACCATGGCCTCAACGAACACTCGCCTAGCTTCTGTTGAACAACAACAGGCCGATATCCATCCACTAAAAGATGCAGTAAGTCATATTAAAAAAAATCTTAATATGATGGCTCAGAAACAATTATCAAACGAATTGGAAATAATTGGCATCCCAGAAAACAAAAATGAAAATCTAACTCACACTGTCTTGGTAGCATCCCGCAAGATTGGAATAGATTTGGCTGATCTAGATATTGATTGGGTGGCGCGTGTTGGACTGGAACGTCCAACACGCGCCAACTACTTATATTTGCTTTCATAAGACCCGTTCGTCAATACCACCTACTGAAAAACACATAAGATTGCATATTTGCACGACCGAAAATAATTTGTGTAGTTGTGAAAAAATTCGGAGAGTGAAATCGATTAAATACCTGGGTATATTAATTGATCACCACCTTAACTTCAAGGCGCATATATCGGCATTGGCAGCGAGAATTCGTAACATAGTTTACATCATGAGACGGCTGAGAAACTCGCGCCCCTGAGCACATTAATATCTATCTATTATGCCCTATGTCAGTCTCTGCTAACGTATTGTATTTCTTGCTGGGAAAGCACTTCCAAAACAGTCATGTTAAAAATTGAGACAGCTCAACGTTCGGTCCTGAAAGTTATGCTTATCAAGAAATACAGGTATACAACAGCTAAACTGTACAGTGATATTAAAGTACTAACAGTTCGGCAGCTATTTGTCTTATGTGTGGCTACATGTGTTCATAGAAAAATATCAAGCTCACATAAATACAGTGAGCTGATGAAAAAACGTGTGTTTCAAATGCCATTACCAAGCATTCGCACAGCTTTCGCAAAACGATTTAGTCCATTCATTGAAACACTCATTTATAATAAAGTTATGAAGGCATGCGACATAAGAGATCGACGAACACAGCTAGAATAAAAATACGAAATTGGTTGCTTACGCTTAGTTATGAGCAAACAGAAAAGCTGTTTCAAACATTGTCATAGTAGTTACGTGCCCAATATTGATATTGATATTGTTATTATAGCAGTATTGCAAATTTAAAATACTGCAATATTAACAAATTATAATATTTATGTGTGTATATGTGATGTATATATATATATATATATATATATATATATATATATATATATATATATATATATATATATATATATATATATATGACATTTATATATGTTGTATGTATATGGATGTGGATGTATGTATGTATGTTGTGTATATATGTTTAAGTATGTGTTTATATTTAAAGACCATAAATAAATTGGAGTAGATGTTTAAAGGTAAAATTTTGTAAAGTCAGGCGTGCACAAATCTCTGTTTTTTGTTAATATGTGTATATGGCTCTCACGATACAGGTCTACGTGCCTAGTGTGAGAACCGCTGCTAAATTATGTGTAAAGGTGCTAACTGTTAAATAAAGTATTTTTCATTTTTTTTTCATTGCTCTAATGGGGCATATTTCTAGGTAAATAAGTGCGATTACGAGTATTGTTAATACTCAACTTAAAGTTTGTTCGATTATATCGTGAATTTTACAGTTTTTTTACAATTTTATAGTTACAGACAGTTGTCAAAGCATCTTCTAGAGTAGTCACATTCTGTAATCTCGCCAGTCTAACTAAATACACCGGTAAATAATTAAAAAACGCATACAATGGTTATAAATAGATTGTGGCGCCAGGCGTAAGTTCGGATCGTCAATCGTTTCGCTAACCTTGGAAAACAATACGCTTCTCAAAGGCTGTATCCTGTGACAAAATTCCTGATAACTACTATACGGTTTAATTTTAAGCATTCGACTTCCATAGTCAAACATTCCTCGGACCTAGGGTCACCAAAATGTTGCCCCAGTATTTTTTTATTTGACTCAATTATTATGATCCATTTCTCCAACTAGGTTGGCGGCTTCCTCGGATAATCTACTTGTAATTACGTGGAATAAATATTCGTTTTGTAACTGGTTTCCTCGGAATTAAAGAAGTATGTACTCACATATATTTAACGATATTTAATGCGTCGATGTGTACAGGATAAAAAAGGTTACCATAAAAACCCCACAACTTATACACTTTAGTAGGATTTTATGTATATTATCCGTTAACGTTTTCCGTCTCTTGAGTGAGACATCAGTGTGACTGACGCGCGCTAACAACAAAGTTGTTAGCAATTATTTTGTAGTAATTTATATTAGTTGTGTGGTGAATTGTGTTTAAACAATGCCTGAGTAAGCAACCTCCTTATTTGTAATCTCATCTTGTGTTTTATCTCATTAAGTACGTGTAAAATTGTTTTTTAATTTGTATGAAGCAAACCGTTATCTTAGAACTAACAAGTTGGTAGCGGAAATTTGACTTGAAATGTATGTAAAATTTTAGTGTTGACTGTCATTTTTGTGTTAGAATATGTGTAATTGTTAATCATTTACAGTTTTAGTACATCAAAATGAGGATAAAGTGCAATATTTTCAAAATTTCAATGTAAATACGCAATAGATGCAATAGTGTCCATTTATGAGACGCCCGCAGTAGTGAATTCTAGTTCTCTGTTTTGCGGGTGGCGATAAAAGGAACTAAAGTTTGCCATACTGCATCACGTTCAAATTCGGTTGAATTGTTATAATCGTAAAGAATCTAGCGCTCTAGAGCAAACAAACGAAGCTTGGGTGATTCCAATCTCATTCGATGATTTATGCAAAAATTAGATATGGCATTTGGATATGCCATATATGTTAACACAAGACTTCGGAATTTTTTAAACAATTTATTAAAACAGAAAAGTAGAAAGTATTTACATATGCTTTTTAATATTTTTATTTTAATATATAATATTAGAAATTTAAATTTTTTTTAATCTAAAATAAACAGTATTTACGTCCCACTGCTGGACCTTATCTCACTTCTGAGAGGGTTTTAGGGCAAAGGTGTGTCCGCCGCGCTGCCTCTACGCATGTTGGCGAACTTCACATGTATTCGAAATATTTTTTTTTCTTATTTCTCAGACAGTCAGACTTCCTCACGATATTTTCCTTCACCGCCGAGCACGTGGTAGATCAGCACTTAAAATTGCAATTAACAATTTCATTGATGCTAGCCGGGATCGAACCCGGTTTGCTAGCGTACTGTGAAATTTAACGCGAAAGCTACCCATTTGAGCTACTGGGGCTCTACTGAGCCACCACGGTTCTCATCGTGGAAATGAATACACCTTTTGATTTTGTATGTTTTCTATAGAATAGGGTGACAAACGAGCACATAGTCCACCTGATTCTAAGTAGTTGCTGCGGCCCATAGATATCTACATCTATCCCCGATTATAAATGAAAATGCAGATGCGTTGTCACCAGTGAGGACTAAGATGGAATGCCCCGTTTCCAGTAAAACCGTCTCCGGTTCTCTACACTCACCATACGAAACACAGCCAGCATTAAGCTAATATTTCACGCTGGTATTCTGTGAGAGAGTGGTCCTTTCCCGGTCGAGCCGACCCATTCGTGCAAAAACTATACTACTGGTATAACTGCAGCATGGCTCTACCACGTATAAAAAATGTTTTATGAACTAGTACATAATGCACAAAAAATGCAAAATCGGACTTAAATTGTGGAATATTTTTGGAGCATAAGAAGTGGTTTTTTTTAATATTGTTACGAGCTTGAGGTTCGTGACAATAAAAATTGCCGATAAAATTACCTAAATTTACACTTTAATTTTCTTTACACAAATTAAAACAAAAAACACTAGTAATTAATCACACTAATTCACTTTATTTCGCTCCGAAGCTTCGTTTGTCTCGCCGAATTCAATACTTCCCCGATCGCACCTTGCAACGCCCATAAATACACATTAGTACCGAATCATCCAGAACATTCAAGTAAATACGCGCACCAATCGACAAAGCGCCGAAAGTTCGAGAGTCAGCTTCCAGAAGCTTAGTTCTGCATTTCGACAACAGATGGCGCTGTCTGTTGAAATATTAGTGATGTTATTTTCTGGAAAGCTCTCCCCTCACTCCGTTACCCGACACTAGATAGTGCCGGATGTCAACTTAGCCGCGAAATAGAAATGTCGCTTCACCACGGTTAGCTTTTGCAGAGGTTTGGCTATATCTGCAAAGTTCTTCACAAATCGCCGGTAATAGGAGCACAAACCCAAAAATGCTCTAACCTGCGTCTTGACTTTTGGAACCGGCCAATCCTTGACAGCTGCGATTTTCTCTGGATCCGTGCGGATACACCATGGACTAGAGGAAGGTTCAATAACACCATCCTTCACCATTCCTTCAATCATGGTTTCTACTTCCTTTCACGTGCTACCGGCAATCTTCTTGGCCGCTTACGGATAGGCAATTCTTCTCCTGTGTTTATTTTGTGTTGAACTAAGCCAGTCTTTCCTATGTCAGCATCGTTTGATGAGAATAGATCGGCGTACTTGAGTAACAACTTCTTTGCCTTGACCATTTCGTTCGGGGAGAGAACGCTGCGACAGTCTTCCATAAGTGTGGTCACTCTCGTTTGTGCATCCTTGCTAGGGGTCTCACTCGATAAATATCGGCACCGACGTAACCAATCCACTTCCTCACAAGTACCAACCAGCGTGCCTTTTCTATAATCTGTTTGCGGTCACAAAGGTTCAGCACGCGTACTCCTGAGATGTCAGCGGTCCTGACCAAGGTTCGAGCTACTTTCCATGGAAGGTCATTGTTTACCCTTTCCACAAGTACACAACGGTGAGCTTGCCCAGCATTTCGGGGAAGACTAACTGGAACAATCGTTTCTGATCTCGGCGGAAGAACAATCTTCTTAATGCTGTACACGTTCCCTGGTAATGCACCTTACATTAAAAGTTCCTCCTGTCCACATTATAAAACACCTTGCGGAGTATAACATGTCGCGCGCTGTCAGAGCGAAGAGGTTAACGTCGATCTCACAACAATTATTCCTCATAAAGTCTAGGCCAAGGATGCAGTCGTCCATTATATCAGCCACGATGACATTATGCAGGTAGATCACGTTGCCTAGTTTCAACTCCATCTCCTTCTCTCCACGGACGGGTATACGCTGACCGGTGGCTGTTACCAAATTAATGCGTTCTCGGTTGTATGCGGAGTCCGCAAGGAACTGACTTATAAGTAGGGAACTAACAACCGTACGAGAGGCTCCAGTGTCTATGGTCAGCTTACACGGCATTCCGTTGACCTCGCCCTTGATGATTAGACTGTTCCCATCACGGGTTTGTGAGATCGAGATCCTTGGGGCTCCTTTAACATCAGCCAGCACCCACCCCGCAGTTCTGGCTTTTACTCGTTTCCCTGCTGCTGCTGGGTGGTGCTGTTGGCCGCACTACCCTCCTGAGGTCGTTCACCTTCCCTTTCTAGGGTTCGCTTAGGGCAACTGGATCGAAGATGGCCCTTTTCCCCACAGCCATAGCACCTAGGGCTGTATCCTTTGTTGCGGTTGCGAACTGTAGCTGCTGCAACCTCCCTGACGCGATGGGAACGATGATCCTGCCGCACGGCTTCCACCTCCAGTGCATGGACCAAGGCGTCCTTAAGCGTCTCGTGGTGCCCGAGCCTCACAGCAGATCTGACTTCAAGGTCGCGGATGCCGTCGATGAATGTCTGCACCAGGTTCCCTTCAATGAACGCAGGTACAGACCGGTATGCTTTTCGCACCAGCTTTTCCAACTCTAGAGCCCACTGCTGCAGGTTTTCGTTGATGCGCTGCACGCGATCTTTAAGCTGCGCACGAAAGACGTGTTCCAGGTGAGCGTCGCCATATCTCACCTCCAACGCCTCAAGGAGTTGCTCATAAGTCACTTCCTCACCGAGAGCTTCCAGAACCGTTAAGGCCTGGTCGCGCAGGCCTAGTGTGAGAGCAGTCATGGCCTGACTTTTATTCAAGCCGTTCGCCTTCATAACAGCCTCAAACTGGATTTTGTAGGCTGACCAGGAAGAAGTCCCGTCGAAAGGCGGCAATTTGAATCCACGTAGCGAAGGTGTTATCGCTACTAGGGGAGCTGTTGTTCCATCCCCAAGTTTGAGGTCGTCCAGCGTTTTCTTCGCGTCAGCCATCACGTTGTCAACCCGATTGTTCACTTGATCGATTCGGGTTTAAGATTTCTCAATTCGGGTTTCAGCTTCTGACAGGCGGTTGTCACGTTGAGCAACCCTATACTTCACCTCCTTCATCTCCTTCCCGAAGGTAGCGTGAAGGTCCTTCATAAAGAGCATCTGCTCTTCTAACCGACGGGCCTGTTCCTCTTATCCGCCCCGCAGCTGCTCTTCCAATCGGCGTGCCTGTTCCGCCTGCTGGCGGGCCTGTTCATCTTGTCGGCGAGCCTGTTCCTCCTACTGCTCTTTAGACCAACGGGCCTGCTCTTCCTGTCGGCGAGCCTGCTCCTGCAGCATCACCATCAGAGCACCTAAGTCAGGTTCTGCAGATGTAGGAGCTACTGACGGGCCTGCAGCCGGCGGCTGGCCCTCCGACGTCTGCGACGTTGCACCACCAAATCTTCTTTGGTCCGTCTCCTGCTGGCGTTGACTTCGGGTACGGACACCCTCCGTTTCCTCCTTAGGTAAAATCGGCATGATTTAATCCCACTTTTGACACCAATTGTTACGAGCTTGAGGTTCGTGAGAGTAAAAATTGCCGATAAAATTACCTAAATTAACACTTTAATTTTCTTTACACAAATTAAAACTAAAAACACTAATAATTAATCACACGAATTCACTTTATTTCGCTCCGAAGCTTCGCTTGTCTCGCCGAATTCAATACTTCCCCGATCGCACCTTGCAGTGCCTATAAATACACATTAGTACCGAATCATCCAGAACATTCAGGTAAATACGCGCACCAATCGACAAAGCGCCGAAAGTTCAAGAGTGAGCTTCCAGAAGCTTAGTTCTTCGTTTCGACAACAGATGGCGCTGTCGGTTGAAAGATTATTGATGTTATTTTCTGGAAAGCTCTCCCCTCGCTCTGTTACCCGACACTAGATGGCTCTAGTGCCGAATGTCAACCTAGCCGCACAACAATATATATCCATTACATTTTTTTATTTCAGCAAGAGATATGTTCATTTTAAATGTTATTATTTCGTAGATATTATTTGTGTTAAAGGAAATATATCCCTTTTGAGAAATAATGTTGCTAAAATTATTTTGGTAATTGGAAATGCAATATAACCGCCGCGCACCTCGCGGAGCCTCTGAACAGCTTTGTCACTCGACACTATTATGGCGCATTGAGTATTGTTTACAAAAAACCTTATTTTAGACTCTACATCCGCGGGAATGACCCTTGAGTGGTTTTATGGCTTTTAAGGGAATGCATGAATCTTTATTTCTCTAAAAGTGCTGTTGAAAATTGTTTGCTCAAATAAAGTAATTAATTTTTTAATAAATATGGCACTTACGGCAAAAATTTTGATATCGGCACTAAGGATACTTATGAAATACTTTATGAGATTTGTAAAACTTAGCAAGATCAATTTAAAGTTGACTGAACCATGTAAGGAAAAAGAAAGTTTCAACAAGTCCTAGAAATAAAATCAAATGTTTATTCATCAATTTAAATATATATTTTTATTGAAATAAAAAAACTAGTGTTCACTTTATTGACTAATGCTGGTTGCGCGGAAAACCACTCGTATTTATTTATTTGACGGTAGGCTTGCCAAATCGTTTATCCCTTTCCAAACGATATCATTCATACCCTCCTATCGACACATCGGGGTGGTGGGTGGGAGGGGAGAGAAGATGATTCTAGAATATTACGCGATCATCGCAACCGAAGGAATAAAAGGCACGCGCGGCCGACGCGCAGCCTCTTCCCGCCGCGCTCGTTGTTAGAACCACACCGCTTTTGACAATAGTGATAGAAGGGCTATTGCCCACGCGCACCGCTAGTACAACCGCTTTAGCCTGGACGCAGTCGAGCTCCAGGAAAGCCGCCTCACCTCGTAAGAGAAATAGTCGCGCACCGCACACTCTCCCGACGCCTCACCGGACAAGAAAACATCTCTGGCCCCAGAGTGTCTTCTAGAAGTCGCAGTAATATAGTGCCCAAGCCGCATAGAAGCAACACCCCGGTGAGTGAATATTTCTTACTAGTTACTGCTTGATATAATTGTGTCCGCTCCAATCTATTTTCTCCTAATCAAGCAGGATTCCTTTCATAGATTTGTCAAATAATAGTTCGTTTTAAGGAAGAGCGAGTGCATTGTATGGGAAACCGCGTGCTATAGTCACCATTTTATGTAAACATAGAAGCATTTCGCATATACAGTCCATACTGGGTTAATATCTCGCGTAATAGGTTTAAGGCTCGACCGGGGAATTGGAATTCGGTAGCCTTAGGCTCGTCGCTCCACCATTTTATGGTACTACGAGCATGATTTTGACTGGTGTTTAGTAGTCGTTCAACCATTTTCTGGTCGAATTATTGAATTAATTACTTAGACAATGCACTCTAATTTATGGAATAGACTAAAATAGTGTTCGTTTAAAATTAAACTTTTGGTTAGTTACTCGCAAATAGAATTATTCATTTAAATAGTGTTTGTATTTCGTTTAAATTTAAAGTTTATTAGTCGCTAAGTAATTGAAACAGTGTAATCACACGCATTTTGTACGCTTACCCGACAATTTTGTAAAAATATATTGAGTTTAGTGAGCGACACGCGTCACCTCGGCTCACTGTAACAGGTGTTAAATTTAACGACGTAATACGGCACGCGTGTCCATCCTCCAGCGTTGTGCGATTAATTGGTAATTAATATAATATTAATTATAATAAATTAAAATGGCAGTTAGTGGAAATGAAATTAAAATTAAAACGCTTTATGCCAAGATGGACATACTTTTTTCACGTATACAAAGTATTAGTGATCACATAAAGAACGTGAATGTAGAAGCAGTGCTGGAAACTTTTTTGAATGAAATCGAAACGGTGGATTCTTTGCGGACGGATTACGAAAGGATATTAGACCAAATTAATCATTTGGAATTACAAATCGACCCGAAATACATAGTGAACTACCAACCGCTTCTGGCAATTGAAGATATGTTGTGTCGCGTGAAAAGAACGGCGAAACTCTCCAGCTCAAAACGAAGCAAAGCCGGAAATCCAGGTACGCCCACGTGACTCAATTAGGTTGCCGCCAATATATATTCCGGTATTCAATGGTGATATTAAGACATGGCCCTTCTTCTTCAGTAGTTTTCAAAACAATATACATAATAACCCATTGTTATCGGACGCTGAAAAATTATATTATTTGATTAGTAAACTTAGTGGCAGGGCACAGTCAATTTGCTCGGGTTTTACACCTACAGCAAACAATTACTTGTTAATATTCGAAACGCTTAAAACTAAATATGAAGATAGGAGAATGTTAGCTTCCGAATATTTGAACCAGATATTCGATCTAAAACCTAAATCATCCGCGAACATCAACGGCTTAGAGCAGTTTTTAGATAAATTTGTGGCATCGGTGGCTGCACCTAAGAATTTGAAATTTAATGACCTTATGGACGTGGTGTTTCTTCATATTGCACTAAAGAAATTAGACCCCGACACCGTGCGTGCGTTTGAAATGGAGCATCGTAGCTCGGAGATGCCTTCCTTTCATTCATTAGCATCGTTTGTGAGAGATCAAATAAAGGTGATGCAACGCTCCCCGAACGTTAAACAAGAAATTAAAAAATGCGTCAACCGTAGACAGACTCAACCATCTAAAACAGCAGGGTCGTTAACGTACGTAACCGCTACGTCGGAACCACTTCAGCATGCCTGTATCATATGTAAAGATAAACACGGTAATTTATACAATTGTGCGACTTTTCGTAAATATTCACCAAGCGAACGTTATAAAATGGTAAAGACAAACAACTTATGTCTGAACTGCTTAAGCGATAAGCATTTAGTTGCAAAATGCAATTCTAGTTCCGTATGTATCAAGTGCGCCAGGAAACATCACACGCTATTACATTTTGAAAATAGCAACATATCGGCGTCAAGTAAAGCGGACAAGGAATTCACCCCTACTAAAGTCAACGATTCTAGCGGTCGACCTCGTGATGTCACTCTGTGCTCATTGGCAAATATGGGAGCACAACTTCCTTCAACCGTGTTACTGGGTACGGCACGTATTTTGGTTAGGGATTCGCGTGGAAACGAACAAAGCGTCCGTGCACTGCTGAACAGCGGAGCCCAAAATAGCTTTATAACGCGACAATGTTGTCAGCGTGTTGGCTTAGTAATAAATAGGTCTTTTTCATGTCCTGTATTCAAAGGCATCGGAGGTACTAGTAAAGCTACCCAGGGATATATAAATTTAAAATTTTATTCTCGGATAGATCGTAATGTTAACTTTGATATAAATGCACTAGTAGTAGATAGGGTCACTGAACGGCTGCCAACCGTTGCGGTTGACACCTCGGCAATGATTGAATTTAAAAATTTGACTCTAGCAGACGACACTTACGCCGTTCCTGGAAACATAGACATGCTCATTGGAGCATCGCTTTTCCCTCATCTTTTGTTAAACAATAAGGTCAGGGGCAACTCCTCGCATACCGCGCCTTACGCACTGGAAACCGTATTCGGCTATGTCATCGTTGGCTCCGCCCCCATAATAGATAGTATTTCGGCAACCTCTTATTGTGGTATGGCTGTCGAACCACTCGAGTCGTTAGTCCGCAAATTTTGGGAGATGGAGGAGGTGAACGTCCCACCCATAGCTAGCTCAGATGACAGATTATGCGAGGAAATTTACGTCCGCACGACTGTTCGTGATCGCGACGGTAGATATAGTGTAGCGCTACCCTTTAAAGGAGATGTTTTATCTCTCGGCGATTCGCGTCACATGGCGGAAAAACGTTTCTACAGCTTGGAGCGTAGGATGCTCGCTTCACCCCAGTTAAAAGAAGCTTATGACGGCGTCATTAACGAATATATAAGAGAAGGTTACATATCACTTGTGGCTTCGAAATAAGATAACTACGAAGACGCACCGTCGTATTTCACACCACACCACGGGGTCATTAGGGATGACAAACTTATATCTAAGTTACGTGTAGTGCTCAACGCTAGTGCTAAAACTAGCACTCACCTGTCGCTTAACGATATCCTCTATAGTGGGCAAAATTTACAGGGCAGTTTACTTAATATAATAGCCAATTTTCGTTTGTTTAGTACAGCAATATCCGCCGATATTCGCCAAACGTTTCTTTGCATAGGGGTCCGTGAATGCGACCGTAGATTCCAACGCATTTTATATCGTTTCAACCCAAAGGCACCTCTAATGGTGTTTGAATTTAACCGCATTTGTTTTGGTTTAAAGTCGAGCCCATTTCATACGTTACGCACGGTGAGACAGCTTGCTCACGATGAAGGTCCCTCTTATCCTAAAGCTAAGAGGGCAATTGAAAGTGGATTATATATGGATGATTTTGTGTACTCGGTCGATAGCGTGGAGGAGGCCACCCTAACCACCGCCGAGGTTATAAAGCTCATGAAATTGGGTCAATTTGATCTTGTCAAGTGGACTAGTAATTCGCGTCCGGTTTTAGACACAATCCCAATATCACACCGTCTTTCGGCGATAAAGGAATTTGACGATTCTGATACACACAAGGTGCTCGGTCTGTGTTGGTCACCAGAGTCCGATGTGTCTAGCCTTAAGGTAAATCCGCCCGTAGAGAAGTGCACAAAGCGCACAATACTGTCATGCGTTGCTAGATTATGGGATGTCATGGGTTTCGTAGCTCCGGTGGTATTATACGCTAAGCTTTTGATTAAACAACTTTGGTTATTTGAATGTGACTGGGATGACTCGCCGGCTGACAGCATTGTTCGGTTGTGGCAGCGTTTTAGAGAGGAACTTCCTTTACTAAGAGAAATTAAAATACCGCGTCATATAAACGTCGATAGAAATAGCGTCAGCACGGTCGTTGGGTTTGCAGACGCCAGCGAGAAGGCTTACGGCGCGTTGTATATTTCCACGTCCAGAATAATGGTAGAATTTCGATTAGCCTCATTAGTTCTAAGTCGAGAGTCTCCCCCCGTAAGGTTGTCTCTCTGGCGCTCTTAGAGCTATGCGCAATATTAGTACTCACCAAGCTTATTACCGCAGTTATCAGCGCATGTAGGGATAGAGTTCACATAGAAAGGATATTTGCCTTTTTCGACTCCACCGTCACCATATGCTGGGTTCATTCTTCACCCCACCATTGGGATACGTTTGTTGCGAACCGAGTGGCCAAGATCCAAGACGAGTTAGAAACGCCGAACTTTTATCACGTGTCCAGTACGGAAAACCCTGCCGATTGTCTATCCCGTGGACTCACCCCGATGCAAATAATGGACCACCCGCTTTGGTTCCACGGACCTTCTTGGGTTCACTTGGATCCCTCGCAATGGCCAATAACCGATTTTGAACCTTCGTCAGTGTCACAACCGCCGGAAGAGAAGAGACACGCTCTAGTGGCGAACGTTTCGAGCGAGGTTTCTCCAATCATTGCTTTGGCGAACCGCTTGTCCTCTTGGTCGAAATTATTGCGTAGCGTAATTTACGTTTGTCGATTCGCGAAGCTTTTACCGCGACGTTCATATGTCTTAGCGTCCGATTACAACTATGCCGAGTCGCTAGTATTGCGTGAACTTCAACGTGCGCATTTCTCTGAAGAAATTATAAGATTACAACGAATAGAGCTTGTAGTCGCGCCTTTCAACGCCTTAAGCCATTTTTACTGGATGGGATTGTAAGGGTAGGTGGACGCTTGACCAACTCGCAGTTGAGTTTCGACCAACGGCACCCTATAGTTTTACCGCGTAAAGACCATATCATGAATTTATTAGTGATTTACCATCATAAATTGAACTCGCACGCTGGCCCCGACTTGCTGATGTCGATCTTGCGTCAGAATTATTGGATTCTTCCTGCATAAAGTTTAATCTGCAATCGGGTGCACAGATATAGCTTGCTTTCGGGCACGCCCCAAGCCGTCATTTCCGGAAATGGCGGAACTTAGATCTTGTAGAGTAATACAATCAGTAAAGCCCTTTACGCACACCGGGTCTGATTTCGCCGGTCCGTTTAAGGTCACGCTCACTCGCGGGCGTGGTATAAGATCCACAAAGGCTTACGTCTGCATTTTCGTATGTCTAACTACTCGAGCGGTGCATATAGAACTCGTTGGTGATCTAAGCACAGCAAGCTTTATGGGTGCATTTAAAATATTTCTTTCTCGCCGTGGCCCTGTAAGTAAATTGTATTCGGAAAACGGTACGAACTACGTCGGTGCAAAACGTATTTTATCAGAACTACATGAGCTCTTAGCTAGCAAGTATTATAATTCGGAGTTCGCTCACATTCTAGCCGAGAACCGCATTGAGTGGTCTCTGAACGTCCCAGCCGCGAGTCATTTTGGGGGCAATTGGGAGACTAATATTAAGAGTCTAAAGAGTCACTTATACCGAGTAATAGGAGATCAAATTTTGTGCTTCGAAGAGCTAAGTACGGTGCTCGCTCAAATTGAATGCGTAATGAATAGCCGCCCACTTTGTCGTACGTTGTCTAGTGACCCCTCGGAGCCGCTGGCTCTAACTCCAGCACATTTTTTGAATTTAACACCTTTAAAGTATTTTCCCGCCGTAGATATGGATGAGAACAGACTTAGCATTTCCGCACGCCACAAATTATTAGACCGGTTAGTGCAATCGTTTTGGAAACGATGGAGGATGGAATACTTGCATACTTTGCAATCTCGGCAAAAATGGAACACAGAAACTGAGCCTTTAGCTGTAGGAACTGTGGCGGTGCTCACCAATGAGAATACGCCGCCTCTCCATTGGCCGTTAGGAATTGTCGAAGAGGTCTTTCCCGGTTCCGACGGAGTAATTAGGGTAGCTCGCGTTAAGACCACGGTTGGGTCTTACATGCGTCCTGTCCGTGTCCGTTTGTGCCCCTTGCCTCTTCTATAATTTAAATTAGCTTTCTAGATTATAAATTGTAGTTGAATTTAGGTAATCTTAGCGTTAGTTAGTTATTTTGTTAATTTGATCTTTGCTCTAGTTGTTTTAGTTATTTTTTGAAGGAAATCCTTCAAGGGCGAGGGAGATGGTTGCGCGGAAAACCATGCGTATTTATTTATTTGACGGTAGGCTTGCCAAATCGTTTATCCCTTTCCAAACGATATCATTCATACCCTCCTATCGACACATCGGGGTGGTGGGGTGGGAGGGGAGAGAAGATGATTCTAGAATATTACGCGATCATCGCAACCGAAGGAATAAAAGGCACGCGCGGCCGACGCGCAGCCTCTTCCCGCCGCGCTCGTCGTTGGAACCACACCGCCTAAGACAATAGTGATGGAAGGGCTATTGCCCAAGCGCACCGCTAGTATAACCGCTTTAGCTTGGACGCAGTCGAGCTCCAGGAAACCCGCCTCACCTCGTGTGAGAAATTCCGCACACTCTCCCGACGCCTCACCGGACAAGAAAACATCTCTGGCCCCAGACTGTCTTCCAGAAGTCGCAGCAATATAATGCCCAAGCCGCATAGAAGCAACCCCCGGTGAGTGAATATTCCTTACTAGTTACTGCTTGATATAATTGTGTCCGCTCCAATTTATTTTCTCCTAATCAAGCAGGATTCCTTTCATAGATTTGGCAAATAATTGTTAGTTTTAGGGAAGAGCGAGTGCATTGTATGGGAAACCGCGTGCTATAGTCGCCATTTTATGTAAACGTAGAAGCATTTCGCATATACAGTCCATTTTGGGTTAATATCTCGCGTAATAGGTTTAAGGCTCGACCGGGGAATTAGACTTCGGTAGCCTTAGGCTCGTCGCTTGACCAAATGCAATAATTCCGCATCTGGTCCGAACTACATTCTACATCGATGTAAGTTGATTGTTGGTTCTTGTAAGCTTATTATTAATGCGTTTTATGATAAAAGATTGTATTGTAACTTATGATTTTGCGCATAAAATATTATAAACAATAGATTTAAAATTAAACTAAAATAAATTCGAAGTGTTAAAAAACTTTGTTTCATAGAGAAATATGACAATTTTTTCTTTATTCAATATTTACTTACACTTATTACCTTGGGACTTTATTTTATTTATGTACTCGTTTATAGGAAATTTCATAGAGAATTCAGAAATGTATACATATTATTAGTATTTGATATACCAAAATCAAGAAATTTTATTAAAAAGTTCTGTAGTCAACGGAGTATGACGGTTAGAGTCTCCGCAGCTGAAAGGATATATTCGAGTTATATGCAACAAAAGTAATTACTAAGTGTTAGGTTTATTTACTCGAAAATACGTACATACACACATTTATATACAAACGGACATAATTATACTATACACAAATATTCACAGAACTCAAACATTAGTCAATGTATTATAAACGTACAAATAACGAATGCTCACAAACACATACATAACAAGTATACCATTCCTAATCCATGCTTTGCGTATTTAAAGGCTAATTGTTAACTTTATAAAGTCAGTCTGAATAAATCGTTACTAAAGAACAGACGCCTCTTTCTGTCAATTTCAAGTAAATAGAATAGTCAACCTAAACTACAGCAACATATGGCCCATTTTCGAGCCGGATAGAAGCGATCGGAGATCGGTCGACGACGTTGCCGCGAGAACAAGACTGCATTCAATTAGAATTACGGTGGCCGAGTTATTGAAAAACAACACTGTTTTGCAAGATTTGTGTTTCATTACTTTAGTTTTGGTAAATAATATAATCGTGGTGTACAATGACTACAAAAGTTTTAAAAGCATTAAGTATTGTGGAAGACATTTCACAAATATTAAGGAAGACTCAAGTAAATTTAAAAAAATGTCTTTTAATTAATTTAAAAAAAGAATAATTTATGCTTTAACTGCTTAGCAGCGGGTCACTCCGCAACAAAATGTCGCATACCGTTGACTTGTCGCATCTGTCGCAAGCGTCATCATTCGCTCTTACATCAAGCAAGGCAAGAGGTCACATTGGGTCAAACGAGCAACTCACAACCAATGTCACAATCACATGTAAGTGTAGAGGAGCCAGTTAAAGTTAACATGATGATTGCTTCACATTTTACTGCAAAAAGCAATATAGCTCTCTTAGCAACGGCAGAAGTCATTATACGAAGCACGCAAGGGCATACAACTATTTTGAGGGCCCTTATCGACCAAGGCCCTCAAGCATCCTTTATAAGCGAAAGGGCAGCTCAACGCCTTAAGACGACACGACAACCAGTTAAAGGAAATGTAGTTGGCGTGGGATCTACAAGTGTTGCCATAAAACAAGTAGTGTAGTTGGAACTTCAATCACGATGTGATTCAACCTTTAGTCTACAAATACAAGCTTATGTGATGCCCAAGCAACTGACTACTAAGATACCTACCAAAACTATCATATCAACCAATTGGCCACATATAGAAGGACTCAACCTGGCAGATCCTAGATATCATACACCAGGTTCAATCGACTTACTTCTAGGTGTTAGAGAATATGCGCAAATATTACAACAAGAGCTTATAAAAGGTCCGCCAGGTACGCCGTGTGCTCAAAGAACCAACCTAGGCCGGATTTTGTTTGGAGATATAGATACAAATACAAAGGAGAATGACGTTTTAGTCCTACATCATCAAGTAGATGTTGAAGATTTACTGAAAACATTGTGGGGAATAGATACAGATCCGAAAAGAAAACATACTAAAGAAGAATAAATTGGTTTTATGTATGGGTGAAAACGACAACAATGTAAAAGTTATATTATTAAACTTACGAAAATTATTAGAAAAATTTAACAAAAACAATATCATTGTATTAAATGTATCAAAAAATAATTATGTTAACGTTAATCGATTAAATAAAATTATCAAAAATATATGTAATGAGTATAAAAATTGTTATTTTGTGAATTGTAACTACTGTACAAAAATTGACATTTGTAAAAAAATAAATTAGTACTTCAGTGATTATCGTCATATTTAAAAGACAGACAACAATGTGTTATCATTGATAAAATAGATAAAAACAGTAACTTAACATCTCATTCATCTGGATATAAATATAATAAATTTGGCGTTCCGCAAGGAAGTATATTAGGACCGATTCTTTTCCTATTATATATTAATGATATTGTTGACATTACGAATCATAAATGTGTTTTATACGCTGATGACATTTCAATTATTGTGACTAGTAATAAAAATAATAATACAATTAGGAATCATGAAGATGACATTAATAATACAATTGACAAATTAATAGAATGGCTTGACGTAAATAATTTGAAAATTAATTTAGATAAATCTCATTACATACAATTTAATAAATCTATCAATTCAAATCATAATATTAAACTTAACATACCAAAACTAAAAAAACTTACATGTACAAAATTTCTGGGAGTAACGTTAGATGAAGATATAAACTGGAAAGAACAAATAGATAACGTATGCCGTAGAATTAATAAATTTGTATATGCCCTTAAAATTGTTAAAAACATCACAAATATTAAGACGGCAATTGCAACGTACCACGCATACGTAGAGTCTATTCTTCGCTATGGAATCGTAATATGGGGTAATAGTACTGACCGAAATAGGGCATTCGTTGCCCAAAAAAAATGTATTCGTGCAATGTGCGGGATGTCGCCAAATGTTTCCTGTAAACCAGTATTTAAGAGACTTGGTATATTACCCCTCCCGTCACTATACATTTATGAAGTTAGTATGTTTGTCTTTAAAAATAAGTTATTTTTTATTAAAGCGCGTGATATATATCCCCGAAACCGACGTGACCCAGAAAAACTAGTTCTAGATGTTATTCCTAGAATCGTTAAATACAACAAAAGTTGCCTAAATATGTGTATAAAAATATTTAATAAACTACCTAATGAATTTAAATTATTAAGTGAAAGATTATTTAAGAAACATTTGTTTAATTGGTTAAAAACCGAATGTTATTATGACGTAAAAGATTTTTTAGACTGTAATTAATTTTGTTGATTCTGTATTTGCATGCTATTTACCATTGTTAGCGAAACACGATTGTACTAGACAAATTGTAAGATCTTTTTATACCGTGATTCTTGCAAATAAAATTTATGATTATGAAAAAAAAAAGACTTTGTGAAGAAATTTATGGAAAGACTTATACTAGAAGAGAAGATGGAAGATATATAGTCAAGTTACTATTTAAAACAAAAATTCCGAAATCTACCGAAGGATCGACACGCCAAACAGCGTTAAAAAGATTAACACAGTTAGAGAGAAGATTTCAAGGGTCACCACAGTTAAAAAGAGAATACACCGAAGTTATTGAAGACTACAAAAGGTTAGGTCACATGAAAGCAGTACCAGGAAATGAAATACACACAAAAGGGTCTGTGTATTTTCCACATCACGCTGTCTTGCGTGAAGACAAAGAAACCACAAGAATGCGAGTAGTTTTTGATGCTTCGTGCAAGGGATCTAATTGAATTTCACTAAACGACGAGCTCTTAATGGGACTGGTCATTCAAGAAGATCTTCGAAGCATAATCATGCGATGGCGATTCCACTATATTTGCTTCGCAGCAGACATTCAGAAAATGTATAGAATGATACTAGTAACCAAGGACGACAGAGATTATTAGAAAATCTTATGGAGAAGTGACACTTCGCAAGAAGTTCAGGATTACAGGCTACTGACGGTCACCTTCGGAACAACGTCAGCACCTTATCTGGCTGTAAGAACGCTAATGCAGCTGGAATTTGACGAAGAAGATAAATATCCAGAAGCTGCACAGATGCTTCGAGAAGACTTTTATGTAGACGACGTTTTATCGGGTGGCGACACAGTAGAAGAAGTCATAAACATCAGTCAACAACTAAAATGTCTACTAAAAAGTGGTTGCTTTAAACTCAAAAAATGGTCTTCCAACAGTGTCGAATTCATGAAGTCTATAGAACCAAGCGAAAGATCTTCCAAAGCACACGTTGATTTCAAAATGGATGGAACAATTAAAGCTTTAGGTATCCACTGGAACCTAGCCACTGATGAATTTTGATATAACTTTCATCTCCCTGAAAATTCATCAATTGTCACAAAAAGAACCGTCCTGTCAGACATCCAAAAAATATACGATCCTTTGGGATGGATTGCACCGAGTGTCATGATGGCGAAAATGTTTGTACAAAAATTATGGTTGGAAGGAGTTGTATGGGATGACAAAATAAGCTCCACCCTTGAAACAGAATGGTTGACTCTACGAGCAGACTTCCAGCGCATTAACGAAGTATCCATACCGAGATGGTTGCACACAATTAACTGTAACAAACAACAGATACAAATTCACGGTTTTTGCGACGCATCGTCACGTACATATGGAGCAGCCGTATATTGCAGAGTCGTGACACACAATGGCACTATAAAGACAGCACTCATTGCAGCGAGAACACGAGTGGCCCCTTTGAAAACCGTGACTTTGCGGAGCTGTTTTACTCTCCAAACTTCTTAAGTAAATCGGTCTGGCAATGAGAATACCATCAGTTCAAATATACGCGTGGATAGACTCGTCAATATTTCTGTCATGGTTGTTCGGTGCACCGAATAGATGGAAAAAATTTGTTGCTAACAGAGTTGTAGAAATAAGAGATAATGTTAACAACAGTCAGTGGCACCATGTGTTAACCCTTGATAACCCCGTGCATGTTAGTGACGGAACTAAAACAGTGTAAGTTGTGGTGGGAAGGGCCAGAATAGCTGTCTAGAGACAAAATAAGATTTGATATTCCGAACATAGTACCAATAGATTTGGAAGCAAAAGAAGCTATACTAGTAAATTTGAAGATAGAAAGTAAAGAACGAAATGAATTAACCTTGACAAATAAATTCAAAATTTTTAACACTTTAAGGGAACTGTTAACAACAATAACATTATGTAAAAGATTTCTAAATTACAACAAACAATCTGATGTCAGTGTTCCAATAACGACAAATGAATTAGAAGACGCATTGATTTCGTGTGTAATGGTGGAGATGCACGGTCCACTATTAACAGACTCCGAGTGGTTTTAAGGTGGAGAAATGAAACGACTGTTTATGTAAGTCCAACTAGAGTATGAATATAGAATGGACTGTGGACTGGAATGGAATATATTCGCATCTTGCCTATATTTATATGGCTGGTACACAATTGATTTGCCAATGGTAACAATTTTTATTTTACATAGCCAATTATAATGCTTATATTATGACCAATGAAAATTAACCAAAATGTATTACTATTATGTACGTTTCGTTTCCCGGCGTGAGACTTGTGTGTTGTTCACGAAGCTACGTCGCTGGACCGGGCTATAAAAGACATGCAGGTCGGTGCGCGCGCGTAGTCGGCGAGCGGCGGCGGCGTGGAATATAGCTCCGGAACAGCAAGAAGAAGCGAGCTGCGGCGTTGAAGAAACGGCTCACCATTGGTCGATGGATACGTGACGATAGCGGCGTGTGAAGTCGATGTGGCGCTGAATGATATTTGCGGCTGCTTCTTGTTTCTTTTTAAGAACGTCAAATTATCTATATGCAGTCCGCAGTATCTCAGTAGCCAGGGATAGTTAGAAAATAAATGTTTTTTATCTTCGCCTTCCGCGTTATGGTAGCAGCAGAGTATATATTATTTATTCCCGTTTAGGGTTGATTAGTCTGGCTGCTACATCACTCTCCCCCTAGCGAAAGCGTACCGGAGGCTTGACGACTCGCCCGTATTTAGTAGTTTTTAAAATAGGTTTCAACTGGGTTGATGTAGATGATGGAGTTTCAAGCTTCCTCGCTGGTGGTTTTGATGATGATGATGAATCTTCTGTAGTATCCTCGTTAATAATATAGGCAGGCTTTAGTCGGTCGATCGAAATAATCGTAGATTTCCTTCCGGGTATTTGTAGTTTAAAAGTCTTGCTATTTCTCTCTAATACTTTATACGGTCCATCGTAGGTAGGTTGAAATTGTTTTTTCATTGCGTCGTTTCTTACAAAAACTTGCTTGTATGTTTTCAAATCTTGGTGAATGAATACTGATTTATTATTTCTGTGTGATTGCATTTCGGTGCATTTCGACGATAAGGCTTTGTTGATTGATTCTCGAAGTTGAATTACGAAATCGTAATCCATTTCTTGTTTGTTTGACGCTGCTGAACTGAAGAAGTCACACGGCAGTCTTATGCTGCAGCCGTAGGTTAGCTGAGCGGCACTAAGACTAGTGTCTGCACGCGGTGTTGCTCGTAGTCCGAGTAGCACTGTAGGTAGCTCATCAATCCACTTTGTATGTTGAGATAAACGAGTTTTGAGTGCGGTTTTTAATGTACGATTCCATCGTTCGATTATTCCGTTTGACTGAGGATGGTATGCTGTTGTACGTGTCTTCTGTATTCCCATAGTTTAAAGAAGTATGAGGAATAGGTTGCTTTCGAAATTTCTTCCTTGATCCGTTGTGATGGTTTTAGGTGATCCGAAACGAGTAATCCAATTTTCATAAATTATCTTCGCGACGGATTCGGCTGAAGTATCATCGGTAGGTATTGCTTCTGGCCATCTTGTTGTTCTGTCGATCATTGTTATGAGGTAACGATGTCCTTGCGGTGAAGTAGGTAATGGTCCGACGATGTCAACGTGCAGAAGTTCGAATCTCTCCGTGCGTGGAAATGTAGCTAGGCCACTTGCCTTTGTACTTTGCATTTCTGGCATTGAATGCATTGCTTCGCCCAGTTGCCAACATCCACTTGCATTGAAGGCCAAAAGAATTTTTCAGTGATGAGTTTTCTTGTTGCTCTAACACCTGGATGACTGATGTTGTGCAGTGCATTGAAGACTTCGCGACGACATTCTTCTGGTAGGTATGGTCGCATGGTTGTCGTTGAGGCTTCACAGTATATAGGTAGATGCGTTGTTGGCATTGTAACTTGCTTGATGGACAAGTTACCCTGCTTCGATAGATGTTTTATGTTGTCACTATCTCTGTCTTGTGCTGCGGCGATCTTATGATAGTCAATTGATGTAGGGCACGTTACACTGTCGATTGGTACGCGACTGGGTGCGTCGGCGACTATGTTGTCCTTTCCACTGATGTGACGTATGTCGGTAGTGAATTCACTTTTGAAAATAAGTTGTCTTGCTCTTCGTGGTGTTTCCGATAGTGATGGTTTCTTTGAAAGTACATATGTTAATGGCTTGTGGTCGGTAAAAACGATCAGGTTTCGACCCTCGAACGTTTTTCTGAAGTGCTTGATAGCCATGTAAATAGCGAGTAGCTCTCGGTCGAATGTACTGTAGTTACGTTGAGTATCGGAGAACTTCTTCGAAAAATAGCCAAGTGGTTGCCATTTCCCATTGCTGTATTGTTGGAGAACTGCTCCTGCTGAGAGATCGGATGCGTCGCTGAAGATAGCAAGGGTTGCTTCGTGTGATGGGTGAGCGAGTAAAGCTGCATTTTGGATCGCAACTTTACAAGCTTCAAATGCCTTCGTGGCTTCATCGTTCCATTCGATTGACGTTTTATCTTTTTTCTTCGTGTTGTGAAGGTAGGCGTGAAGTGGTGCTTGGATTTCAGCGGCTTTAGGTATGTGTTCTCTGTAAAAATTTATCATCCCAAGAAAACGCCTTAGCTCTTCGATAGTTTTAGGTTTTGCATAATCGATGATTGCTCTGACTTTTTCGGCAGGCGGTTTGATTCCTTCCTTGCTGACTGTGAAACCAAGAAATTGAACTTCTTGCTGTCCAAATATGCATTTCGAAGGGTTGATTGTGATTCCGTTGTCTTCTAATCGCTGTAGCACGGTGCGTAGATGGGTTTCGTGCGTTTCTTTATCAGGGCTTGCAACAAGGAGATCATCAATAAATGCGAAAACGAAATCCAGTCCATGAAGTACTTCGTGTATGAATCTTTGGAAAGTTTGACCTCCGTTCTTTAATCCTGGGATCATTCTTGGGAATTCGAATAATCCCATTGGGGTAATTATTGCTGTCTTCTCTATGTCTTCATCGCGTACTCTTATTTGTTGGTAAGCTCGGTTGAGATCGATGGTGGAGAATATAGTCTTGTCTGATAGTTGATGAGTGAAATCCCTGACTCGCGGTATTAGGTAGCGGTCAGGAGTGGTAATAGAATTCAGTCTTCTCTAATCTCCACAAACTCGTAATTCTCCGTTCTTCTTCGGTACAATGTGAAGTGGTGATGACCAAGGGCTTTTACTTGGGCGGCATATTCTTTCGAACTTGCTCGTATAGGTGTGGTGCGATTGGACGTGCACGGCAATGAAGTGGTGGTCCATTGGTGTCGATGAAATGCTCAACGTCGTTCTTCGGTGTTAATTTCATTGAAGTTATTCTTGTGATACCAGGGTATTCTTCGAGGATCTTGTGATACGGTTGTTGAACATCTACGCTTCTTATTGTAGGCAGATTGGTTGCTTGGACAAAAGACTGAGATGCAAGATTTGTTTTCCCGTCGATGATTCTTCTATTTTTGATGTCGACGATCAACTGATGATGTTGAAGAAAATCAGCACCGATGATTGGTTTGCTGACTTTAGCGACGATAAATCTCCATTTGAATGGTCGGCGTAGATTTAAATCAAGTTCCATTGTTTTTTCTCCATATGTAGGAATTACCGTATTGTTTGCTGCATAGAGTTGAAAATCCAGTGGCTTCAACTTCTGTCCTTGCTTCGGCGGTAACACTGTAATATTTGCTCCGGTGTCGATAAGGAAAGTAAGCTTGCTTTTTTTATCGGTGACGAAAAGACGGTAGGACTTTGCTGTTACGCTGGATCCCATCGCATTGAGCGTATTAGTTAGTTCGAGCGCCTTCGTATTTTCACTTTTGAATGTACATGGTTCTGTGCATTTTCTTGCCTCGAACCCGAAACGTCGATGATAGTAGCAGTAAGGGGATCTTGATGTTGAGCTTATTCGACTTCTACTTGCAGAGCGGTTGCGACGAAAAGGTGATCTTCGGTGTTGCTGATTGCGCTGGTTGTACTGTTGCTGGTAACTGGTGTGATGCTGGGAAGCTTTGAGTGCAGCGACTTCGTGTGATAACTTCCGAATTTCTTCGAGAAGAAACTGGGTATTATTGGCCTTTGTTGAAGTGCCTTCGATCATCGATATGTGTGAGCTACTGCTGTTTTCGATCATCTTGTCCGCCAGGGGTGCCAGTTCGTCGAGCTTCGTCTGCGTGCTGAATGTTTCGCTGACTGCTATTACCGATCGAATATGTGGTGGTAGGTGGTTTACCCACATTAGCCGTACCGTTGAATCCGGAACTTTATCTCGCGCCAAAGTACGCATTTTGCGTAGGAGTTGTGTGGGCTTCTGGTCTCCAAGTTCTATTGATAGAAGTTTCTGTAGCTGGCGACTGTCGGATTCTTCATATGCGGAGATCAGACGATCCTTCAGTGAATTATACTGGTCGATTGCTGGTGGGTTGTACAACAGGTCCGAAATTTGTTCGATGTCTTGTTTCTCAAGTTGGGCTATCACCATCTGTGCTAATTGCGCCTGGTTCTTCTTTAAACCATCCGTTGCGGCTTCAAAACTGACGAACCAAAGTCGTGGTTTGTCTCTCCAAAACGGTGGTATTCTTAACGATAGAGATATACCGGCGATTTCTGTTTCCTTGACCGGGTTTGATGTATATGTGTTTGCCTCTTGCTCCATAACGGCGGCTTGATTAACTGATTTTACAAATACTGAAGTCTTCCTTCTCGGTGTTTGCCACTGGTTTCCTTCGCGGTGTTCATAAGGGTCACCACTGTAATAGTGGTACGTCGCAGGGTGTTCCTTCTTGGTGCTCGTACGGGATCTTACCTCTAGGTGTTCGTACGGGGTCACCACTGTAATAGTGGAGATGCACGGTCCACTATTAACAGACTCCGAGTGGTTTTAAGGTGGAGAAATGAAACGACTGTTTATGTAAGTCCAACTAGAGTATGAATATAGAATGGACTGTGGACTGGAATGGAATATATTTGCATCTTGCCTATATTTATATGGCTGGCTCACAATTGATTTGCCAATGGTAACAATTTTTATTTTACATAGCCAATTATAATGCTTATATTATGACCAATGAAAATTAACCAAAATGTATTACTATTATGTACGTTTCGTTTCCCGGCGTGAGACTTGTGTGTTGTTCACGAAGCTACGTCGCTGGACCGGGTTATAAAAGACATGCAGGTCGGTGCGCGCGCGTAGTCGGCGAGCGGCGGCGGCGTGGAATATAGCTCCGGAACAGCAAGAAGAAGCGAGCTGCGGCGTTGAAGAAACGGCTCACCATTGGTCGATGGATACGTGACGATAGCGGCGTGTGAAGTCGATGTGGCGCTGAATGATATTTGCGGCTGCTACTTGTTTCTTTTTAAGAACGTCAAATTATCTATATGCAGTCCGCAGTATCTCAGTAGCCAGGGATAGTTAGAAAATAAATGTTTTTTATCTTCGCCTTCCGCGTTATGGTAGCAGCAGAGTATATATTATTTATTCCCGTTTAGGGTTGATTAGTCTGGCTGCTACATCACTCTCCCCCTAGCGAAAGTGTACCGGAGGCTTGACGACTCGCCCGTATTTAGTAGTTTTTAAAATAGGTTTCAACTGGGTTGATGTAGATGATGGAGTTTCAAGCTTCCTCGCTGGTGGTTTTGATGATGATGATGAATCTTCTGTAGTATCCTCGTTAATAATATAGGCAGGCTTTAGTCGGTCGATCGAAATAATCGTAGATTTCCTTCCGGGTATTTGTAGTTTAAAAGTCTTGCTATTTCTCTCTAATACTTTATACGGTCCATCGTAGGTAGGTTGAAATTGTTTTTTCATTGCGTCGTTTCTTACAAAAACTTGCTTGTATGTTTTCAAATCTTGGTGAATGAATACTGATTTATTATTTCTGTGTGATTGCATTTCGGTGCATTTCGACGATAAGGCTTTGTTGATTGATTCTCGAAGTTGAATTACGAAATCGTAATCCATTTCTTGTTTGTTTGACGCTGCTGAACTGAAGAAGTCACACGGCAGTCTTATGCTGCAGCCGTAGGTTAGCTGAGCGGCACTAAGACTAGTGTCTGCACGCGGTGTTGCTCGTAGTCCGAGTAGCACTGTAGGTAGCTCATCAATCCACTTTGTATGTTGAGATAAACGAGTTTTGAGTGCGGTTTTTAATGTACGATTCCATCGTTCGATTATTCCGTTTGACTGAGGATGGTATGCTGTTGTACGTGTCTTCTGTATTCCCATAGTTTAAAGAAGTATGAGGAATAGGTTGCTTTCGAAATTTCTTCCTTGATCCGTTGTGATGGTTTTAGGTGATCCGAAACGAGTAATCCAATTTTCATAAATTATCTTCGCGACGGATTCGGCTGAAGTATCATCGGTAGGTGTTGCTTCTGGCCATCTTGTTGTTCTGTCGATCATTGTTATGAGGTAACGATGTCCTTGCGGTGAAGTAGGTAATGGTCCGACGATGTCAACGTGCAGAAGTTCGAATCTCTCCGTGCGTGGAAATGTAGCTAGGCCACTTGCCTTTGTACTTTGCATTTCTGGCATTGAATGCATTGCTTCGCCCAGTTGCCAACATCCACTTGCATTGAAGGCCAAAAGAATTTTTCAGTGATGAGTTTTCTTGTTGCTCTAACACCTGGATGACTGATGTTGTGCAGTGCATTGAAGACTTCGCGACGACATTCTTCTGGTAGGTATGGTCGCATGGTTGTCGTTGAGGCTTCACAGTATATAGGTAGATGCGTTGTTGGCATTGTAACTTGCTTGATGGACAAGTTACCCTGCTTCGATAGATGTTTTATGTTGTCACTATCTCTGTCTTGTGCTGCGGCGATCTTATGATAGTCAATTGATGTAGGGCACGTTACACTGTCGATTGGTACGCGACTGGGTGCGTCGGCGACTATGTTGTCCTTTCCACTGATGTGACGTATGTCGGTAGTGAATTCACTTTTGAAAATAAGTTGTCTTGCTCTTCGTGGTGTTTCCGATAGTGATGGTTTCTTTGAAAGTACATATGTTAATGGCTTGTGGTCGGTAAAAACGATCAGGTTTCGACCCTCGAACGTTTTTCTGAAGTGCTTGATAGCCATGTAAATAGCGAGTAGCTCTCGGTCGAATGTACTGTAGTTACGTTGAGTATCGGAGAACTTCTTCGAAAAATAGCCAAGTGGTTGCCATTTCCCATTGCTGTATTGTTGGAGAACTGCTCCTGCTGAGAGATCGGATGCGTCGCTGAAGATAGCAAGGGTTGCTTCGTGTGATGGGTGAGCGAGTAAAGCTGCATTTTGGATCGCAACTTTACAAGCTTCAAATGCCTTCGTGGCTTCATCGTTCCATTCGATTGACGTTTTATCTTTTTTCTTCGTGTTGTGAAGGTAGGCGTGAAGTGGTGCTTGGATTTCAGCGGCTTTAGGTATGTGTTCTCTGTAAAAATTTATCATCCCAAGAAAACGCCTTAGCTCTTCGATAGTTTTAGGTTTTGCATAATCGATGATTGCTCTGACTTTTTCGGCAGGCGGTTTGATTCCTTCCTTGCTGACTGTGAAACCAAGAAATTGAACTTCTTGCTGTCCAAATATGCATTTCGAAGGGTTGATTGTGATTCCGTTGTCTTCTAATCGCTGTAGCACGGTGCGTAGATGGGTTTCGTGCGTTTCTTTATCAGGGCTTGCAACAAGGAGATCATCAATAAATGCGAAAACGAAATCCAGTCCATGAAGTACTTCGTGTATGAATCTTTGGAAAGTTTGACCTCCGTTCTTTAATCCTGGGATCATTCTTGGGAATTCGAATAATCCCATTGGGGTAATTATTGCTGTCTTCTCTATGTCTTCATCGCGTACTCTTATTTGTTGGTAAGCTCGGTTGAGATCGATGGTGGAGAATATAGTCTTGTCTGATAGTTGATGAGTGAAATCCCTGACTCGCGGTATTAGGTAGCGGTCAGGAGTGGTAATAGAATTCAGTCTTCTCTAATCTCCACAAACTCGTAATTCTCCGTTCTTCTTCGGTACAATGTGAAGTGGTGATGACCAAGGGCTTTTACTTGGGCGGCATATTCTTTCGAACTTGCTCGTATAGGTGTGGTGCGATTGGACGTGCACGGCAATGAAGTGGTGGTCCATTGGTGTCGATGAAATGCTCAACGTCGTTCTTCGGTGTTAATTTCATTGAAGTTATTCTTGTGATACCAGGGTATTCTTCGAGGATCTTGTGATACGGTTGTTGAACATCTACGCTTCTTATTGTAGGCAGATTGGTTGCTTGGACAAAAGACTGAGATGCAAGATTTGTTTTCCCGTCGATGATTCTTCTATTTTTGATGTCGACGATCAACTGATGATGTTGAAGAAAATCAGCACCGATGATTGGTTTGCTGACTTTAGCGACGATAAATCTCCATTTGAATGGTCGGCGTAGATTTAAATCAAGTTCCATTGTTTTTTCTCCATATGTAGGAATTACCGTATTGTTTGCTGCATAGAGTTGAAAATCCAGTGGCTTCAACTTCTGTCCTTGCTTCGGCGGTAACACTGTAATATTTGCTCCGGTGTCGATAAGGAAAGTAAGCTTGCTTTTTTTATCGGTGACGAAAAGACGGTAGGACTTTGCTGTTACGCTGGATCCCATCGCATTGAGCGTATTAGTTAGTTCGAGCGCCTTCGTATTTTCACTTTTGAATGTACATGGTTCTGTGCATTTTCTTGCCTCGAACCCGAAACGTCGATGATAGTAGCAGTAAGGGGATCTTGATGTTGAGCTTATTCGACTTCTACTTGCAGAGCGGTTGCGACGAAAAGGTGATCTTCGGTGTTGCTGATTGCGCTGGTTGTACTGTTGCTGGTAACTGGTGTGATGCTGGGAAGCTTTGAGTGCAGCGACTTCGTGTGATAACTTCCGAATTTCTTCGAGAAGAAACTGGGTATTATTGGCCTTTGTTGAAGTGCCTTCGATCATCGATATGTGTGAGCTACTGCTGTTTTCGATCATCTTGTCCGCCAGGGGTGCCAGTTCGTCGAGCTTCGTCTGCGTGCTGAATGTTTCGCTGACTGCTATTACCGATCGAATATGTGGTGGTAGGTGGTTTACCCACATTAGCCGTACCGTTGAATCCGGAACTTTATCTCGCGCCAAAGTACGCATTTTGCGTAGGAGTTGTGTGGGCTTCTGGTCTCCAAGTTCTATTGATAGAAGTTTCTGTAGCTGGCGACTGTCGGATTCTTCATATGGGGAGATCAGACGATCCTTCAGTGAATTATACTGGTCGATTGCTGGTGGGTTGTACAACAGGTCCGAAATTTGTTCGATGTCTTGTTTCTCAAGTTGGGCTATCACCATCTGTGCTAATTGCGCCTGGTTCTTCTTTAAACCATCCGTTGCGGCTTCAAAACTGACGAACCAAAGTCGTGGTTTGTCTCTCCAAAACGGTGGTATTCTCAACGATAGAGATATACCGGCGATTTCTGTTTCCTTGACCGGGTTTGATGTATATGTGTTTGCCTCTTGCTCCATAACGGCGGCTTGATTAACTGATTTTACAAATACTGAAGTCTTCCTTCTCGGTGTTTGCCACTGGTTTCCTTCGCGGTGTTCATAAGGGTCACCACTGTAATAGTGGTACGTCGCAGGGTGTTCCTTCTTGGTGCTCGTACGGGATCTTACCTCTAGGTGTTCGTACGGGGTCACCACTGTAATAGTGGAGATGCACGGTCCACTATTAACAGACTCCGAGTGGTTTTAAGGTGGAGAAATGAAACGACTGTTTATGTAAGTCCAACTAGAGTATGAATATAGAATGGACTGTGGACTGGAATGGAATATATTTGCATCTTGCCTATATTTATATGGCTGGCTCACAATTGATTTGCCAATGGTAACAATTTTTATTTTACATAGCCAATTATAATGCTTATATTATGACCAATGAAAATTAACCAAAATGTATTACTATTATGTACGTTTCGTTTCCCGGCGTGAGACTTGTGTGTTGTTCACGAAGCTACGTCGCTGGACCGGGCTATAAAAAACGTGCAGGTCGGTGCGCACGCGTAGTCGGCGAGCGGCGGCGGCGTGGAATACAGCTCCGGAACAGCAAGAAGAAGCGAGCTGCGGCGTTGAAGAAACGGCTCACCATTGGTCGACGGATACGTGACGATAGCGGCGTGTGAAGTCGATGTGGCGCTGAATGATATTTGCAGCTGCTTCTTGTTTCTTTTTAAGAACGTCAAAATATCTTTATGCAGTCCGCAGTATCTCAGTAGCCAGGGATAGTTAGAAAATAAATGTTTTTTATCCTCGCCTTCCGCGTTATGATAGCAGCAGAGTATATATTATTTATTCCCGTTTAGGGTTGATTAGTCTGGCTGCTACACGTGCATTAAGATTGTTCAAAGAGAAGATTATGAAGGAGAAATAGAATATTTGAGAAAAAATAAAAGGAAATAGTAAATTAAAAAGTTTGAATCCTTTCTTGGATGAAAACAATATTCTCAGGGTGGGCGGAAGGCTAAGACTTGCTAATTTAGCAGAAAATAATAAACATCACATAATATTAAGCAATAAGAACAGTTTTACACCTTTAATCATAAGTGATGCACACAAAAAACTCCATTTTGTTCTTACCATAATGATGCGACTCCATGTTTTATTTCACTCGAGTGAATTCGTCCAACTCGATAATCGATAGAAAATAAATTTTACCGAGTTACCGAGTTAACTCAGCGAATCGTATAGATTCAGAGGGTGCTATATAGATATTAATTTACTTGTATATATAAAAAAGACGTGTGGCACTCAGGGACTGCCGCGGTAAAGCTATTGCATAGCATTTTGTATCAACTTATGCAATTATAATTATTTATTTATTTTATTTATGCAGTATTTGTTTTTCTTTGATATTAATTCAAGTTACACTTTTTGAGCGTGGTGACCGATAAGAAAACAATTTTTTTTCTTTTATTAAATAAATAAATAATAAATGCACTTTGTTCATTCATATTCAAAACACTTTATACACAAATTTTACAAGTACAGCTGTTCACTGTTGTAAATAAATACTTATACACCTATAGACTTTCTCATAAACAGCTGCTTATGTATTCGTCCGATTTCGGAGCAGCTCTTCTCGATTCGTGCGAGCTTCGTAGAGTCGTACAATACGTCTAGTTGCACGCACATAAACACCGTGTCGAAGACTGCCGAAAAGAAACGAAGTTAGACAATGCACGGCCTTCAAGCCACACCTCCGTGGCCGTCGGAGTGGGGAGCGTGAGGTTTGTAGCAGCCAGACTAATCAATCCTAAACAGGAATAAATAATATATACACTTCTGCTACCATAACGCGGAAGGCGAAGATAAAAAACATTTATTTTCTAACTATCCCTGGCTACTGAGATACTGCGGACTGCATATAGATAATTTGACGTTCTTATAAAAAAACAAGAAGCAGCCGCAAATATCATTCAGCGCCACATCGACTTCACACGCCGCTATCGTCACGTATCCGTCGACCAATGGGGAGCCGTTTCTTCAACGCCGCAGCTCGCTTCTTCTTGCTGTTCCGGAGCTGTATTCCACGCCGCCGCCGCTCGCCGACTACGCGCGCGCATTTTTTTTTTTTTGCGCCCGAAGCAAATATGGGCAACCCTCCGGAAAGCGGGGGAGGGAGGCGGTGAATGCTCATAGCATACCACGCAGCCGGCTGCGTGGTTATGTGGAGACTTTTACCCACTAAACACCGCCTTTTAGGAAATGGCTTAACGATCTGACTAGAGATCTCTAAGCCGTATACGAACGCGACCCTCCTTGGCAGAAAGGAGGGCGCAATATAAATACGCGCGCGCACCGATCTGCATGTCTTTTATAGCCCGGTCCAGCGAGGTAGCTTCGTGAACAACACACAAGTCTCACGCCGGGAAACGAAACGTACATAATAGTTGTATATTTTGGCTAATTTTCATTAGTCATAATTTAAGTATTATAATCGGCTAGGAAAAATAAAAAAATTGTTACCATTGGTAAACCAATTGTGAGCCGGCCATATAAATATAGGCAAGATGCAAATATATTTCATTCCATTCCACAGTCCATTCCATATTCATACTCCACTCGGCTTTTAAACAGTAGTTTCATTTCTCCACCTTAAAACCACTCGGAGTCTGTTAATAGTGGACCGTGCATCTCCACTATTACAGGTTTTTTCGTTACGGAATAAATTTCTGGATTCGGTCCCCGCGCTCAAGGCCCACGATAGAAGCTATGCAATAGCTTAATAAGTCGCTGCGGATGACATCACAAGTTGCATCCAAATTCAAACTTACATCTGGCATGTTGTAAACAAACCTGAACTTAGTTTTATTTATGATATTGATTTATAGTTTTAATTTCATGTTGCCACATATTACTTATTTATAAAGGTACATATTTAAAAATGATTTAACTAAAGTAATCGCTGATCTCAACTCTAGTGATAAAATTTTCTGTAAATAGTTGATTTACTCAAAAACGAGTAACTAGAGTGATATTATTTTATGAAGATGTCGATACGCATACCAAAAATAATATATAACTACCTATTAAGTGTAGTAATAATAATTGTGTTGTATCGAAGAACAATTATAAAAATACTTTGTGAAATATTGACACAGCTTAGTTCATCCAATTTGAATTGTTTAACTCGAGCTCAAAATCGAGTTACCTGAATTTCAACTCGAGTCGATTTTTTCCGAGTTATCTCTAAGACAATAATTTTTTAAATGTTACATTACCTTAGCCAATGATCAGAACAAGAATGTCAAAACTACTAATTTTTTTTTCAGATTTCTTGTTTCCGTTTACATTTTCGAAAAATCTATAGACCATTTACTATTATAATTTGGTGTCTTTTTTTTTTGATGTAAATACTGTTACGAGCTTAGGGTTCGTGACAATAAAAATTGCCGATAAAATTACCTAAATTAACACTTTAATTTACTTTATACAAATTAAAGTAAAAAAAACACTAATAATTAAACACACTAATTCACTTAATTTCGCTCCGAAGCTTCGCTTGTGTCGCCGAGTTAAACTCTGTCTCGATCGCATCTTGCGCCACCTATTTATTCAAATTAGCAAAATATCCGGAATGTTCAAGTAAACACGCGTAACGTACCGAGAGCTCGAGTATAGATTTTCTAGAAACTTAGTTCCTCGGGTGGCGCTGTCGGTCGAGAGATCGGTGATGTCATTCTCTGCAAAGCTCCCCTCGCTCTCTTTCCTGACACTAGATGGCGCTAGTTGACTTATTCACACAACACTGCCCCCTCCTAAGACATGCTCGTCCCGAGCATTATCGGTCCCATAATAACGCGCCAAGCGATCCACATGGACGATCTTAGGAGTCCCTCTTGCGCCTTTCTGTATCCGGTAGGTCACATCGTTGATCCTGGTTACAATCCGGTACGGGCCGTCCCATTTGGCTTGAAGCTTAGGAGATTTCCCTTTGCTGCGGACTGGATTGTGCAACCACACTAATGAACCTTCGTTGAACCCTTTATTGTTCATTTTGCGGTCATACCGGGTTTTCATTTTCTCAGACATTTCCTGGCCCGATTGTCTGACGTGCTCATAAATGTCATTCATTTTGTTCCGCAAGTCATATGCATAATCGGTTATACTGCGTGGGGCATCAGGTGGTATCCCAGTGATCAGGTCTGCAGGCAGCCGTAATTCTCTTCCAAAGTTTGCGAAAGCTGGTGTCACTGCTGTACTTTCGTGAACAGAACTTCGATATGACAACAAAAACGGTTGTATGTGCTTGTCCCAATCTCGTTGCCGATTGTCTACAACTTTTGCTAGGTACCTCTCCAATGTCTGATTAAATCGTTCCACCATTCCATCAGATTACGGGTGATAAGAAGTCGTTCTTGTTTTATGAGTACCCATAACTCGGCAAGTTTCCTGGAATATTTGAGACTCAAAATTCCTTCCTTGATCGCTGTGAATCTCTAAAGGTACTCCAAAACGACAGAAGACTTCATGAACTAGTTTATCTGCAACTGTTGAAGCTTCTTGATTTGGAATGGCGAAGACTTCTGGCCACTTAGTGAAGTAATCCATCACAACCATGAAATACTTGTTACCGCTTTCACTCTCCGGAAACGGCCCCGCCACGTAAATGGCTATTCTCTCCCATGGTGCACCCACACTGTACAACTTCAATGCACCTCTACTACGAGTCTGAGGTCCCTTTACAGCCGCACAACTTGTACATTTGCGACACCAGTCCTCGACATCGTTTCGACAGTGGACCCAGTAAAACCGTTCTCGGATCTTCAGTAGAGTTCGTTTAACTCCCAGATGGCCTCCTGAACAATCATTATGGTACAGCTGTAGAACATCCGGTACTTTAGCTTTAGGGACAACCATTTGCAAATGACAGCTGTCTCCCCGAACGTTTTCCCATTTACGACACAGAACTCCATCCTGAAGCAGCAAGCTGTCACACTGGGCCCAATAGCTTTTAGTGGTCGAACTCATCGCTGAGACGTCACTCCACTTGGGCTTGGGGGCACTGGCCTTTATCCATTCCAGAATCGGCTTGATGTCCGGATCTTCCTGCTGTGCATGTAGTAAGCTGTCCTTCCACTCGTTGCTGAGGTGGTCTGCCCTGAGCATCCTTACGGATACCACTTCCTTACTCTCTTGCCTAGTACAATGTTTGCAATCTTCAGGACAAGGTCTTCTGGACAATGCATCTGCGTTGCCATGAGATTTCCCGCTGCGATGTTCGATCTCAAAGTCGTATTCCTGCAGTAGTTCAATCCACCTCGCAACTTGTCCTTCTGGGTTTTTAAACTGCAATAGCCATTTTAGTGCAGCATGGTCAGTTCGTAAGTGAAACTTTCGTCCCAGAAGATATTTGCTAAAATGCTGCAACGACTTTACCACAGCGAGCAATTCGCGTCTTGTGACACAATAGTTCCTTTCCGGTTTTGACAACGACTTGCTGAAGTACGCTATCACGACCTCTTGGTCACCATTCCGTTGAGACAGCACACCGCCAAGTCCTATATCACTTGCGTCTGTGTCAACTATAAATTCTTTGCTTGCGTCAGGGTATCCCAAAATAGGTGTTTTGCACAGACGGTCCTTGAGCTCCTGGAATGCGATATTGCAACTTTCATCCCAGCAGAAATGTCGCTTCTCCTCGGTTAGCTTGTGCAGAGGTTTGGCTATATCTGCAAAATTCTTCACGAATCGCCGGTAATAGGAGCACAAACCCAAAAATGCTCTAACCTGCGTCTTGTCTTTTGGGACCGGCCAATCCTTGACAGCGGCGATTTTCTCTGGATCTGTGCGGATACCTTCTTCTGATACTACAAACCCCAAAAAGTTAACTTGCCGTTGGAATAGTGAACATTTCTTCGGGTTCAACTTGAGGTTGGCACTCTGAATCTTCATAAGCACGCGTTCCAGGTTTTGAAGGTGTTCCTCAAACGTACGGCCCACGATGATGATGTCATCCAAGTAGACCAGACAGGCATCGCCAATTAGCCCGGTAAGTACAAGTTCCATCAGCCTTTCAAACGTTGCAGGAGCATTGCACAACCCAAACGGCATTACTTTGAATTGCCACAGACCCTTTCCCGTCGAGAACGCAGTTTTCTCCTTGTCCTTAGGGTCAATTTCAACTTGCCAGTAGCCACTTTTTAGATCCAGCGTGCTAAACCATTTTATTCCTGTAAGCATGTCCAGCGTGTCATCAATTCTTGGCAAGGGATAGCTGTCCTTCTTTGTAACGTCGTTCAGACGGCGGTAATCAACACAGAACCGCATGCTGCCATCCTTCTTTTTCACCAGCACCACTGGCGAACACCATGGACTAGAGGAAGGTTCAATAACACCATCCTTCATCATTCCTTCAATCATGGTTTCCACTTCCTTTTCACGTGCTACCGGCAATCGTCTTGGCCGCTGACGGATAGGCAACTCTTCACCTGTGTTTATTTTGTGTTGAACTAAACCAGTCTTTCCTATGTCAGCATCGTTTGATGAGAATACATCGGCGTACTCGAGTAACAACTTCTTCGCCTTGACCAATTCGTTCGGGGACAGAACACTGCGACAGTCTTCCAAAAGTGTGGTCACTCTCGTTTCTGCGTCCTTGCTGGGGGTCCCACTCGATATATATTGGCACCGACGTAACCAATCCACTTCCTCACAAGTACCAATTAATGTGCCTTTTTCTATAATCTGGTCCCGGTCGCAAAGGTTCAGCACACGTACTCCTGAGATATCAGTGGTCCTGACCAAGGTTCGAGCTACTTTCCATGGAAGGTCATTGTTTAGCCTTTCCACAAGTACACAACGGTGAGCTTGCCCAGCATTTCGGGGAAGACTAACTGGAACAATCGTTTCCGATCTCGGCGGAAGAACAATCTTCTTAATGCTGTACACGTTCCCTGGTAACGCACCTTCCATAAAAAGTTCCTCCTGTCCACATTTCAAAACACCTTGCTTAACGTCGATCTCACAACAATTATTCCTCATAAAGTCTAGGCCTAGGATGCAGTCGTCCATTATATCCGCCACGATGACATTATGTAGGTAGATCACGTTGCCAAGCTTCAACTCCATCTCCTTCTCTCCAAGGATGGGTATACGCTGACCGGTGGCTGTTACCAAATTAATGCGTTCTCGGTTGTATGCGGAGTCCCCAAGGAACTGACTTATAAGTTGGGAACTAACAACCGTACGAGAGCCTCCAGTGTCTATGGTCAGTTTACACGGCATTCCGTTGACCTCGCCCTTAATGATTAGACTGTTCCCATCATGAGTTTGTGAGATCGAGATCCTTGGGGCTCTTTTAACATCAGCCAGCACCCGCCTCGCAGTTCTGGCTTTTACTCGTTTCCCTGCTGCTGCTGGGCGGCGCTGTTGGCCGCACTACCCTCCTGGGATCGTTCACCTTCCCTTTCTAGGGTTCGCTTAGGGCAGCTGGATCGAAGATGGCCCTTTTCCCCACAGCCATAGCACCTAGGGCTGTATCCTTTGTTGCGGTCGCGAACTGTAGCTGCTGCAACCTCCCTGACGCGATGGGAACGATGATCCTGCCGCACGGCTTCTACCTCCAGTGCATGGGCCAAGGCGTCCTTAAGCGTCTCGTGGTGCCCGAGCCTCACAGCAGCTCTGACTTCCAGGTCGCGGATGCCGTCGGTGAATGTTTGCACCAGGTTCCCTCCAATGAGCGCAGGTACAGACTGGTATGCTTTACGAACCATCTTCTCCACCTCAAGGGCCCACTGCTGCAGGTTTTCGTTGCTGCGTTGCACGCGATCTTTAAGCTGCGCGCGAAAGACGTGTTCCAGGTGAGCGTCACCATATCTCGCCTCCAAGGCCTCAAGAAGCTGCTCATAGGTCACTTTCTTACCGAGAGCTTCCAACACAGTTAAGGCTTGGTCGCGCAGGCCTAGGGTGAGTGCAGTCATGGCTTGGCTTTTATTCCAGCCGTTCGCCTCCATGACGGCCTCGAACTGGATTTTGTAGGCCGACCAGGAAGAGGTCCCGTCGAACGGCGGCACTTTGAATCCACGTAGCGAAGGTGCTGCAGCTACTACGGGAGCTGTAGTTCCATCTCCAAGTTTGAGTTCATCCAGCGTTTTCTTAACTTGGTTGATTTGGGTCTCAGCTTCCGACAGGCGGTTATCATGTTGAGCAACCTTATCCTTCACCTCCCTTATCTCTTTCCCAAAGGTAGCATGAAGGTCCCTCATGAGGAGCATCTGTTCCTCCTGTCCACTCTGCAGCTGCTCTTTCAACTGACGGACCTGTTCCGCCTGCTGGTGAGCCTGCTCCTCCTGTCGGCGGGCCTGCTCCTGCAGCATCACCATCAGAGCACCTAAATCAGGTGCCACAGACGTAGAAGCTGCTGACGGACCGGCTTCCGTGGCCGGCGGCTGGCCCTCAGACATCTGCGGCGTTGCACCACCAAATCTCCTCTGGTCCGTCTCCTGCTGGCGTTGACTTCGGGTACGGACACCCTCCGTTTCCTCCTTAGGTAAAATCGGCATTATTTTATCCCACTTCTGACACCAATTGTTACGAGCTTAGGGTTCGTGACAATAAAAATTGCCGATAAAATTACCTAAATTAACACTTTAATTTACTTTATACAAATTAAAGTAAAAAAACACTAATAATTAAACACACTAATTCACTTAATTTCGCTCCGAAGCTTCGCTTGTGTCGCCGAGTTAAACTCTGTCTCTATCGCATCTTGCGCCACCTATTTATTCAAATTAGCAAAATATCCGGAATGTTCAAGTAAACACGCGTAAGGTACCGAGAGCTCGAGTATAGATTTTCTAGAAACTTAGTTCCTCGGGTGGCGCTGTCGGTCGAGAGATCGGTGATGTCATTCTCTGCAAAGCTCCCCTCGCTCTCGTTCCTGACACTAGATGGCGCTAGTTGACTTATTCACACAACACTACCATTAAATGACGTTAATATTTCTAGTGGGCCCAAAAATGATTGTCTCCTTTAATTTCTAAATAATTAATATTAATATTTAATGGAGTAATTGATGAAAGTATACATAATTAACAAATAAAAAGGTAACCAAATAAGTATTACAATTCCTATATTGTAACTAAACGGTACTAAAAAATGAATATTAATTTTCAGCCTAAGAGTCCGACTGGATAAAATCAAACGTTTTATGTTGTTTTTTGTCACTCTTGTGAATGCTAAAAATATGCTTCAATAATTTGCTTTCTATTAAAGTACTAATTGTTATAAAATGGAGCAACGACCCTGAAAATTGTGTTGTAAAGTCAGTTAAGTTACAATCTATGACGTGAACAGCAACCTATAAATTAAAGCGATAACAAATTCAATATTTTATAAATATTACGAGCAAGGCAAAATGTGAAACTCAATACCCCCAGGGAATTATGTTGTCATTATTATTCATACTAGTATTGTTTGTGGTCAAAATTTGACCGAGAATGGAAACAATACTATATATTTGTTAGAAAAACTTTTTTTAATATTCACCCGTGTATGATAGGTAAAGGGAGCTAAACTTTTGCACCCGTGAGCGTGATTAAAATGCATCAGGACACTTCATAAAATTAAATATACACATTTTATGTACATCCACGATACAGTAATCTTCCAATAATATAAGTTACATTCGCATTCTATTATAAGTACTCAAAAGCCATTACATAACACTGCCAGTTTCTCTCACGAATAATGATAAAGAAAAACATCATTCTGTAGTTGTCGCTGGAGGCGATATAGTGAAACTTAAACGCGATATTATGAGTAGCAGCATCTTCATTATAACAACTCAAAATAATTTAAAAACGCATGTGCAGTTCACACGCGGTATAAGTGAAACATTCAAATTAAATAAGATATTAAACAAAAATATTTCACAGCAAATTATTTATTTAATTTCATAATTTCAAATCACCAGTGCGGCATGAAATATAAGATAAAAGTTTAATTTTCTTATTTTTAGACATATGGAGCTTTAAATCAAAAGAATTCGACTTAAGTTGCTTTATAATAGCAACCTATACTTTTCTATAAACAAATTTATTTTATTGAACGTAAGTTGATTGACGCTCAAGGCACTAGATGACCAAAACACGACAAGCACAGCGATCGCGGAGCCGTGTTGAATTACTTTAATTTTTCATTATCTCTTAATCTATGCTTCCAAATAACATGCTATATAGAGTAAAGTTTATCTTCATGAAATTGTCTTGATGATGACGTACCTTTCGTTTGTAAGGAATAATGACAATGTCACGTTTAAGAACAACAAGGCAGTTAACATAATATATGAATGTATATTATGTTAACGTAATAACTAACGTAGTTATTAACGTTAGTAACGTAATAACTCTCCACTTCACTGCTCCATGGCTACTAAATAATCCACAATACTTGCGCTTCGAACAAGCCCCTTCGCACCCCTCTCGTAACTTCGAAAACTAGGTTTATTCAAACTTTGGAATCTGTCACTGGACAACCTGTGTTAATTTAAAGATCACAAAACATATATCTGTAGTTTAAAATATAGAATGAAAATATATTTGTTGATCTAAAAAATTTAAACTTTATCACTTGCATGCAAGTGATAAAATTTAAATTTTTTAGATTTATTATAACCGTTTCTAGCTTTTCCATTCCTTATCCAGAAAATTTAGACAAGCCGCAGACAAATTGCATGTTCGCGGTCTAAAGCATCCGTAAATCAGTATATAAGACCGTGACTTTGCACTGGAGATAAATTTAACAGAATTGGAAAACTTCGAGGAAGTTAATATTTTTTAAGTATGCAAATATGTGATTAACAAAATAAAAAAACCACTCTAGCAAACGGATCAGTAAGCAAATAATATTGTTCTCATAAATAAAAGCAGAATAAACGAGCAAGCGCGAGATTGAGATTTGTTTTTGTACAATTTGATTGAATTTATTTTCCAATTGATATAATTGTTAATTAATTTCATTTAATCTCATTCAATAGGAATTCAATTTAAACTAATGGATTATAGCTGTTTGTGTAAAGATTTTTACGTATTTTTTACAATTAACTAATCATGATCTAACTTATTTATTTAATTTAAAGCATGATCTGAAGAATTATCCAGACATTCTATATGAACAATGAGTTCTAATTTATGTTACTAACGAAGTAACATAAACTAGAACTCATTCGTATTCTGAACACAAACGAATAAAATTCCGTATTATGTGACTTTTGTGTCCTATTTGAAACTTGATGTGCTTTCCCGGTAGGACCTAATAAAACGGTTAAGTCACTTCGTTCAAATGTTAACATGAAATGCAAATTAGGGTTAAAATTCTTCCTTTGTGGATATGACGTAAGCTTTTAGTCCAAACATTCATGTTGAGCATCAAGTGCGCTGGTGGAGTGCTACACGCACGTACAAGAGACCTGTAGAAATTTCATTCAGGTTTAGGGAATACTTTATCCATTCTATTGTTTACTAAGTGGTAAGATTCCTTTTTAGTTTAGACGGATAATCTGACTTCTTAGGATATGTGTATTATAAATTTTATAAATCTACCTCAAAGCAGGAAAACCAAGAGAAAAAAAGAGAAAGTTAGAGAGGAGAGAGCAATATGGTAGGCGCGTCAGTAAAAAAATATCATTTTATTATGTGTTTTATTTGTTTTGATAACCAAAACATATTTTTGAAAATAAAAGTTTTCATTAGATACCTAGTATATTATAATCATAAATAAAACGTAAATAAGCATTTAAGGGTTTCCAATATTACTACGTATAAATTGGGGTAATACTAAATTATGTTCAACGATATATATGTAATGTATATTATGTGTATGTGAAGTAATTATGTTGTGGAACTTTCTTCAGTTTTCTTACACGTCAGTAATAATAATTAGATATTTCTGACTTCTTCGTAAGATTTATTGACTTATTTCTAACAACGCACACAGGGGTATTTTGCTGATCTAGCCGGTCATAAACCAATTTATAAGAATTTTTCGCAGGTAAAAAACAACTGGTACCTATTGTTATTGAATGATTATAGAACAATTTGACGACCCGTCCCGGTCTCTTATCGGATACAACTGCGCGCTTGTTTTGTCGGAAGTTAATCATCGCTTCAACTGCACGTATCTTATGCGTTTCCTAAGTGTGATTGTCTGACAAAAAGTTAAATATTTTCGTGACTCCTGACTTTTTTTAAATATTGTTATGGATATGGATGAAGGAAGTAAGAACGCATATTGTTAAAATATTATGCTGTAATTTATTGTGATAGGATATTATTATTTGACGTTTGAAAATATAGTTTAAAATTCTTAAAATTTCTAACCAAATTTTAAGTTTTAAAAGGTTTTTGTTGCACTTCCGATTTCTTCCCGGTTATTATGTTAATTGATAACTACAGGCTATAGTTTATATAAAATTATTATGGCCTAATTAGCCGTCCATACCCGCCCCCTTTTCTCCCAGAGGTGACAGACCAAGACAGAGATTTTTTTTTATATGGAATTTGAACCATGTTACCTTGGTAATTATTTGGTTTCAGGGTCACCCGGTCACTCAGGTGTTAGAGAAGTGACCTGTAGATCGCTTTTTGATAAACTAAAAGTGCAAAATTTGCCTAATTTTGAAGAAAAATTGGTAAATTGGATTTTTTCCAGCGAAAACTATTCTGAAGATGAATTAAAGGCGTGCTTCAAGCACAAGTTTTCGCATATTAAGTTGGAATTTAAACAAAGGTGGAAAAAAGCTGATTGAACGGAAGTTAGATTTCTTTATAATAATGACGAATGGCTAAAAAATACATTGGAAATACCGAAAGCGAATCCTAAAGGTTCGGGACAAGCATCAAAATCATTTAATGAGCTAAGCGAAAGAAGTAGGAGAAAGAAAACTGAAACCTTACGTAGGTATTACAGCGGATAATGATATGTTGATACATGCTTCACAAGAGAGCTACAAAGTTGAAAAAAGCATACAAAACAGTACAACAACACAAAGAAAAGCTTTTTTGTTGAAGAAAATAAATAATAATAATAATAATAATAATAATATTCCACAACTATCACACAACGCCATCTAGTCCCAAGCTAAGCAGAGCTAGTGTTATGGGTACTAGACAACTGATAAACATGCTTATATATTTCTAAATACATAAATATTATAGATAAATTACACCCAGACACAGAACAAATGATCGTGCTCATCACACAAACACTTGTCCTGGGTGGGAATCGAACCCACGACCTCCGGCATAGCAGTCAGGGTCACTAACCACTAGACCAACAGGCCTGTCTAATATATATCGAAGTTATAAATTACTAAAATATTTTTATAGGTTTTCCCAATAGTTAAGTTATTATTAAAAAAAAATGGAAAGATATAGCTTATTGTTAACCAGGGCAAGTCCCTGGAGTAAAAAAACTAAATAAATAATTTTGACCGGCTAGATCAGCAAAATACCCCTATGTGCAACGGTCCTTTAAATTAAGGATGTATTTACATTCCAAGCGATAATTAGCACAAAACAGTGCTTTCCAAACCTGTAAATATCCATCAACCGCTTATGTTACACAAATGTTTATCATTTGTAACTATCAACTATAGAAAATTTTATGGTCTAAAAAGTTGTAGGAGATCCTACAGGATTTCTAGATACAATCAAGAAAACTAAAGAGAAGTTTTCTTTATATCCATTGTAGTGTCATTTTCAAAACTAAAATATGTGAAATCGCTGACAAATTTAAGAAACAAAAAATAAATTTCCAAGGAAAATTGTTATCCGAAAATACATTTTGATTTAGGTTACATACATAAGAAATTAAAAATTCCAACCATGTGAAATTTAATGAAAATGCTGTGGATCAAACGGCTATTTTCATAAACATATGTTGCTTTATTTAATTTAATAATAGCTTAACATCTAAGAAACGGGTTCGATCAACGCCTGCACCAGGAAAATTGTTAATTGCAATTTTATAGAAACACGGTGACAAGCGGGCACACAGTACACCTGATCGTAAGTGAGTGCTGTGGCCCATAGACGTCTACATCTATCCTAGTTTGCGAATCGAAATGCAGATGCGTTGTCAGCCTTGAGGACTAAGATGGAATGCCTCTTTTCGAGTAAAAATGGTGTCCGGTACTCTACACTCACCATATACAGCAGCATAAACTGCTATTTGACGCTGGTATTCCGTGAGAGCGTGGTCCTTCCCCGGTCGATCCGACCCATTCGTGATACAACTATACAATAAATTATACATTAATATAGCTGCAGTATGGCTCTACCACGTAAAATAGATTTTAAGTGCTGATTTATCACGTGCCTGTCGGTGAAGGTAAACATTGCGAGGAAACCTGGATGTCCGAGAAATAAGAAAAAAATAAATATTTCGAAGACATGTGATGTCGCCAACCCGCATTGCGGCAGTGCGACGGACACTTGCTTGCTCTAAAACCATCTTAATGAGGAGATGTTAGCAGTGAGTCGTATATACGCTGTAACATTAACGTCTTAGAAGAACATCGTTTTTTAACCTTGCAAGAATCGCCGTTAAAACTGGTAAGTACAACGTTATTAAATTGTGATCAACTACTACATTAAAGTGATATTGCGTCAATCATGTGGTAATAGATTCTTAGGTCTTTGGTACTTCCTCAAACTTATAGTAGAAATTAATTTCAAATTGTGCTGATACATCACACCATGTCTTTTTGTGATGTATTTTGTCAGGATATATGTATAAAGCTATTGTGTTTTCACCCAGGCTATTGCATTTTCCATTAATATAATACTCTTGATTGGTAATTAATGATGTTATAAATTTTAACCTAAAAATATATTTAATGTGCAATTTTGTCCTACCAAATAATATTTTCTTTTTGTCCTTGTGGTAATTCAACGCTGTGGCCCATACAGAAATCTACAATTATTCTCGAATAAGAATCAAAATGTAATTTTGTTGTCACCTATCCGTCACGGGACTAAGAGAAATGCCTCCGTTTACAGTACAAAGGGTCTCTGGTGAGAGCATGGTCTTACCCTGGTTGAGCCAATCCATTTGTTTTACAATTCATAATTTGATATTATTTGCCACCAACGTCAAAGAAGTTTTATTTCAATTGCGCGTAAAGATTTCACGAACACACTTTATATTACTATTGTTGATGGCTGACAATATTCCACCCCCCAACAAGCTTTCGGCTGACCTGAACTGCCTCCTGGCGGCTCAGGCCGAGCCTACACAACACATCCCTTAATCTGCCTTAGTTAGGCACACTTCTAAGCGGCTTTTCGCCGCTTGCGCCCTCCTTTCTGCCAAGGAGGGTCGCGTTCGTATACGGCTTAGAGTTATAAGTAGGTATGTACACCTAAATCTGAATCAGCGAGAATGAGACTTTATTGGTATGGTAACAAATTTTCTTGAGAATTCAATAGACAACAGGTAATTTTTGTTCCTGACGTCACAGCCTCTCGTACTCCCCGGCTCATATCGCTGGGCAGCGAGAGTCAAACCGGGTCTACGAGCCCCACCACTATCGTGGACATAGCGCGGTACTACTACGCAGGCCTCTTGCTCGGAACCACCTGGTCGCGAACGCACGCATAAAGGCTACTCTAATAACATATTAACGAAGTATTTATTTTAATTCGAGAATTCCACCAGTACAAGTGGAGCTCGATACTCAACAGTGGTCTTTCGTCGCCTTAAAGAGATCGCCATCTTATTTGCTGCATAATTCGCCCGTGGACTTTGGACTGACTGCCGGCCTGCCGACATCTTGGAGGACATTTAGAGGACATTTAGGGAACAGTCAAAAACAGCCTTTACCGAGTGAGTCCGTTTCAATCTCTTATTTTTCCTGTCTTTTTTCGTTTAATCTATCCAGGTATTTAAAATGGCACTATATGGATCAACGCATTGATCTCTTCATACGTATTTAATTATTCAAATTATAACTTTTGACTTATCCTTGCATCCATAATTAATAGTAATTCCTAAGATCATAATTAGTATCCTATTGTCTTTGCATTCATTTGTATCGCATAGCATCCCTTTTATAAAGTTTTGATGACCGTAACGCCTTTGTTCGCGCGCATAGTTTTATTATACCCACGTGTTCACCACACCTGTTACTTTTTTCTACGCTTCGACATTCCTTTTATTGTGCGAGCAAATTAAGAATGGTATTTATCACTTGAAAAGTAACATCTAGCCGCCTTTTTTTGCTTCCTTAGCCACCTGTTACGCTTATTATTTTCACATTTTTATTTCTTGTTCGCTTTTTCGATTGCATAAAATTTTTGCATAGTTTTTTTAAACGCATATTAAGAATTCTTTAGAATAATGTCTGACGCTAAATTAAAAGAATTAGTAAGAAAACGTGGAAGCTTAAAAGCAAAGCTTACTCATTTTGCCACTTTTTTAAATTTAATTCAGCCTTGTACCAGCTTAAGCCCTTCTCAATTAGCAGAATTGGATTTTCGTCTTGGTAAAATAGAATCGCTATACGGTGAATTCGATGTATTATAGACAGAGTTGGAGCTGATATCAGAGGACATTGAAGCCGCGTATTCAGATCGGGAGCAGCTCGAGGCACAATACTGTGGGCTAGTATCCCGAGCCCGCGCACAACTTTCGAAGTTGACGCCTACCGTGATGCCCGCCGCTACCCTCAGTGATGACGGTACCCGTACAGTCACCTCTGGCTGTAAGCACGACTTCGTGAGCTTACTAAAGATAGACTTGCCTCATTTCGACGGAAACTATCAGCACTGGCTCGAGTTTAAAGATACGTACATTTCTCTTATTCACAATAATAACAGCTACAGGACATTAATAAATTTCATTATCTCCGTGCTGCTTTGGCAGGCAGCGCATCATTAATTATAAAAAGCATTGACTTTAAAGCCACTAATTATTCCATTGCTTGGGAATTATTGTGCGAGAGGTATGACAATGAGATATTATTGGTGAATAATCATTTGCAGGCTCTTTTTAATTTTTCGAACATACAACGAGAGTGTAGTAGTTTGCTGCGTGATATGGTAGATGCTACAAATAAAAATTTAAGGACGCTTAACGCTCTTGGTCAACCTAATGAATACTGGGACACAATTATTATATACATAACAGTTAGCTACCGTGGGAAAATCTTTGTTTCAGAGAGCACGAGGGATCTGTGACAGAGAAGATCTGGCCGCCGAACTTAAGCATGTCAAGCAAGTGATGCAAGACAACAAGCTTCGGATCCCGCGCCTACGTCACAGTGACCGAGTGAAGCCGGCCACAGTCGAGCGTGTGCCTGCTGTACTACCATATGTCAGAGGAGTCACAGACAAGGTTGGCTACATCTTGAAGCGAGCTTCCATTAAAACGTACTACAAGCCGCCGAAGAAGATTAGTCAATTTTTACCATCCGTCAAGTGTAATATCCCTCTACAAGATGCAGGAGTGTACAAGTTAGATTGTGAATGTGGTCTCTCTTACATAGGTCAAACAAAAATATCCATAAAAAACCGCGTGAAAGAACATATAGCTGACGTGAAGCACAGGATCACAGTTCAGGATCGTCCCCACCATTACATCAGATTTGATAAACCATAAGTCCTCGCAAAAGAACACCGATTCCTACCAATGATGATACGTGAGGCTATTGAAATTAAAAAACATCCTAATTTCAATAGAGAAGATGGTTGGGTGCCGCCATCTGCTTGGGATCCTATAATTAACAAAATTAAACCCAAACTTAAGCATACCACTGCAAGACTTCAAGATACTGTAAGTTCGTTTTGCGTAAATCGGACCAAAAATTAATATTCAAAAACTGAAGGTAGCCGGGCTAACAATGACATTGGGACGTCAAACATCTCAGTGCCCCCCGTGACCATGGGTGCTGTAAAGCACCCGAAACGTCGGGATAATAATAAAAATAAATTAAAGTAATTAAACGCGATAAAATCCGTAAATAATAGTTTTATTCAATGTGTAGTGTTCGCGTAAATTTAAGAAATCATATATACATAATGTCCAAAAAAATGGACCCTATACCAGTCGTCAATGGAAGAATTAAAAAATAATTTACCCAAGTTGCCAAATCTAGAACAATTTATTACATTTTTAACAGAGAGCTGATCTTTTTTAAACTTTAGACAACATAAAAACAATTTTTCAAAACCTTCTGCGTCTTTTTCTAACAATTTTACACCAAAATATAAAAATTTTCACACATCACATTAATTGCCTGAGAACATTATCTGTCCTTTGTGTTCTAAGGATAATTTTTTATTTAATTGTCAAGCCTTCAGAAATATTGATATTGAATCATGCATTAAGAGGGCTCCTGAAAGTGAGGTTTGCATAAATTGCCTTCGACCAGGTCATACATATAAGTCCTGCAAACTTTCTCATTGCAAATACTGCAAATATAAACACAATACCCTCTTACATGGAGATATAGCAGATACTACAAAACCAACAGTAGACAATGTAGTACTTTCTACGAACATTATTTCTTCTCCTTCGAATTCTTGTTACAATAACCAGGCTCTTGTATTGCATTCCACAGCATTGGTAAAGATGTCATACTTCAATGGAGGCCTTCATACTGCCCGAATCCTCTTGGACAACGGTAGTACTTCAAACTTCGTCACCCGCGACCTGTGTGAAAAGCTCGACCTGGTAAGGCGCAACATAAGCTCCACAATCTCAGGTATAAACGATCAGACTTCAAGCACCTCGGAGACCTGTAACTTGCATATTCATTCTTTTTTGTGTGATTATCAGGCGAGCATTAACTTTTACATTTTACCTCAAATTAAAAATTCGCTGCCTAGCTCTTATATAGATATGCAACAAATATATATACCGCTAAGTCTTCAATTAGCAGATTCTACCGTTAACTTACCGTCAGCTATCGATATTCTTGTAGGCGCTGAAGTCTTTTGGGACGTCTTAGGTTCAAACTTAATAAACTTAGGTAATAACCAACCCAAGCTTCACTCATCCATATTGGGTTGGCTTATTTCATGCTGTGTATATCAATCACCTTCTCGTACTCAGCCTTCTTTGTGTCATTTTAGTTCACTAGAAGAGTCTGAACAGCTTACGCGCTTTTGGGAGTTAGACTCAGTGTCTTCTGTGCATGGTCTTTCTACGGAACAGCAGAAGTGCGAAAGTGAGTTTCAAGAAACTACACGCCGCGACGCAAATGGCCGCTTCGTTGTCACTATACTATTAAAGGATTCGCCTGATAGCTTTGGTGACTCTTACCTAACGGCCAAGCGTCGGTTTCTCTCATTAGAACGTAGGTTTGAACTCGATTCTACCTTTAAACAAAAATATCTTGCATTCATAAATGAATACATAGATGATATGTATTGCGGGTGCGCAGGCGCAGCACAGCCAGTAAATAACTAGCTTCGCTACTAAACGGTTGTTTCCTTTGTTCAATACATCTCACTGGCGACGAGTTTTGTACATACCTACGCGTAAAAAAAAAAAAAAGAAAAAAATATGTCGTATTTAGGTAATTTGCCTGTTTTCGATCACAAAACAAGTGAATGGTCAATATTTTATGGGAAATTAACACAGTTCCTAAGGATAAATAATGTGACAAAAGAAGAAATTAAGAGTGGTATCCTGCTTACTCATCTCACCGATGAAACCTACCGCTTAGTACGTAACTTAGCGTACCCTAACACGGTGGAATCGTTAACTTACAACGAGCTAGTTCAAATACTCAACAGCCATTTCAAACCAAAGCAGTGCTCCTTCGTAGATAAGGCCAACTTTTTTGGAGCGACTAGAAGTCCAGGAGAATCACTGGGAGACTGGGCGGCGCGATTAAGAGGACTAGCAAGCTATTGCGAATTCGGCGACGCCCTGGAAACGAATCTTAGAGATCGTTTTGTCCTAGGCCTGGGCTCTGGCCCGGAACGCGACAAGCTGTTCGAGCAGAACCCGACAACACTTACGCTAACTAAGGCGATTGAAATAGGGGAACAAGCTGCTTGCGCAAGAGAGGTAAAGGTGATGCTGAATACGAGCGATTTTGGGCTCATCAAGGAAGAGCCTGTGTATCGTGCAAAATTTCACCAGTTCGCTCGGGGAAGCGGAGGTGACGGCAGTGGCAATGACAGTGTCGGCGCTGGGACATCGCGACGCGAAACTGGCTCCTGTTCAGTTTGTGGTATGAAAAATCATTACAGTGATAAATGCCGGTACAAAAGCTATAAGTGTCAAAAGTGCGGTATAAAAGGGCATTTAAAGAAAGTTTGTGCTAAAAATAAAAATAACTCGTATGCTTATCACATTCAATCAGAACAGGAATGCGGCGCTAATGAGGTCAAGGACACAGGTTGCGTAGAATGCCAGAACTTTAACTTAAGGTACGTTGATGATAAACCAATTGAAATAAATTTAATTTTGGGCAATCACAACTTAACAATGGAACTAGATTCAGGCTCGAGCAGCTGTGTTATTTCTGAAAAATTGTATGCTGAAAAGTTTTCCGATTATCATTTAAATAACAGCAATATAAAAATGTGTCTGTATAATGGGCATAAAATCTCTCCACTTGGATATTTCTGGGTTGAAGCTTGTTATAATAAAGTTAAACACAAAATAAAAATTTATGTTGTTAAAAATGGGGGCCCTCCCCTGCTGGGTAGAGATTTTATGTCCGCGTTTAATTTAATTATAACAACTAACATAATGTCTATGTGTATTGATAAGAATGTAAACAATGTATTGCAAAAGTTCCCTAATTTGTGGCAGGATGAGTTAGGTTCGTTTAATAAATTTAAAGTATGTTTACGTTTAAAGGAAAATGCAAAACCTAAGTTTTTCAAGCCACGAACCGTACCCTTTGCCCTTAGGGATAAAGTCGAAGAAGAGTTGAACCGTTTAGTAACCTTAGGTATTTTAGTACCAATTGACCAATCAGAGTATGCCACGCCTATTGTACCTGTTTTGAAAGAAAACAATAAAATAAAAATAGCAGGAGATTTCTCGGTCACCCTGAATAAAGATCTTTTGATTGAAAGATACCCCTTACCTCGAATCGAAGAGGTATTTGCTAAAATTGGGGGTGGCGAACGATACAGTAAAATTGATCTTAAGAATGCTTATAATCAATTTGTTTTAGATGAGCCATCCCAATTACTTACAACAATAAATACCCATAAAGGGTTATTTAAATATACAAGATTGGTGTATGGCTTATCCAATGCACCTGCAATCTTTCAAAAGGCTATGGAGACACTTCTCTCTGGCATAGATGGAGTCAGCGTATGGCTCGATGACATATGTATAACTGGCCCCAATAGTGATTCCCACATTAAAAGATTAGAAGAAGTATTAAGTCGGTTAAGTGACGCCGGGTTGCGACTACAGAGAGACAAGTGTGATTTCTTTAAGGATAGTGTAAAATATTTAGGCTATGTCATAGATAAAAACGGCTTAAAGACTGACTCGGAAAAAGTTCACGCTATCATTAATGCGCCCGAGCCGACTAACGTAACCGAAGTTAAGAGATTTTTAGGCATGGTAAATTATTATAGGAATTTTATACCAAATGCTTCTTCACTACTCCATCCTCTTCACGAGCTATTGCGTCACGATACGCCATGGGAGTGGGGCGAGCGTCAGAGGCGTAGCATGGCGGCAGTGCGCCGCGAGCTGGCGTCCGAACGCGTGCTAGCGCACTTCGAGCCCACAGCACATTCAGCACAACTCGTACTGTGCGTGGACGCCGGACCCGGGGGCCTAGGCGCCGTTCTATCACAACGATCGGACGACGGTCACGAACGCCCCCTCGCATTTGCGTCTCGTTCACTTACCACCAGTGAACGTAACTACAGCCAAATTCAGAAAGAGGCAACTGCCATTATATTCGGGGTGAAGAAATTTCATCAATTTTTGTATGGTCGAAGCGATCCGTTTATTCTTAAAACCGACCATAGGCCTCTAGTTTCTATTTTCGATACCAAAACAGGCATACCGATTACAACAGCGCTGAGATTACAGCGATATGCTATAATATTATCGGCCTGTAATTACACTGTCCAGTATGTGTCGAGCGATAAAAACGTAGTTGCAGATTATTTTTCTCGCTCACCTTTAACGTGTAGAAACGCATCGGAATGCCACGATAACGATTTAGACTCTTACTACGTAGTTAAGTTTATGAATGAGACGTCACCGGCGACGACAATCCGTGATATTGTACAAGTGACACAACAAGATACGGTTCTTAAAACAGTCATTAGGTACATGAACCACGGTTGGCCACGTAAAATAAGCTGTCGAACAATACTTCCTTATTTTCAATGTAAGTCCGACTTACAGTTCGAACAAGGGTGCTTATTTAGGGGCCATAGAATAGTAATTCCGTCAAAGTTTAGGGAACACATGCTAAAAGAACTACACGACACACATCTAGGAATAATAAAAACAAAAAGTAACGCACGAAGTAGGATGTGGTGGCCGGGTATCGACCGCGACATTGAACGTTGGATCGGGTCCTGCAAAACATGCGTGAGCTTACGCTGCGCCCCGCCGCGCGATCCGCCGGCGCCGTGGCCCGCCGCCGCCGGCGCATGGCAGCGCGTACATATCGACTACATGACCGTGGGGCAAAGGGTATACCTCGTGGTAGTTGATTCGTTTAGTAAATGGCTGGAATGTATATTCATGAACAGTGGAACGTCGTCACAATCGCTTATTACAAAATTAAAAAATATTTTCTCTACTTTTGGTATACCTAATGTTTTAGTTTCTGATAACGATGTTAAAATAAACTCTAATGAATTTAAGACTTTCTGCTCTAACAATGGTATTAAGTACTTAACTTCCCCCATATATCATCCACCAAGTAATGGACAAGCAGAGAATTCGGTTAGGACTTGTAAAAAGATGCTAAAATGTATTTTAAAAGATAACCTACCACAGCACCAAATTAATGAAGTATTATTGGGATATTTATTTAACTACAGGAACACGGTACACTGTACAACCGGCGAAACGCCGGCTAAATTAATGTTTGGTAGAAATCTACGATCTCGTCTCGACCTAATTACACCCATAGAAAAAACACAATTAAATATGCCTTTAGTAACCAGTAGGAGATTTTTTGAATTAGGTGATACTGTTTGGGCTCGGTGGTACAGTGCCCGGAAAGAAACTTGGGAGTTAGGTACAATTAAAGAGAAGGTCGGTAGTAAAATGTACAAAATATTTATTATAAAATTTGAAGCAACATGCATTAGACATATAGATCAGCTGTTAAAATTTACGGGCAACGATAATTCATTAAAAATTAATAACACTGATAATGTTGAGAGTCGCAATTTTCAGTCGTTACCTTTGTCACCGTCTATGCCCGTTAATGCTCCTTTATCCGAACCTTCTGTAGGCAATCCTCGGTCATCGACCATAGTAGAGCAACCCGTTAATCCTGACGCAATAGACGTTGATAATGGGGAACAATGGGGCGATTATTCGGCACAGGACAGCGTGGGAGACTCAACAGAGATTCCAGAAGCGTCAGATTCGCCTGAAGCTTCCGAAAACGGAGTCGAACAGCCTCAGAGCGATTCTGTCCGCTCCAATGACGTACCACCAGCGCAGTCACCGACACCCGCTCGTCAACTGCGCCCCCGGAAGAGGATAGATTATAAGAAATATTTTTAAATGATTCATTGTGTTGTTGTGTTGTTGTTCATGTGTGTTGTAGTGTGGTGTGGTATTATTTAATTTATTAAATGTTGTACACCTGTTAAGTCATAAGCATCTTGAATATTGTTTTATTTAAAACTATGTATTATATATTTAATAGAAATTTAAGTATTAACTGATCACTGTAAATCTACTTTGTTAACAGGTGTCAAAAATTAAGTGTAGAGGAATGATATGTATTGCGGGTGCGCAGGCGCAGCACAGCCAGTAAATAACTAGCTTCGCTACTAAACGGTTGTTTCCTTTGTTCAATACATCTCAATAGAACTTCATCACATGACTGAAAACAAAATACCAAGTTGTTTTGAATATAAATTTTATCTGCGCATCATGGTGTTGTACACGAGTCGAGTACCACCACAAAACTTCGTGTAGTGTTCGACGCTTCGGCTGCAACAACTTCAGGTAAATCCTTCAATGATATTCAGATGGTAGCCAGCAGGATTTACTTTCTATTCTTTTAAGATTTAGACAATATAGGTTTGTTGTACCAGGCGACATTGAAAAAATGTATAGAGCCATTTTAGTGGAGCCTCGTCAGCGTTCGTTACAACAAATCGTTTTTAAGTTCGATTCTTGCGAACCCCTTAAAAAAATTCTCTGAATACAGTAACATATGGCACTGCTTCAGCTCCGTATCTTGCCGCAGGGTGTTTAGTTTCCCTTGCTGACGAGTGCTCAGACTCTAAAGTTGGTGACTCTATAAAGCACTTGAGCGATGGAGATTCGATTGAGTCAGTCGTACAACTCTGTCGAGGTGTCATTAGTACTCTCGAATCAGCTAAATTTTGCCGTAGAAAGTGGCAGTCTAATAGCCTTGAAATTTTGGATTCAATAACCAATATTCAGAAAAGGCTCTTAATCTTAATGAATCTCCAAGCAAAACACTAGGACTATTCTGGGACTCACATATGGACAATCTTTTCTTTTCAATTAAATCAAGCGCTGTAAAAAAATAACGAAACGCATTATTTTATCTTTAATTAGTCAGGTTTTTGATCGCCTTGATCTTGTTGGACCATACATTGTTCAGGCCAAAAAATTACTTCAGCAGCTTTGGGTACACAAATGTGATTGGGATGAAGAAGTTCCAGCTGAAATAAAATCATCATTCATTGAATTCATCACATCGCTACCTCACCTAAACTTAATTCGAATTCCCCGTTGGGTTTCATGTATCAAATCTTCTTTGATTGAACTTCACATCTTCACAGATGCTTCTGAGCGTGCTTACGGCGCTTGTGTGTATGTTCGATCAGTCGCAGAAGATGGAGCGGTTTGTGTTCGTCAGTTAGCCTCCAAAAATAAGGTAGCACCCATTAAGCCAACAACTATACCACGCTTAGAACCGTGTGGCGCTTTATTGGGGACGCGACTGTATACCGAGGTACTCAAGTCCCTACCCTTAAATTTAGAAAATCATTTTTCTGGTGTGACTCAACAATCGTCCTTGGATGGCTTTCCACACAACCCAGTCGACTTAATCATTTTGTACGTAACAGAGTTTCTGAGGAGCAGGAAGCTACGATCGGCCAGACGTGGAACTGTAGTGTGTGCATATATATATATATATATATATATATATATATATATATATATATATATATATATATATATGTAGGATGGAATAAGAGAGCATTAGTATTAAACCTATACATCGGCGGTCTGCCTGGATTCGATCGCGGGCCACGTTCAAAAATATGTGGAATTCAAATTAAGTACGAAAATGAATAATAAATAATATTGAACTCATATTTAAAAAAAATGTGTCGTTCTGGACTCAAGAAAGACCAAGTGTTTATAACGCAAGACACTTCAGGGGGCTCAAATTCTGCACATGTAGAAGAAATTTAAAGCCACTTACCTGGGATATCCGTCGTGCTGATTATAATATCCACAGTTTTGGGCTTGGCTCTTCTCTACGGTGTATACAAAGTATACAAAAGTTGCCATACAAGCTGGATGCGGAATGAAATGGTAATGCACAATTTGCGTCGTTCTTTTGTGCGGTCACCGGACCCAGGACCTCGTGTACCCCATGTATGCTGCGAATGCCGCCACGAGAACCGCCGCGCCGTGAGACAACGAATGCGTCAAGTTGAAAATATGAGGTTTAAATTGAAAAATATGTTATAGTTTAAGTTTAAAAAATAACAATAAAATAGCCTTATATGTATACACCTTAAAATATTTTGATAACGATTTTTTTAACTGTATTTCCATGTCTAGTGAATTAATAATAATATATGAAAAATTTAAAAATATTGAAAATAATTTGGTTAAATTAAGTTATGATAAGTGAACTAAAAGTGTTTTGCAACAAAAACTTAAGGAATCAGTACAATTACGTAAAGAATTTGATGATTGTTTGATAATTTTAAATAAAGAGATAGAAAGTAAACAAATTAAAAGTAAGGCACTAATTGAAATACAATTATATTGCGATTTAATTAAGGGTTTATATGTACAAATAGAAAACTTTTGTAGTAAGGATTACAGCTCTCAATCAACTTCCAAGGGCACTATTCAAAGCGAAATATTCACCATGGAAAGTTTCGACTTTAAAACCCCTGTGTCACTCCTGCCAGTGATGACGGGCGAGGACTCGGTCACCAAAACCTTGATTGACTCGATAGAGTTATATAGCTCTTCGCTAAAAGAAGAAGGTAAGTCTATGTTAATAAAATTTGTGTTAAAAACTCGTTTGAATGAAGGCGCTAAGTTACGCCTATTAGATTCCTATAACTCATGCGAGGCGCTTATAAGTGATATGCGGAACCACCTTTTAACAAAGAAATCTTGCACTTCCATTCATAACGAACTAATTCAAATAAGGCAAAATAGTAATTCCCTAGATAATTATGGCAATAAAACCGAACAATTATTCGTAGATTTGACGATTTCCCAAGCCGATGGTGACCAAAACGCGCATAAAATTTTACGTCCTATAAATGAAAAGATCGCTATTAAAAGTTTCACAAATGGCCTGCGAAATCGACAACTCAGTATTATTTTGTCAGCACGTAATTATATTAAAAGAAACAATTAGAGCTGCAATGGATGAGGAGGCGTCTTGTGTTCGACCTAGCGAGTACACCGAACCATCGATTTATTTCGGGAATCGAGGTGGTTCAGGAACGTAAAAATTTACGTGGTAGGTATACATCCAATAATGTACCACGGCAAACATACCCAAGCAAAAAATAACGTGAACTGGAGGAAACCGGTACCCCAAAAGTTTCAGAAATCAACAACACCGCGGAAGAAAAGGTAATTATGGTGAGTACTCATACCAGAACCGCGGATTTTTTCGTAGTCAAAATGCCCAGCGAGTTCATTTTGTAACACCAGAATATCGCGTATCACAAAGTTCTCAAAATATTGAAATTAACCCTAATAACGATAATAATGAAAATAACTTAGAATTTTTTCGAGAGCAATGGTATATTTAGTTGCGAATATAGTAATTGTGTTGAGTTAGCAATAGATGGTATCAAATGTAGATGGCTCGTAGATACCGGTGCTTCCCTATGTGTGATTAAATATGACACGCTTAGTAAACTAAACATTTCATTACAAAAGAAACCGATTACAATAAACGGAATTGGAGGCAAATTTCGAACCATGGGATTTGTTGATTTAACATTTTCTGTTAACGGATTGAAATTTAATAATAAGTTTCATGTTATAAAGCAGTTGCCGTGTGAAACTTCTGGAACTTTAGGTATAGATATTTTACGTAAGTTTAATTGTAGCATAAATTTTGAATTGAATAATAATACACTGCATAATATGAATGAATTAGTAACTTCACCTTTGCATATGGGTATTTTGGGAAATAAAAATTAATTGAGTATACCTCCGGAATGCGAGAATTTATTTTATATCAATGCGAGTATGAAAGAAAATTGTGTTGTCTTTCCGAAAGAGTTGTGCGAGGGAGTTTCTGTCTGGTGGAATTGTCAAAGCGAATAACGGGAAAATACCAATAAAAATATTAAATACACGAGAGGATCAGGTCAAACTTAGTTATTTTAGGCCTGAAACCGATAGTTTACATAAATATTCAATTTGTAAGTTTGATAAAAATCTCATTAATCCCGAACGCGTTCATAAAATGTTAAATTTACTAAATTTGGATCATTTAAATAAAGAGGAAAAATCTTCTATTATACATATTTGTGCAAAATTTTCCGACGTATTCTTACTGCCAGGAGATCAATTAACAACTTGTAATTTATATGAACATAATATTTAGTTAAAACCTAATATGGACCCAGTGTATGAAAAACAGTATCGATTACCCTATTTTCAGAGGAACGAAATAGAAACACAAGTCATATATTATAAGATGGAATTATTGAACCAGCTTGTAGTGATTGGTCAAGTCCTGTACTTCTTGTACCCAAAAAGCCAGAAAATGGTGAGGACAGGAGCTGGCGCTTGGTTATCGATTTTCGAAAATTAAACAACTGTATTGTAGATGACAAATTTCCGTTACCCAATATTACAGACATATTAGATTCTTTGTCAGGAGCAATGTATTTTACCCACCTTGATCTCAATCAAGCTTTTTACCAATTAAGCCTTAATACATTGGAATTACGGAAGGTATACGGCTTTCACTACACCCTCTGGTCAATATCAGATGACCAGAATGCCAATGGGCTTAAAGACAAGCCCAAGTTCCTTTTCTATAGCCCTTCGCATACCTTACGTACGTGCCTACCAAACTGAATTCCTCAGATCTCGTGTCCCGCGGGGTGAAGGCTAATACTATCAGCGCGTCCACACTATGGTGGTCTCATCCTGATTTTCTTCATAACCCCATCATTCAATTTCCAACATGTCCCAAAACTCAAAACATTACGCTACCCGAAACTTCATTACATATCCTTGTCAAAAATAATGTAATAGATTACACTAACAATGAAATAACTCATTTAATTTCCAAACTTTCATCATTACCAAATTAATCAGAACCTTAGCTTATGTCAATAGATTTATTTATAATTGCAGATTTCCCAATAACAAAATTTTATCTCACCTGTCTTGTTCAGAATTACAGCGTTCACAAAATTTAATTTTACAATGTGCTCAACAGGAAATGTTCCCTGAGGAATACAATACTCTTAAATGTTATAAAATATTACACAGTAAAAATAGATTGACTAGCCTCTCTCCCTTTATTGATTCTTGTTATATATTACGTGTAGGCGAACGCCTTCAAAACTCTAACTACACTTACGATGTAAAGCATCTCATATTACTCTGTAGTAAACATCACCTAACTAAAATAATATTTAAATCATACCACCTATCTCTCTTTCACGCAGGACCTCAACTACTTTTAGTAAATGTAAGACTAACATATTGGCTCCTCGGTGGTAGAAACCTAGCAAACAAATTGTACGAACTTGTATTCGGTGTACTCGCGTAAAAGGCAAGCCCATCCAGGTTATTCAGGGTAACCTACCCAGTAACAGGACGCAACTTGATTTCCCATTTTTAACGACAGGCTTAGATTTTGCCGGGCTAGTGCTAATAGCCGACGTAAAGGCAGAGGTTGTAAGTTATTAAAATCATACATTTGTGTATTTGTGTGCATTGCAGTTAGTGCCGTCTACTTGGAATTGGTCTCCGATTTAACGAAGGAGTCTTTTCTTGCCGCCTTTAATCGGTTCGTCGCACGTCGTGGCAAGCCTCAGCGCGTGTACTCCGACAACGGCACTACCATTGTAGGAGCTTTCAATGAGCTTAGACGATTTCTACAATTATCTTACAATAAAATAGAGTTCGATATTGCAAACCAGGGCATAGGATTCAAATTTATACCACCTTGTTCACCTCATTTTGGGGGCATTTGGGAGGCAGCAGTAAAGTCAACCAAACATCATTTACGTCGCACACTCGGTCTTACTCATCTTACTTATGAAGAGTTTTCGACGTCTCTGAGTCAGATAGAGGCCATCTTAAATTCCAGACCGTTGACCCCTCTATCCTTAGATCCTTCTGATCTCTCCTATCTTTTCCCGTCTCACTTCCTGATTGGACGACCACTCACATCAGTTCCGCATCCTCAGATCGCTGACAGTAATATCCAACGACTTCCACGCTACCAGCGAGTCGAAAAGCTTCGGCGGCATATCTGGCACCGGTTTTCCAAGGAGTACATTACTAAAGAACTAGAACGAAGTGGAAAACCGCTGATCAAGAGCTGAAGACAGGCACAATGGTTTTAGTGAAGGACGTCAATAGACGTCCTCTTCTTTGTCTGATGGGCAGAGTGATCGCCGTAAGACCGGGATCTGACGGTCGTACTAGGGTTGCCGACATTTTTACCACAAAGCGAACCATTACAAGAGCATTTAATAACATCTGCCTTCTTGCAGGGTCTCCTGCGTCATCTTGAAGCCTTCCTGCTTCAACCCGGGGAATATGTTCCTGACGTCACAGCCTTTCGTACTCCCCGGCTCGTATTGCCGGGCAGCGAGAGTCAAACTGGTTCTGCGAGCCCCACCACCATCGTGGACATAGCGCGGCACTACTACGCAGGCCTCTTGCTCAGAACTACCCGATCGCGAACGTACGCATAAAGGCTACTCTTATAATATATTGTATCAGAGCCTATTAAACATATAAATAATCATAAACATAATATAAACATTCGAAGTATTTATTTTAATTCGAGAATTCCACCAGCACAAGTGGAGCTCGATACTCAACATTCTTTATGTAATCGTCTTAAATAATTATCTTTTTATTACGTATATTGTACAATGAGTCGTACAATAGAATTACGGGTGGGTGACACACTTACCTTACACCGAATTATTCCTATGCCTCCCGATGGAAGCTGCCTATTCCATGCGATTGCCGTTTCAGATATTAAGTAATGTATAATAATAATTATAATAATAATAATAAAGGCGTAGGGAAGTGACGAGCCCATCGCCCGCTGACGTAACGGTTATGTGACAAAATCATTACATCAGCGCAGTCAGTCAGCGTCTTGCCAAGAGGAGTTAGTGCCGTGCCTCGACCAAAATTGAAGGTGCAAATGCCCACTTATGCACATAGCCCCACCATGAAACGGCGCCGGGTCTGGACATCTCCCGTTCAATAACGCTCACTAATATGGATGATGGAATACGGAAGAACGCGCAAAGGGCCGCTGCCCGGAGGTCGTCAGGACACATCTGGAGCTGGCGCTGGGCGTGACAGCACGTGAACTGCCAGCCGAGGGAGAGGTAATGCACGACCACCCATCAGCCTCTCGCATCCGTCATCTCCACCAGCTGGCTTGTCGTCGGCAGAGTCTTCGCAGGTACATTGTAAAAGGCGATTGTGTAAATGCGCAATACGCCTCTCGAAAATCGACAGCGACTTCCCTGCATAGACCTAAGCAAGCGGAATCGGGCTGTGGTGAGGGCTCTGAACCCGATACTGGTGACCTATTTGGAAGCCAGCCGGGAGCTTTGCGAGACAGACTCAATTCTTTTTGGCGCCGCACTAGCAGTCTACCGTATTATAGGCGCCAAACTTTCCACGGCTGAACGCGCACTGGACAAAGTAGTGCTATCCCAGCCTGGAGAACAAGAATTTAAGAACGTATCGCAAAGGCTAGGGCCCTCATCGGCAGACTGATATGCTTCAGGTCAGGCAATACCGGACCAAAGATTGTGCGCACCGTCAGGATGGCGTTTTCTGGGACAAATGTTAGTTTGTCCCAGCCGGATATAATGCAAAAACTGACGGAGCGCATAGGCGACCTGAAGCAGAGAATCGCTGCTTGGGGAAAGCGGATTCGGCGATATACCGAGAGGTCGACACGGTTCAACCAGAATCGTCTTTTCTAAAGTGATCAGAAGAGGCTCTATAAATCAATCATTGGAGCGACCAATGGTAAGTGGAACGGGACCAGCACCGAATCGGACCGACACGGTCGCATTCCGGGGAAGCCTGTGGTCAGAGCCCGTAAACCACAGCGAGGGCCCTTGGGCGGAAATAGTGGCGAGTCAGTGTGCGGGTATTACGCCCATAGACTCCGTCATCATAACGCAAGATGACGTAGCTGAGGCGGTCCGTAGGGCCCCGAACTGGAAAAGTCCGGGGCTTGACGGGCTGCATCACTACTGGCTGAAGAGGTTCATGGTAAGTCACGCTGTACTCGCCCTACAGTTTCAAGAGGCTCTCAACCAGAAGTCGCTCCTTAGCCCCTTCACTACTGGGATCACTCATATTTTTATAGAAGAGGGGGCAACCGAGCATGCGGCTCACCTGATGTTAAGTGACTACCGCCGCCCATAATCAACTGCAACACCAGGGGAATTGCAGGTGCGTTGCCGGCCCTTTATAAAGGAGTAAGCTCTTTTTTTGAAGGTCCCCAAGTCGTAACAGTTCGGAAAAATCGCCGGTGGTTAACTACTCCACAGAGAGGTTGTACGCGGAAGAAAACTCCTTTTGAAATGTACAGTGGTGGACCGCCAAGCATCCAGATGGTGTGGATGGTATCGGGACGTTTGCTGCGTAGTGCGTTCATGAAATTTGGCGGCTAGGATTAATCCGAACAATTCCTCAGAGCACTCTCCATGGTATATACGAAAGAAAATGCAAAGAGATGTAACATCTCTTCGCATTTTCTTTCGTATATACCATTCTACCAGTGAATCGAGCCGATCGGAAAGCACTCGGTCGTCGACGATTCGAGCCGCTCTGCGCTGGATGCGGTCAAGTGGAAGGAGCTGGTACAGGGGAGCACCAGCCCAGAGACAGCAGTATTCCATGTGCGGCCGATCCTGCAACTTTTAAAGTTGCAGGCGGTGTGCCGGCTTGAAATACTATCCCGCTCTGCCGAGAACGTCAAGCTTTTTAGAGGCCAATTTAGCCTTCTCTTCCAATTGACCACGAAACTGCACGTCACTCGATATGTCGACGCCGAGGATTCCGATACTGGCTGAGGCAACAAGGGGAGTGCCTTGAAACTGAGGAGATACGACAACGGGCTTCTTTTTTGCGGTTAACGCGCAAACTTGTGTCTTCTGGGGGTTAAATTGGACTAGATTTAGTCGCCCCCGATCCGAGACTCTGTTCAGCAAAGACTCGACTTCAGACACAGGTTCGTCCCGGTACTCGGAGACGTTTTCCCGAGAAATATTGGCACGGCCGGTGTAAAGAGCATCACCAATGCTATCATCTGCACAGCAATTAATGTTACGGGTTTGCAACATATCATTGATATACAGAAGAAACAGCGTTGGCGATAGCACGCAGCCTTGTGGAACACCAGCATTAATAGGCTTGCAATCGGAGCCTGCACCGTCTACAACGACCTTGATGCTCCGATCTGCAAGAAAGCTGGTGATCCAATAGCACAATTTCTCGGGAAGCTCATAGGAAGGGAGTTTCTAAATAAGCGCTTTGTTCCAAACCCGATCGAAGGCCTTCGCAATGTCCAAACTAACGGTCAATGCCTCCCCCTTGGACGCTAATGCCTCCACCCATCTGTGAGTCTGGTAGACCCGAAGATCACCAGCTGACCGACCACGGCGAAAACCGTATTGGCGGTCACTAATCAGCTGGTGATCCTCAAGGTACCTCATGAGCTGGCAGTTTACAATGGACTCCATTGTTTTCGAGAACAAGGAGGTGATGACGATAGGCCGGTAGTTGAACGGGTCTGAGTGGTCGCCTTTTTTAGTGATTCGGTTTCTAAAGACCAGGGTACCACAGACCCGAGCTAATACCGCCCCGTCACGTGTCTACCGACCATATACAAGACACTAACATCCATTTTGAGTGCGAGAATCACTCGTCACCTGGACTCAAATGAGGTGATGTCACCCGCTCAAAATGGAGGTCGGGGCGGCGGTCATGGAACCAAGTAACTACTTCTCATTGACGCGGTCATTGGCAAAGTGGTGAAACGCAACCGTTGGAACTTCTCCACCGCCTGGATAGACTACAGAAAGGCATTTGACTCGGTGCCCCATACATGGCTGATGAGGGTCCTCGAGCTGTACAAGATTGACTGTACAGTTCGAGACTTCCTCGAGCACAATTCCACACACGACGATTTCTGTATAAGCTGATCTCTCATTATGTAGGCTTTTCGCACAGTGAGGTGTCAACTTATACTAGACCTATAGCTTGAGTAGCCGTTAGTACAATATACAATGAAAGTGGGAGTGGGGTGAAATAAGAATTTGAGCTGAGGTAGTATGGGCTCTTAAAGTTCAAATCAGTGCTCTAAGGTGATATTTATACCTGGCAGAGTCATGCTGCAGTTATATTAGTGGTATAGTTGTAGAACGAATGGGTCAGCACGATCAGGGAAGGTAACCTTTAAATAATCTGACGACTATTTAAAAATTGCACCCTCATATTCTGAAAGTACCTATACTGGTAATAAACACTGTATTCCTTATCCATAGGGCTACATTGCCATATTGCGGGCGGCATTCATCTTTGCCGGTACCTGAAAAGGTGACTTTAATTACACAGAGCGCCTTATAACTGCGTGTGTTATCACGCGCTGCGACGTCCGTGTTGATTTGTACGCGCGAGCACGCGCCACCCATTTTAACTGGCGCAGCGAGGCTCGTGCTTGCCCAAACTCCGAGCCACTTGTTTAACGCAGCGCACCTGATGTCGTCTGAGTCGAATTGCCACCTCCAGCCATGGAGCAATACCACTGAAGAAGAAGGCATCGCTGTTGCTTCAGCCGCTTTTGTCTTATTTTGTAGATATCGTTTACTTAATAAAATTAACAAAAAGAAGAAGAAAAGGCGCTGGTGGATGACATCGATAAAATTAAAAATTCAGCAATCGTCTCATTAGACCACTCCATATCTATATAGACATGAGAGTACCTCAACTTCGGACGAGTTAAAACGAAATGAACGAGTTCAATCTTGTAAGCACACGCTGCGCCGCGCGCGCCCGCGCACTAACGCACGAGCCCGCGCCGCGTCGCGCTAAGCCCTTAACACTGCACGTGCACGTGGCTCGGCGCGTGATAGCACACGCAGTGAGAAGCAGCCCTTACACGTATCGAGCAGCCTTTGATATCGATTCAAAAGTCCACTTATGAACATAGGCCTAGCCCTTTGACCACCTTGTGGAGGGATGATTGCTATAGTTGCCAAGCTGGTGTAGGAATACGCTGCTGCCAATCTCCCGATTTGTTTCCCTGTGTCACCTCTGACGACACTCACGGGATATGAGGTAGTGGATATACTTACAGCGTCACTACACGATCCAAACTACTACAGTGTGTGCTTCTGCCTAGTGGTTATTAAATTTGTTTATTTTTATTCAATAAGCGCACTACAAATAGTCCATTTCCGGATTTCCAACCCACAGCTTTTGCCTTTTTAGCATGCGCACTCGTGTGTTATTGGAGCTCGCGTAAGACAGGCACAATATCTCTCGCCATCGCACTTTTCTGTGTGTAGATTAGTTATTGAACTATAGCTACCAAAATATCATAAAGTGTATTACCATTTACTATTGTTACGCGCTCCAGTCGACGACACACTAGCGCCATCTAGTGTCAGGAACGAGAGCGAGGGGAGCTTTGCAGTAAATGACATCACAAATCTTTCGACCGACAGCGCCACCCGAAGAACTAAGTTTCTGGAAAATCTACACTCGAATACTCGTTGCCTGGCGCGCATTTACCTGAATGTTCGGGACGCTTCTTTGCTAATTATATAAATAGACGCTGCAAGATGCGATCGAGGCAGAGTTGAACTCGGCGACATAAGCGAAGCTTCGGAGCGGAATTAAGTGAATTAGTGTGTTTAATTATTAGTGTTTTAATTTTAATTTGTGTAAAGTAAATTAAAGTGTTAATTTAGGTAATTTTATCGGCAATTTTTATTGTCACGAACCTCAAGCTCGTAACACTATAATGCCACCTTTTGCAAGTATACAATATGTAACGTAATTAACGCACACCCTCAGACACCCCAATTAGTATATGATGTTTTAATGATAATATATATACTGAATTTTTAGTCAAACATTTTTATGCACTGATTATTTATCAAATTAGTTATACTAATTCCGGAAGAATGTTGTGGTTACAATACAAATCCACGGACGCAGACTTTAACGTGCTTGAAATAAAGTTCATTTTTCTTTATTTTTATTGAATGACAGAATTAGTAATAATACAAATAAAACTGCACTCTTAATAGTCTTATTGCCTTAAGTTACGGTCCATTTTATTTTGTTTTGATTTTACAGATTTAGTGTTACTGTAATTTACGTAGTTTTAAATTTTAATTATTTTTGGGATAAAAATTACCTATATTAAAAATGATAGGAATCGATTCAGTAAACGATTCTGAAGAAACTACTTTCTCAAAGTGCGTTAATTATGTTTCGTGTTGTATGTAAAGTCTATTTATTATTATGTATGAAAAAAACCGGCGCCGTATCATCATTGCTGCAGCCCTTATGAGACACGTAGCAGATAAGTAGAAATCCAGATGGGTGCGCAAGCATTCCTACACGTCCTTCCCGTAACCGCAGATCATAATCATCTTTTTAGTATTTTGAACAAGCAGATGGTCATTTTAACCAACACCAGGTATGATTAAGAATCTCAAAAATATACCAAGGTCAACATTCCTTGTGGTCGTGACAACGAAAGAACTATTTTTATTTACTTAAACTGTAGTGCTCGCTGTCAGCAGATAGCGTGCGCTCTATAACAAAACCCCATTGTTTACTGAGGTCTTGAACATAAATAAACGAAACCGTTTTGTTTTTCTTAATGAATTATATATATATATATATATATATATATATATATATATATATATATATATATATATATATATATATATATTCTTTTAGAAAACTGAACCTCCCAGATAAACCTCTAGGCAGGACAGGGTATACATATATGTAAGCGAGAGAGAGATAGATGAATTGTGTGTGAGAGAGAGAGAGAGAGAGAATTGCGTAGTTCGCAATGTATTTGTAAACTAATATATAATGGGTAATATTTATACAGGAGTATTTTACAAACAGCAGTAAATTAATTCTTATTTTAAAATACAACAAACAAGTTAGTAATTACTATTGCAGAAATAAAATAATTTAATTGTTACATATTTTTATTCAGTCAGCTTACAATTTATACACTTTTTATCTGGATATTGCTAAATAAACCCTAAGTCAAATTTGATCTCGTGAATTTGAAGGGGAATTGTTCGGAAGTTTGGGATGTTCCCTAGATAAAATAATAATCTGCGGAAAGTAGTAAGTAGTTACGACTGGCAGGAACTGGATGCGTATAGCTGAAACGGAACTAACCTGAAGAAATATTGCCAGTCAAACCAGTCAAAACTTGCTTGACAGAACTAAACTTAACTAAATTTGTACATAATTTAATTTTAAATCTTGTAAACTTACTTGGAATAGCCGCAAACCTTTTGGATGTACACCGCAAATTGGGGATCTACGACGAGTTTATCTACAAATGCTGGCTAGCTAAGTCGGTATTAATTTGAAAATTCACTGATTTGAAGATGTTAAAGAAAATTAAATAGCTATTTTGAAGAGGCACCGCGATCGGCCGACCGTCCGTAAAGCCGTAAAGCATTCGTCGTCATCAGCCATTTTTATGTAACCAAAGTACAACAAATAAAGTTAGTTTAAAAAACAAAAGTAAAAACGGAACGCAATTATTCCATGTTAAACACTATGACAGGTCACAGCTGTCAACTACAGTGGCGGTGTCAATTTCTCACACAGTGACAGTTACCATCGTTACTGGCAGTGTCATACACAATGACAGCCGTCAGTGTCAAATCACACGTTCCAGTCTTACCTAACCTCAATAAAGGTTCAATAATTTCCTACAATCAAACTAACACTATATAATATGATGAAAGTTCTTACAGTAAATAATACATCTACAACAATAAACACAAAAAGCAAAATTTTATCCTCTCAATAATACGTGTTCACAGACTGCAGACGTACAAGTTCGCCCACGTCACTACATCAGATTCGACGGACCACAAATCCTCACTAAAGAACACCGTTCTTTCCAAGGATGATTCGCGAGGCTATTGAAATCAAAAAACATCCTAATTTCAATAGTGAAGATTGCTTGGTGCTACATCTGCTTGGAATTGTATAATTAATAAAATTATATTTAATTTTATTAAATAGTTATAACCATAAGTTCATACTGTGTAGATTGGAACAAAAATTAATAATTTTAATCTATGGTAACCGCGGTTAACTATGACATCTGGACATTGGACATCTCAGTCCACCCCCCCCCCCCCTCCATGAAGATGGGTGCTGTAGAGTGCTCGAAACGTCGGGTATATAAAAAAGTTAATATACGTGATAAAACCTAAAGCATCGTACCTTTCGTTTTAGACACGAAGGAACGCTAACTTCACAGCGCCCTATCGTAGCTGGTGTCCCTCAGGGCTCAGTACTTGCTCCTCTGCTGTACATCCTGTTCACCAACGACATTTCCATCCCGTCGAAAGGTGTTCAGCTCTCCCTCTTCGCAGACGACACTGCTATCTACTGTAAAGGTACCTCGCTACCTTTCATACGGAACAAGGTTCAAAAGTCAGTTGACGACCTAGGAGCTTGGTTCAAAAAATGGCGCACCGATGTTAACCTGGAGAAGAGCTCCGCCGTTCACTTCGATTATAAACGACGCCGTCTCAAAAACACTCCACCAATACGTATGCTAGGGACCCCTGTCCCCTGGCATACGTCTGCCAAATATTTAGGTGTCACTCTAGACACAAGGCTCACTTTCAGGCCCCACGTCAAAAGAGTAACCCGTCACGCACGTTTTTACCTGAGTAGGCTCAACAGTATGTTGGGCCGACACAGTAAAATGTCCCTCAGAAACAAGCGTACTCTTTATAAGGTCTGTATACGACCAGTCATGTTCTACGCGGGCCCCATTTTTGCCCACGCCGACCCTAAAATTATTAATGAACTCCAAATAGTTCAAACCCTTTTCTGTCGTCGAGCTGCGAACGCACCAAGGTACGTCCGTAATGCCGACCTTCATCGGGACCTAGAGCTCCCTACAATTCAACAATTTCTTAAAAAACTCTCTGAGAACTTTTTCAAAGCCTCAGAGTCGCACTCCAATCATCTTATTCGTGCCTCACGAATAAGATGATTGGGGTGCTACTTATGCAGCCCCGCCCCCCCCCCCCCCCTCACTATCGAGTCCGCAGGCCGAGAAACTCTCACTCGGACCCGCCTAATAAACTGTCAAACGACCTGAACTGCCTCCTGGCGGCTCAGGCAAACTCTATTCAAATTAAATTATTCATAATTATTTGCCTTAGTAGGCACTCCCTTAGCGGCTCGTAGCCGCCTGCGCCCTCTTTTTCCAAAAGAGGGTCGCTCCCGATACGGCATAAGAAGCTTAAACAGCCAGTTGCCAGTCCCCAAAGGCGGTTTTTAGAGGGTATCACTTAGGTTCCCCCGGTAGGCAGTGAGTCCCTCATAACCACGATAGACCGGCTATCGTGGTATGCGTAATGCATTTTCCGCCTCCCTACATAAAGGGTAGGCCTTTCCAATTGCTTCGGGCGCAAAAAAAGCGATAAGACCCGTAAAACTAGTATTATTTTAATGTGTAGTGTTCGCCTAAATATAAGAATCATTACTTATCCTCTAACTATAGAAGGTAACCGCGTGGTCCTAACCTAAAATCACATGCTTATATCTTATAAAAATATGTGCACTGCACCTCCACCTCACCACTTACCCCAACACCACTGCTACTTTCCTAGTGAATGACATACCACCTTAGATAATACGACACGTGTTGTGGAGAACACGAGCCATCTTCAGTGAAGTAAACCATTTGGTGGCTGAACGCTAAGTATCCTAATTATTTTTAACATCTTTATTGCAATGGGCTTTTGCAATGTAACGCCTGATTCCATTAATTATTTTAACTCGTTTTCTTTTCCAACTCGTGAAAGTCCTATGTGGTGATTAGCAAATGATCCATACAGATCATTTGCTAATCACGACGCTTAGGAGGCGTATTAGCAATCGCATTACTAATATAGATGACTTTCTTTGACGTTCTTAACTGTCGCCGATTTACGGACTTTACGTTTGATGTAGAAGCGACGATTCTGTGATCATCTTTTCGAAGCCTTGAGATTTTTTTTAGAATAAGGGTGACGAATGATCACACAGTCAACCTGATGGTAATTGAATGTTGTTGTTATAGATGTTTACATCAAATGTTTACATCAAGAATCAAAATACATGGCAATGTCACCCCTGAAAACAAAGATGAAGCGCCTCGCTTTAATAAAAAGGGTTTCCGGTTTTTTACACTCACTAATCGAAACACCGCAGCATTAAGCTGCTATTTTACGCTGTTATTCTGTAAGAGTGATCTTTTTTCCATCGAGCTAATCCATTCGAGCTACAAATAGCTTGACTCAACACTAAAGAGTTAGTAATTCCCACGGTTTTCATACTTATTTGTGTAAAATAATATATTGTCAATTAATTTTTAATACAGTACTGCTGTTTCTTCCCAGGAGAAAAATATTATGGGAACCAGTGGTTAAGGTTAAATTACTTTTAATAAGTACACTTGTATCTATATTGAATTAAAACAATTCTCTTCTCTTCTGAACATAATATTACCGTAGCGGGGCTCTACCGTGCTCATATTTTTTCCGAAATTTTCCATATTCATCACTCACGACATCTGTGGGATGAAATGTGATTATAGATTCTCCTACGCCACTACTACAAGATAACCATAGATAGTTTAAAATTCCAACCTGCAAATTATGTAGGATCACTTATAAGCCATAGATAATCCGAGGACAGCTTTAATCAGTGCAAAAGTAAATTCGTACGTGTTGTTGTTACATACACTATCGTTTATTATACAGCTGGCTCGAACTCCCATTAAAATGTTCTTTTAGTGGTACTAAGGCTTATGAAATTGATCATTATTTAAACAGTATTGGGTGAGCGCCAACAGAAAGCGACATAAAAGTTGATATTATTTTTATTTCTGTATAATTATTCTATAAACTACATAAATGAAAACTGCTGTGAAGCTTAAATCCAGCATAGAACTTGTACGAATAGGTAAATAAAATATTTACTAAGTGGTTGAATTACTTTTCTGCCTAAGGATCCGTCTGGACTTATTAGGGCTTAGGTCGGGCCTGTACGGCGGATGGTCCAATAATTCTATGTTTTCTTGCTCTAAAACTCTTTTGTTCTGTAGGCGGTGTAAGAACTCGCATTGTCGTGATGGAAGATGATGCGGCGGTTGCAGTTCTCTTTACGGAGATCAGAAACGACCTGTGGCAAACAAATACTAACATACCATTCTGCATTAACCGTTCTTCGTCCCTCAAGAGGAATAGTCGTAACGTGGCCGGTTTTGGAGACAAACGTGGCCTCCATTTTTTCTGCAACACTCCGTGAACGAACAATTTTTGTTCGCTTTAACTCATTTTCAAACACCCAAACTCGTGACTAGTTTTTTGTTTCGGGTTCGTAAGCATATATCCAGGACTCGTCACCTGATACGATGTTGTATACAGCATTTGAGGATCCTGCGTGGAATATTTCGAGAGTTCTGACGCACCAAGTGACGCGAGCCGCATTTTTGCTCTTCACAGAGCGAATGCGTTATCCATCGGGAAAACAACTTTTTTACACTTAATTGTTCATGCAAGATTATTTGTATTTGACTCATGCCAATGTCTAAAGTTGCTTAAATTTCGCAGTATGTCACATGTCAATCTTCCTCAATCAGTTTACGCACAGCATCGACGTTTTCTTGGGTGACTGCAGTTTTTGGACGACCTTGACGGGGATCATCACTAAGCTGGGCACATCCACGTTGAAATTCAGCGAACCAGCGATAAATTGTAGTTTTGGATGGGGCTTCATCACCAAATGCAGAAATCATGCAGAAATCAATCATGCACAGTTTTTATGTTAAACCACTTCGAAAGTCATGATAAATCATCGCTCTTGTATTTTCTCGAGTCAATTCCATTTCCTCAACGACTAAACAAGTTTGACAAAACTTTGTGACAAGACCAAGAATCTTTTTTTAAATAAATAAATGGTATTTGATTTTCAAAACCAAGGAGTTTTCAATTATAAAGATTTTAATATGACTGGAACAGTGGAAATATTCCATTCCCGATACTTTTGGTGCAGCCTAGTATGGTATCCATTTCATATACAAATTAATTGACTTACCTTGACTGCCTCGTTGGTCTAGTGGTTGTAGTAGTGCGACTGCTGATCATAAGGTCCTGGGTTCGAATCCCGTGTCGGGCCAAAAAATGTATTATTGAGTTTTTCTTCAAGAAATTCTCAGTAGTCGGGAGTCTGGAATTTGGCGGTGTCTTACCCCCGTGCCTCGGAAAGCACGTAATGCCGTTGGTCCTGCGCCTGATCTCTCTCCAGTCGTGTCGGTTTACCGTCCCATTGGATTAATAGAGTGAGCGAAAAGTGAGTGCACCTGTGCTTGCGCGTACACTTGGGTACTATAATCCCGTCCTGCGCCGATGGCTAGTTTCCGTTGACGCAGGCCGGCGTGGCCGAAATTCGGTCTGAAGGACATTATATTAATATACTTACCAACTATTCATTTGCACACGAAAATCACTCACACCTGTTACCTAGAAGGATAGGCAGAGACTACGGACTTCCGTATGGCACGATCCTGACACACTCGTCTCACCTCCTTCACATCCATATACCTCAACATACATGCTCTTCGACACTTTTCAGTCTCTGCCTTTCATTTCTGCAACTTAAAGCTTCGTCGCTTTTCCTCGTTAATTGTTTCTCTATGACTAAAACCTCGAAAAATGCCTTTATTAATCCCAGTCACAACGTTATCTTGCTAACCACACATTCCTCTTATCATACAATATCTCAACATTTCGTTCAGATTCATTGACCTGTTCATTAATGTTACCATAATTTGCAACAAGAACACCGACTATGCAAAATTGACTATCGGTGTTATACTCGTATATTGATATGATCATCGGTGTAAAAAGGCGTTTAACGGTTACTCATCCTTCAATTTGAAAGTTTCAAAAATTTCTCCATAAGTATATAGCCGTATTTTAAAGTTATTATAAGGTTTTTACCACGTTGATTTTGTGCTTATATTTTTAACCTACAAGACCTTTTAGATGTGGCATTATAAATAACCATGAGATATAAACTTTATATTAATGTCCTCAAAGCGTATATTCATTCAAAACGCTGTGACAATAATCAATTTGTGGTATTTTGCTTTATTTTTCTCGCAACGCAATAATATAATGTCATTAACGATTCCCTGACAATTTTTTGGATTTAGCGCGTTTATTCTAGCTCGTGACCAGCCTTATAAAAATATCAGGAGTAAATCTAATGTTCGTGATTTTTTCACCGATTTTTTTTATCAATCTGTAGTAACCAACGAGCTCACAGTATATCCGATGGAAAGTGGCTACTGTAGTCCATGAACACTAGCAGCCAACTTGTAACAGAAGTTTAGAGATACCTTATCATTTCTGAGGACTAACAATCGTTATGCATTCAAGAAGAAAGTTCACGAATATTATTTAAATAAACTGGCAGAATAATCTTATTAGTAGTATTTATTTATGTATACCCACAGACCAACATGCAGCGGCACAATCACCACTATTTGGCGGCAGATATGGGAAATATGGTGAAACCTGTCCGGGCGGACTCTTAGGCAGGAATGAGTAGGGAGAGAATTGGGATGAGAGAGAGTTAATTTTATAGCGTCCGTTCTCAACGGAGAATAGCCATCTGCGCAGGACAGGCTTATAGTGCCCGAGTTATTGCGCATGCTCAAGTGTCCGATGAGACGGTTTACCGTCATGATTGAAAAGGGATCAAGGGCCAGACCAACCATGTTCCTGATTCCGGCCTGCTACTGTAAATTTCTTGATAGAAAAATCAATTTTAACCCGACCTGAGATTGGAACCCGGGAATCATGACCAGCAACCGAATTTACTTATTACCACTAGACCAATGAGGCAGTCGACAAAACGAGGGTAAAGGTGTAATCTCCCACTTCTTACAGTATAAAGTATCGTGCAGACAACTAAGACGGATCAGTCGGGAATTCTACGAGTTTCAGTGTCGTCACATACCAGTTAGGGTATTCTACTAGTGTAGGCAAGGAAGATCGTGTTGCTGAGGGTCCGCCCTGTTGGTTTGCATACTTTAGTGTTATCATGTAATTAGGTGCTTCATGTTACACCGGTATGTGATTATGACGTAATGATTGTTTGTAAGTCGTAAGAAGGAGAACAAGTTGGGCATGTGCTCTAACTTTTTCATTATCTTTAAAAATTTGGCTTTCATAATGGTTCCTGATAATGAGGGGGGCTTGTTGTCAAGTGGTGGTTTTTATTTAAATAATTTTAAGATTAATTACTAACAATTTAAAAGAAAGGGGAATGAAAGTGAACGCATGTAAGACGAAAGTGATGGTTTTTGAAAGAGAAGAAAGCAAAACGGTATATGAAATAAGAATAGAAGGAGAGTTAATTGAGCAAGTGGATGAGTTTTTGTATTTGGGATGTGTATTTAGCAGGGATGGTAGATATGATAGGGATATAGAACGACGAGTAAATGCAGGGAATAGAGTGAATGGGGCACTACACTCTATTATGAAGAACCAGAATGTGTCAAAACAGGCACGTATGGTAATTCATAATGCTGTGTTAGTCCCTACTTTAATGTATGGTAGTGAAAGCTGGGTGTGGCAGAAGAAGCACGAAAGTAGAATAAATGCTGTAGAAATGCGGTCTTTAAGGAATATGCTAGGGTTGAATCTGAATGACAGGGTGAGAAATTGCGTGATAAGAGATAAATGTGGTATGCAAGATGATGTTGTGACCAGGATTAAGAAAGGAATGCTTCGGTGGTTTGGTCATGTGGAAAGAATGAATGAGGAAAGAGTGACAAAGCAAATTTATATGGCAGATGTGAACGGCCGAGTCGGGAAGGGACGCCCTAGGAAAAAGTTTATCGACCAAATTGGCGATATTTTGAAAATGGGCCACGTTAGAAGTACCCTTAACCGACGAGCATGTATGCGTAGATATATGGATGTAAAAGAGGCGAAAGAGGTATGTCAGGATCGTGCCCAATGGAGTCTCTGCCTACCCCTCTGGGTGACAGGCGTGAGTTTATATATATATATATATATATATATATATATATATATATATATATATATATATATATATATATATATATATATATATATATATATATATATATATTAGGCCAAATCGTGGCAATTTGAAACTTGCAAGGCGCTCGTTGGACGAGGAACCGGTTGGCGGGTTGGGGGGGAGGGAGCATTTGCAATGCGCCGGCGACCGCGCCTGTTTGTCTCGTAGAATCCTTGTGCGCTACAGCCGTTCCGGTGGGGTTCGGAAAATTAGTCAAGAATATTCGATTGTACACGACGGCCGTTTCGATTAGAGGTCGCGAGTTACATAAGAATTGTTACGTCGCATTACGACGGCCTCTTACGGACGGGGTAACTGGGGGCAGTAACATATATATATATATATATATATATAAGAATTGCTCGTTTAAAGGTATAGGATATGTTAAAAAGCCGGTATTGAAACACTTGCTGGTTTTACTTATAGCATTTGTAAAGAGAGGTACTATGAAAAATCATAAAATAGTATAAAACTTTCAACTACTTACTAGCTTTTTAAAGCACAAAATACACTGAAAATATTTTTATAAAGTTTACATGCAGATGCGTATGATAACCGACTTATTAAGTAGATGTATGAAATCAAAAATAAAATTTCGCTAAACTAACATTTAAGAACAAAAATTACACATTAAATATCCAATTATCCATTACAGCCTATAATACTTTATGACTAAACACTAAGCCTTCATAGTTTTTACTGCCATGGTTGCGATGCTTAGCATGTGAGTTAACAACCGCATTCTTTTTATTTTCACTCAACTGTTATGAGGAAGATGCTGCTGCCCATCTCCTGACCATTTTCCCTCTGGCGCCTCTTACGCAACACACGGGATGGTAGCAGGCATTCTTACACCGCCACTAAACGGTCCTTACCATTCGTTATACCATTGATTATCGAATTTGCAATGGATCAAAGTTCAAATTAGTTCTAGAGGCAATGACGCTACTGACGCGTTAGTCATAAGTGGATTAGCAGGCTCAAAGAAGTTGTTTTACCTGGGAGCTTTCGCCTCAGATATGTCATAGCCCATTCAATATTTTAGAAGAGATTTCGGAGGTAAAAAGGATGTTATTTATAAAATCTTCGGAGAAATAAAATATTAATATGCTAGCAGATTTTAATAGAACTTCTGGTTATGAATGTATAAAGAAGAAAGTTGAAGACATTCTCTTGGTATGCTAGAAATAAAATCTATTTCTTTCTTCGTAAGAAGTATTATTATTATTATATAATGAAGAAGGAAAAGATAGGAGCATGGTAGATTTCTTAATTGTGGATAAAGAACGGAGGAACAAAGAACAAACCCTTGTATACAATGTATGCAAGGGTTATGCAAAGGTGACTCAGTCATATTACAAGGAATCTTTGTATAAATAGGTATATCTACGCAAAAAGAATAAGTATATACTGTTGCATGAATAAGTCAACTAGCGCCATCTAGTGTCAGAAACGAGAGCGAGGGGAGCGTTGCAGTAAATGACATCACACATCTTTCGACGGACAGCGCCACCCGAAGAACTAAGTTTCTAGAAAATCTATACTCGAATTCTCGTTGCCTGGCGCGCATTTACGTGAATGTTCGGGACGATTCTTTGCTAATTATATAAATAGGCACTGCAAGATGCGATCGAAGAAGTGTTGATTTGGCGAAACAAGCGAAGCTGCGGAGCGGAATTAAGTGAATTAGTGTGTTTAATTATTAGTGTTTTAACTTTTAATTTGTGTAAAGTAAATTAAAGTGTTAATTTAGGTAATTTTATCGGCAATTTTTATTGTCACGAACCTCAAGCTCGTAACAATTGGTGTCAGAAGTGGGATAAAATCATGCCGATTTTACCTAAGGAGGAAACAGAGGGTGTCCGTACCCGAAGTCAACGCCAGCAGGAGACGGACCAACGAAGATTTGGTGGGGCAACGCCGCAGACGTCGGAGGGCCAGCCACCGGCTGCAGGCCCGTCGGTAGCTCCTACATCTGCAGCACCCGATTTAGGCGCCCTGATGGTGATGCTGCAGGAGCAGGCCCGCCGAGAGGAGGAACAGGCTCGTCGGTTCGAAGAGCAGCTGAAGCGCGGACAGGAGGAACAGGCCAGTCAGTTGAAAGAGCAGCAGGAGGAACAGGCCCACCGACAGGAGGAACAGGCCCGTCGCTTAGAAGAGCAGCTCAAACGCGATAGGGAAGAGCAGATGCTTCTCATGAAGGACCTTCACGCTACCTTCGGGAAAGAGATAAGGGAGGTGAAGGATAAGGTTACTCAACATGATAACCGCCTGTCGGAAGCTGAGACCCAAATCAACCAAGTTAAGAAAACGCTGAATGAACTCAAACTTGGAGATGGAATTGCAGCCCCCGCAGTAGCTACTACACCTTCGCTACGTGGGTTCAAGGTACCACCGTTCGACGGGACCTCTTCCTGGTCGGCCTACAAAATCCAGTTCGAGGCCGTCATGGAGGCAAACGGCTGGAATAAAAGCCAGGCCATGACTGCACTCAACTTAGGCCTGCGCGACCAAGCCTTAACCGTGTTGGAAGCTCTCGGTAAGAAAGTGACCTACGAGCAGCTCCTTGAGGCATTGGAAGCGAGATATGGTGACGCTCACCTGGAACACGTCTTTCGCGCGCAGCTTAAAGATCGCGTGCAACGCAGCAACGAAAACCTGCAGCAGTGGGCCCTTGAGGTGGAGAAGATGGTTCGAAAAGCATACCAGTCTGTACCTGCGCTCATTGAAGGGAACCTGGTGCAGACATTCATCGACGGCATCCGCGAGCTGGAAGTCAGAGCTGCTGTGAGGCTCGGGCACCACGAGACGCTTAAGGACGACTTGGCCCATGCACTGGAGGTAGAAGCCGTGCGGCAGGATCTTCGTTCCCATCGCGTCAGGGAGGTTGCAGCAGCTACAGTTCGTGACCGCAACAGAGGATACAGCTCTAGGTGCTATGGCTGTGGGGAAAAGGGCCATCTTCGATCCAGCTGCCCTAAGCGAACCCTAGAAAGGGACGGTGAACGATCTCAGGAGGGTAGTGTGGCCAACAGCACCGCCCAGCAGCAGCAGGGAAACGAGTAAAGGCCAGAACTGCGGGGCGGGTGCTGGCTGATGTTAAAAGAGCCCCAAGGATCTCGATCTCACAAACCCATGATGGGAACAGTCTAATCATCAAGGGCGAGGTCAACGGAATGCCGTGTAAACTGACCATAGACACTGGAGCCTCTCGTACGGTTGTTAGTTCCCAACTTATAAGTTAGTCGTAAGTATAACCAACCAAACCAACACAGACCAAAAAAGAATGAGTACGGACATAATATGAAGGCTCTGAGGCGCATTGGCTTAGCAACAAGTCATCACCAAAGGACGCGGCTTAGAATTCAGTACGGAACAAGTATTTATATGGCTTTCAGTAATTGTTCCGCATCTGTTTGTCCTTGTGAAATTTAAATATGTAAACTGCCTCCACAGTATAGGAAATAATCCTGGTATGAAGATAACCTATAAAAAAGAAGAACAAAAAAGAAGGCGTAGACACTTGACGAGATAAATTTAATGGGCGCCATATATGAAACGTTTACATCTGTCGTTACGATCAATTTAGAAGGATATAGTGACGACAGATCTCTCAAAGCTTACCGTAGACGAAACGAATGGTGGTTGCAATCGATCGTTTACATGTTTGAAATAAAACGACAAAGTCATTCTATCACAGACAGAAATCCAAAGACTTAATTACGTGTCATATTTAAAAATGGAAAATGAGCTTTTTTTCTATGCCTATTTTGCAGTCAATTTAATCCGGCTACATAAAAAAGAAATTGATAAGCTATATAATATTTTATTGTTATTTAAACCACATTAATCAAGTATTTTCACAAATCTATGTTGTTTACTGCCTTTCCCCTAACCATGCAAATTAGAAAGTAGTAAACAAGTTAGATTATTTCTTTCAATTTATAAAAATGTAGCCATACTACTACCTAGTAAATAAATACAATTTATAATTTGAACAAAAGTTGGGTAACTGGCATTGCAATGTATATAAATGCAGTTGTTTGGTAAATGCATCTATAATGTTGTTTACTGATTAATTTAAATAAAATTTGCATTGCTGCAGCGGTGCTACAGTATACACCATAGGCCATAATCAAATCCTTTATCATTTATGTATCCGAAATTATCAACAATGCAAAATTAATGGACCGCAATCAAAATTCTCTCTGAAAGTATTTCTTTTAATTTAGGCGAGAAATTAGCGTTGGTTTAACTTTTTATTTGTTTAACTATAACTTTAACATTCTCTACGCATATACAGTTGTGTGAAAGCATGTTGCCAATCTCGTGCTGGGCGTCAGAGCAATATTTTGAGGTATGTCAACACGGTAGCTATATGGGGTGGTTTGTAGATGGAGGATTTTTTTTTACAAAGCTGATGTGACAAAGTATCTAACAGTCCTCTTGAAGTCAAGTGGCCAAAGTGACAACTGGCCCATGGACACCTGTTATTAACTTCATAAAAGAAAGCTGTAGATAAGTTATCACCTCTGAGGGCTAAGATAGAATGGCTCACAGCTTATAATTATACTGGCTCTGTATAACCCTCAGGCGGAACACAGCAGTGCAGACACTGCTTATTGTTGGCAGAAATAGATAACCTACCTAGATAGAGTCCCAGGCCGAAAAGTAGTCCAGACTCCAATTATAGCGGACATCTGGTATTTTTGAATATAGAATACATTATATTATTGAACAAGCGTGAGTATTTCATAAAAACCCTCAATTGTTAAGTCATTTCAATATTTACGAGATTTAGGAGGCTCATAACCAGTAGAGGTTAAAAAGTAATAAGTGGAAAGATAGCCAATTCGTTTTATTAATTCCTTAATTTAATTATATTAATGTTTTTTTATTTGTTTTAATTGACTTTTTTATTATTATTGATTGTTTTAATATTAAAATATAATCTATTAAATATTTTACTTTATTTTCTGTTGTAATATTTATTTTCTTCAGTCTTATTAAAGAAAATAAATATTCGCATCACATTTAAGCACAGTGTTTATAACTAAAATAAACTAACAATGAAAATTAATATGTTCATATAGTCTTTCATCCCGCGGTATAGTGACAAAACGCCGGCTACATTTCTTCGCCGAATCGCCGGATTTCGCATCTCACAAGATTTCTCTCGTTTGTTAACGTTTTGTCTTATTTTGTCACCTAACACAAAGGTTTTAAGACAAAGGTGAGGAATAATGCGGATTTTTCAATTTGGAGGGAAAACCGTTTTCTTAGTTATTGTTATATAAAGTGAATGAATATGAAACCAATCTTGTCACCTCAACAAACGCAGACCAGCCACCCTCTTAATTTTTTACAATTTACAGTCCATGCTTAGAGTTCCTCCCTCCCCTTTCCACCATCGATCAACCAGACGGTCGGCGGCTCCTTACCTCTTTGTTGTCGATATTCCGTGCATTCAAACCAAAGTCTTTCCTAATGCGTAAGGCAAAGGAATGGCTTAATCTTCCGTAGAATGTATTCCCCTGTACACGGTCACCACCAGCCGTCACCAGATGGGACTGTAGTCAAGCACTGGTTTATAATTGGTTAACGAATATGGATTCATAGTTAAATATACATATTTACATAGGTGGGTGGTATCAATTCCCGAAAGTATTCAAAATGACAATAGGTACTGACTTTTACAAATTTTGTGTCACTGTAATGGCAGCTCCTCGCAGGCATGCTACGGGTATCAGAAATATGAAGAAGACTTCGCGAAATAGTCTTCAATAAGTTTCATTTCAAATGATTACGTATCATGTTTTCCTGCTCTATTGTTTAAACAAAATTGAAGCCAAAATGAAGTCACAGTTCTCCCGGTGATCATTGGTTATTGCAACCAACTTTAAATAAAGAAGCTAACAATACGGTGAAAGCTTCGAGTACCCAAATAGACGTTACAGTCTGAAATTATCTTGGTTCTCTATATCCCTTTTACTAGAAATGAGGCATTTTATATTAGTCCTAAGCGGTGACGGCGGATGGAAATAGATGTCTATGAGCCACAGCATCCACTTACCATTGGTTGAGTTGAGTTGAGTTGATGTTGTTTGTCACCCTAATTCTATAAAAAAAATTAATTCGTATTATGTAAAGAAGCAAATTATTAAGGTCTTACTTCCAGCCACAGGCATCCTTTCTTTATTGAAAAATTAAATTATAATAACTAGCGGGTTCACGTACTCTTTAGAGAAATAAAATATATTCCGAGAATACATGACGACGAGCTTCCATGATTATCATCATAATCGTCACTATTGTCATCATTGTCATCATCACTATTATTACTTTTATAATTAATTGAAATATTCTACACTTTTTAATAATGGACGACACCACTTAGCGAATCCACCTTAATTGAACCAGCAACAAAGCAAGAGAAATTTATATCGAGAACAGGAAATGAATTGCACTTGGCGACGAAGTAATTACTCGTAATTACTCTAAATGCGCTCGACACATTGAGAATTGTATGTGAAAATAAAATTAGTATACTAAAGTTACACAATAATAAAAAATATCTTACTTATGTGTTGTTTCATTTTGAAAGTTTTTTTCAACCTTACCAAGATACTTTAGTTATTCTCCCGTATCGTGGAGGTAGTTTATACAAATGAATTGCATAATATGGGCAGACCTGACTAAACCCGGAACAATCGGAACAATCTGTAGACCACTATCACAGTTATCAGTTTTTCACTAACAGACGCAATTATGTATGCAACGTGATGGAACCACGATACAGCTATAATAAGGTTGCAGCACGAATGGGTCGGTTCGACCAGGCATGACCACACTGTCATAGCATACCAGCGTGCAATAGTAGCTTAATGCTGGTGTGTTTCATTTGGTAAGTACTGAGAACCTTTTTACGAAACGAGGCATTCCATCTTAGTAATCAGAGGTGACAACGCATCTGAATTTTGATTCTAAATTGAGGATATATCTATATCTATCCTCAATTTAGAATCTACATGTTTATGGGTCTCAGCATCCACTTACCATCATGTGGACTGAGTGCTCGTTTGTTGCCCGTATACTAGGTGTATATAAAAAAATTACAAACACTAGTTCCGTCTGGGACTCAAACATGGCGCTCCACAGTGCCACGACCAAACGCCTTTGCGCTTTGGATCAGCATCTTCCGCCTATAAACATTTATCCTTACAGTAAAGTCTTTCGATATTTTCATATAACTGAAGTAATGAGAAGCAAACATACAAACTGTAAACATACAGTAGCCTTGAGGGGCAGTCGCCATTAACGGCTCGCCGAATTCTAGCTCTTGTCGAAATCTAAAACTTTTCAATGCGACGCATCAGCATACTTTAGAGAATTTCACGAAATACACATCAACTAAGTAAAATATTTATTATAAAAAAAGCAATAAAAAGGATTATTAACTGAATTAAAACTTATCACCACGCAGCGAAATTATCAAAGGATTGCAAACGCGGATCAAACTTTGAACATTTGATAAATTAACTCAAAATATTGAAAACTAGTGACGTGCTCCGGCCTTGCCTGCGTAAGATTTATTTACGTAGCGCTATTTGATTTAAGATAATAGTTAAGGACCTAGAAGATTTATACATTTTTTATTTCTCTAAAAATCTTCATGTTTCTCGGATAAAACGTAGCCTAAATGTCTCGTGGCATTACCTGTGCGTGAAGTTTCATTGCTATCGTTTCAGCCATTCCGGATATTAGCTCAGACAGACATAGCCTGAGTAGACAGAACGAAAAAACATTTTAATATGTTAACTTAACGGCACGAAAATACTCTCTTACTCTATTAAAGGCAGTTTTTTCAACAGACAGACTCTTCAATTATCATAAATGTACAGAACTTGTTTCGTTCGATCGGTTTGATTCCCAGATGACACAGTAACAAATCTTCGAATTCAGTAATACTTTTTTAAATTAAGTAAAGTCCATAAAATTATAATGATTTCTTATATTTACGCGAACACTACACATGATTAAAACTACTTTTACGGATTTTTATCGCGTTTATTTTTACTTTTTATTTTTAATTCCCGACGTTTCGGGCGCTTTCCAGCACCCATGGTCACGGGGGACTGAGATGACTGACGTCCCGATGTCATTGTTAAACCCGGAGTACCTTCAGCTTTTTTAATTGTTGTTTATGGTCCGATCTATGCAAAATGAACTAACTCTGTCTTGAGGTCTTGCAGTGGTAAACTAAACTAAACCCAAGCATACCACTTACACACATACACATTATTTCAATAACATTATTTTTAAAAATATTCTACAACATTTAAAGTATTTACATTCGAATAACATAGCCATGGGAAGGCATTTATTATAAGTTAATCTAATATTCCGTTGTTACTGTTTCTATTTTTTATCAACCATTTATTTTAAATTAATGGAAACTATTAACTTACTACTTTTAAGCACTAAGCATTAGTCATGCGTATTTACTAAATTAACTGTAAATCATTTATGTTTCTAATCTGGTACAGACCTTCGGTATATCACTAGATTAATATCTTAGTCAAAAATGGATCCTCCACCCCATTTTGAGCCGTTGTTGTGTTCTATAAAAAAAGTAAGAAGTGATAATGAGAAATGCTAGAAAAATTTTACCGATTGTTAGTGGTATACTATCTTACTTACGTCGGACGTAAAATAAAGACCGGTGACGTCCAGCAGCGCCCAAGGTGCAAAGCTTTGGCAGTGCGACCGTCAGTTCACCTGCCGAGCGTGAAGATTAAGGCATATCCTCCCAACAACAAACGAAGCCTAAAACTGCTATGAGCTAAAAGACTGCGTGTAGCGTCAGAAAAACAGTTGATAAGTCTCCGATATTTCTGATCAGCGGTCGATCCTCATCATCAGGTAAGCCCAATGCTCGTTTGCTACACTACCTACATAATAACTTAAGGGTTTGCTCCCTCGTCTATAAAAAAGTTGGAAACATTTTATAAAAAAAGCTTACCTAAAATTTAATTCTCGACGTTTGGAGTACTTTACAGCACCAATGGTCGGTCATGGGCGATGGGTGCTGTAAAGTAAAAAATATACACGATGAAATCTAAAAATAGTAGTTCCTAATTGTGTAGCTCTAAAAGTGTATTTTTCGATTTGGTGAAATTGAAAACCTACCAAGTAGCACACAAGCAATATACCTAAACAAGAAACAAACACTACTGAAGCAAGTCATAAGTTTTCAATTATATGTGTACATGGTAACTTTACAAAATATTTTTTGAGTAAAAGACTGCAGATATGTTGCTGCAGATATAATTAGTAAATAACTACTTGGTGCAGCCTTCAATCAATTTTATTTTGTGACAGTTTCATTTGACTTACTGCTTCCATTACTGACCAGCAACAAAATATCTGCTGTCTTTTTTTTCTAATAATCTCTTGTTAATATAGCATGTACGTTTATAATTAGCGACTTATTAGCTGGCGCAGCTTATCGATTGATTTTATTTTGTTGCCGGCTCTTTATGACAGTTTGGTTCTATGACTGACCGTCAACTATATATCCACTTTTTCTTTTCTGAAAAAGTCTCCTGTAATAGTATGTACACATATAATTAGTATCTTATTATTTGGTACAGCTTATTGATAATTTTTTTTTGTTGCTGGCTCTTTTTCACTTGCTGTTTCCAATATTGATTAGTAACAAAAAATATCTGCTGTCTTTTTTAAAATCTTCTGTTAAGAATATCATATTATAATTAGTAACTGATTACTTGGTGAAGCCTATCGATCTGCTATGCGATCTATTTTGATGTAGGCTATCTGGGAGTATTCGATCTGTGTATTGACCAGTAACAAAATACTCATTAATTTGGAACTTCAGAAACAGTATCAGAACATAACTCAATGTGTTGTAATTTTTTATTATTTTTTGTATCTGATATTTTCTATATTCTTTTTAAATCATATTCCAGCAACAAATCCTCTCTTTTATTTTTTTTTATACAGCCGGGTTTATTTGAATTTTTTATTGAAATTTCTCGAAATTGGTTGGAGCAACGAAATCGCTATTGTAGCAACTAATTAACAACGGACTATCTACAAATTCCTGTGGAAAATTTTTAGATTTCTGTCGACTTTTCTATGCCGGCTTTATATAAATAATTTTAACAGGAAGTAAGGTATTCCACCTTAATCTTCAAGGGTGACACAGCATCTGCATTTTGATTTTTAAGGAGGATAGATGTAAATGTCTATTGGTCACAGCATACATTCTGATTTACCACGTGCTCATCGGTGAAGAAAAACCTCATGGAGAGCATGTATGTCTAAAATATAAATATATACTTTGTAGAAAAAGTCCCGCTGGGTTTGTTTAATAGTGGTTATTCCAGGGACAGAAATTATCTCCCAACCAATTGTAAAAGTTAATAAAATTACTTTAAATATGAATATTTGTAATTTAAATCGAATAAAGTTATTCTAAGATAGACTGTCTGTTTGGTAGATCATTCTAAAAAAACTTTCCGAAAATAAAGCATCCGCTACCGTATTTCCATTTTTAAACTAAGTCAGTATAATGTCAGTTATTTAGCCGAAATATCTAATTCTTCAGGAAAGAGGTAAATTATGCGGGGTATGCTTAAATACTTGAAATTAATACTAATAAATTAATAATTATCAAATCGATATTCGACGGTTCTATAAAAAATGAGATTGACTTCATTATGACGACTAGACGGCAACTGTTCAGTGATGTCTCAGTGATCGCGAGGGTGAAAACTGGCAGCAAACACCGAATGATTAGAGGCACACTGAACCTAAACGTTAAGTTGGAAAGGTCTCGTCTAATTAAGTCAACGCTCTGTCCCCTCGTGCTCTAATCCAAAGTCCTTTTAGAAACCTTTCAGTTCGAGTTACAGAACCGAATTCGGTGACTAGAAGACTGCAATGCAGTGGACGATATAAAAGATAAGCTCGTGGCAACTGTCTATGTCTATTGGAGCTAAGTTCTGCAAGAGTGCGATAAAAACTCTTCAATCACATTCTTAATCTCATAGCTGTTAGACGGGAAAGAAATAAAGCTGCAGTCTTCAACAGATTTGATAACATACAGGCAACTGAACAGACAAAATGCTCCAAATGCGTGCGGCGGGACTTACGCAACTTTAATACCGCTCGTATTGAATAAGCGATCGAGCGGAATCAGGGCTCCAAAGTCTTTACCAGAGATCTGTCTGCCAGAAAAAGCCCACTGCCAAAGCTGAAGACCGAATGTAGTAGCATCATTTCCGGGATACCTGAGATTTTGAGTCAGAATGAGAGATTCTATGGGCAGTTGTACACACCATCGTTGGAGCCACATGCAAGTGTGAGTTACAATCCAAGAGCAAGTCTTATCGGACTTAATTCCGATGATATTGCGAACGTCGGTCTGAGCAAGATTAGAATTTATTTCCAGTATGTTAAAAAGGACAAGGCTCAGTCGAGGATGAAAACACAGCGGATCTGTAAGTGGATAAAAAACCGGTACTCGAAGTCCTGCGGAAGCTTTTTAATTCCGTCTTTAATGGTGGGACTACTTTGGAGGCATGGAGCATAAGGTGCGATGGTCCTATTCTTCAAGAAAGGTGACAACGCTCTCTTGAAGAACTACAGACCGATTTCTCTTCTGAACCGCGTCTACGTGCTGTTTTCAAGAGCCATTACAAATCGTCTCACATGCAGACTTGACGACTTCCAGCTCCCAAACAAGCCGGTTTTCGAAAAGGCTCAGTACCGTCGACCACATACATACCCTGCGGCGGATTGTACAGAAGACCGAAGAGTACAATCTGCCACTTTTCCTATCGTATGTGTACTATGAAAAAGCCTTTGATTCCGTTGAAATTTGGGCGATCCTACAGTCCCTTCAGAAGTGCTGAAGTATTTGTAAAGTTGAACTACGATGGCTATCCGAGTACAAGACAAGAGTAGTTTTATATACCCGAAACTCTTCACCGCTGATTTGGAACATTTTCAAAGTAATGGAGAGGAAAGTATACGGTATTAACATCAATGATGATTACATCACTCACTTTCGATTCGCCGACGATATATCCCTTATGACAGATCGTTGGAGGATCTAAGCACTATGTTCAATGAGCTCAATAGTGCCTCCCAACGGGTAGTTCTTAAGATGAATATAGGCGAAACAAAGACCATGTTTAATGTACATGTCATACCTATGCTAGTAGTTTTTGGGAGAACTACCCTCGAATTTTTGACGATTACGTATACCTGGGACAAATATTCCGATTAGGTCGTCGATTTACCTTCACACGTCTTCTCGTCAGGTATACCTCAAAACCTGAAAACTATATTTTACAACCAGTGCGTGTTGCCACTGATGACTAATGGATCAGAGACGTGGTTCTTCACTGCTGACCGTATGAGGACGCTTAAGGTTGGAGAGGGCTATGCTTGAGGTTTCTGAAAATTTAGAAATGAGGATATCCGCAGAAGAACCACAGTGACTGACATAGCCTAACGGATTAGTAAGTTGAAATGACTGTGATCCGGCCATATATCTCGAGCAACCTACAACCGATTGTGAAAAATTTTCTCGAGTGGTAGCTTTGTACCGGTAGGCGTAATATAGGACAACCCTCCACTGGATGGAGTGACGACCTGGTAAGACATGCTGGAAGTCGATGGATGCAAGTGTCTCAGGACTTTGCATCCATCGACGTGCTTTGTGGCATTCCTTGGGGAAGGCCCATATTTAACAGTGGACTTGTAAGGGCCGTTATGATGATGATGAACTCGATATTATGAAAGCGTGATTTAAGAAAAATGCTAGCAAAAATTATTTTTAAATGCTTGGTCACAATATTTAGTTTATTATTTTAAATTATCTTTTTTCTTAACCATACTCTATCATAGGATTTTCTCCTGTGTCATGGAGGCAGTCTACGGATTTATTATACAATTATATGTTATAGCAAAATAGATACTAATAGACTACTATTATATAGGTTGAAATAAAAGTTACTACTTACCAGATTGTTTTATTTCATCCAATATTATTTTCACGCATGTACTGCGATTTCAGTACATCGACTTGCAGACCATTTGTTCCCAAGGTGCTGCGCAATTAAGTTACCGAAATGCTGCATTCTTTGAGCCGTCCAGGTACAAAAAGCCACTGCAAAATTAGTTGCAGAGCGTTTTGTGTGGCCTAGCATCAGGAAGGATTGCAGAAAGTGATCACGTGCGTGCTTAAAGACTTGGAGGGCTCATCTGACGACTTGCTGTATGAAAAACCACCTAGGCTAGCTGGTAAATTTTCTGACCCTACCATAAATGTTACGTCGGATGTAATCGAATTCACAGGGCGGTTGCATCATTTTGTTACAAATTTACGGACTTTCTCAGCAACTATCGAACACGTCTTCTTATGAGAAGAGATTTGCATATGAGTTTATAACGCGCGTACACAGGTCTACATAAAGTACTTTCCAGAGGTGGTTTTTATACGTTGTAGAGCCATTCTGAAGCTATATTATAATTGCAGCATGAATGGTCGGCTCGGAAGCAACACGCTCTCGTAGAATTCCAGCGTCGGACAGCAGCTCAATACTGTTGTGTTTCAAATGACACTATTTACTGAAAATGTGGTGTTTCGTCTTAGTCCTAAGGGGTAGCAACGCGTCTGCATTTTATTCTTAGTCGAGTATAGATGTAGAAGCTTATGGGCCACTTCATCTACTTACCATCAGGTGAACTTTGTGCTCGTTTACCACCTTTATTCTAACTCCCTGTAAAAAGCCAATTAGCAATTCCAGTCAAGATATGACTGTTGCAATCGACAGACTAAAACCAGCTTACATTTTAGCTGATGGCAACAGTTACAGTCCTATACAGACAGCTCTCTTAGATGCTAAAAAGTCCTATTCGGGTTCGATGACAAGATACGCCATACGCTACACGCCATGTTCGATTTTCGGACTATTTTCATTCATAAGATAACCTCTGGAGGAAGTGAATGTAGGCTACTTTCGGTCATTACAAATACATACAACATACTTACTTATATACAGTTCTTACATCTGAAATACACAATATTGTCATAACTCAATGCACAGCCGGACGATTAAAATGCCACCCGAAATACGGTTAGCCCAGCTGGCAAGAGGATTGCCTGCGTCTGCGCACCGCGCTCACCAGTCTATCTACTGATTTGATGCATAACGCACTTTGCTTGCTATTGCTTTTATATCTATGTTCTCATTCTCGTATTTCTAGTTTGCCTACAACTATAACCGTGTTAAATTGTAAACTATTTTACTTTTGCGTTTAATATGGCATAAACAAGCAGAAGTAACAAACTTCTGCTTGTTTATGCCATATTAAACGTTTGAACTGTTAATGTTGTGAACTTATTAATCCAAACATTTATGTCGCTAAGCTATTGACCCCAAACTGAATATGTATTTGTTATTATAATGGCTACACGATGCGAACACAGCAGTGAGCACATGTCTATCTGGCCATCCGATATTTTCAGTTGGTATTCGCGTTCCGCCACCATTTACCAACTCTCAGATATTTTTGCCTGAAGAACCGTAGATTTGATTTGCTCAAGTAGAAGGTCAATTTTCAATTTATGGAATAACTAATGATTTCACGAAATTCAATTAAGTTATTGGCCAACTCTCAGATCATATAAACAACAGGAGATATGCTCAGTAGTTGAAAATGTATCGGAACCCGGTGTCTCCAGTTGGCCCCTACCACGCGCCAACTACTACATAATAAAAGCAATAGATACACAATCGCGCACACACTCGCATTTTGTAAATCAGAATATACTACACAACCAATTATAAACCTTATCTTATCATACACAGCGCGAATTTACAATGCACCGTACAAAACTTATTCACACAAAAACATCTGTCGCTATCATTCACTCACAAAAGCCGGCAGCGGCTGCTTCACGAAACTATCGTGTGAGTGAGAGTATCAGAAAAACACTTATCCATTGCGCTATTAGACCAGCTGATTTACAGGTCGATTTGTACTTAGCAAGCAATGGTTTTTGTTCCTAATGAAAACATTTGATTTGGTTTTTCATCGTGTTTCTAGTACCACGAAGTAATGTTTTAATAAATTGAATAAGAAAAACATTAATATTTTAGTACTTACGTGTGAAATGAGATGCCATCTTTCATGTAATTCACAATACAGCTGTTATTTTTACAAACAATCACTGAACAACGCGGCATTTTGTCAAAAATCACGAGCAGTGAAGACGTCACAAGGTGACATTCGACTAATTACCGAAATTGTCATCAGGCCACTTTGCGACCAGATGCGTTCGCAAGTGCCACGCCTCCTTGCCATATCTCCTGTTGTTTATATGATCCGAGGGCCAACTAAAACATCAATTATCACATAAGTAAGTAGAATAAGATGCGTTAGAACCGATGCCAAATCTAGAACGCATGTCTTCAGCACACATGGAAGGATTTCGTCAGGCTCACTCGACTCAACTTGTGTCATTTGAACATATGGCGTGGAGCACTCACACTGCCAAATATTTGGCAGTGTGCTCTTCCTGTCATCAAGAGGCGAGTTGGAAAGTCCTCTCTGTGCAGAGATGGGCGTGATGGCTGACAGAAGTTCCCTCGGACAGCCTTGGTGAGATACCAGAATGCACGAGTTTCCGAAGGAAGGTGAACTAGTGTTCGCGACGTCTTGTTACAAACGTAGGAAGACCTCGCACCGTGCCTGCGCCTGCGCATTTGAGACGTCTTATGCGTTGAACGTCCTTTTGACCGCTGGCGAGATCCTCGTGAGCTCCGTGGGCGACACTCAGCATTGAACACCGACGTAAAACGAACGCTTCCCGTACCTTCTACTAATTATCCTTTGTATCGTCATCTTAATTTCTACATATGATTATATTAATTGGAATCGAATAAATCTATAAGTAATACAGTCTACGCCTATATCTTTCAACAACAAAAGTGGTCCTTCGATGGAAAAGGAACCAGAAGCATATCAGCAATTAAATCTAAGCGTCATTGTGGCAGCCATTATGTACACTTGAAAATACTTCCGAATTAAAAGAATGCGGATATGCGGAAAGGGAAAACAGCACTGAGTGAGTTCGTTCCAATTCCTTTCTCATACTTATATATCATCCAATTTTCAAAGAATTCAGAATTGTGTCATATTTCTACTGCATTTTTCGTAAAATTATTTTTAGACATAATATATAATTATTGAGCATAAAAACTTTTCATCTACTTTCATCTACGTTTCAACAATAATCGTTAGATTATTCTTACAACATTGTTCTATAGATAAGCGCCTAATAAGCTTAATATTTCATTACATTTATACATATTGCATATTCATTAGGTGTTCGTTCTTATTACCTACGGGTACCCACTTATAAAATAAAATAAAAATTACAGCCTTACTTATAACATTTATTAGCTTATTTAGTTCACGTCAATTTATGTGAGTAAAGCGTATAATTATTATTTATTATTTGTTTTAATTAAGAGTGTAAAGAATTAAAATGGCTAGTCATTCCCTTAAAGAACTAATTAAAAAACGTGGAGGCCTTAAAGCAAAACTCACATCGTTTAGTAATTTTTTGAATCTTATAAAAGGTACTGTTGTCTTATCTGAACTACAAAAATCGGAACTGGAATGCCGGCTTAGAAAAATTGATGCGGTATACGACCAATTTGACGCGTTACAGATGGAGATTGAGGCATTGTCGGAGTAGGTTGACGACGAATACAACGAACGCCTCCAATACGAAGAACAATATTATTCACTCCTTGCTTTGGCTCGTAATATGATGGATGCTGCTACATCAACGTCTTCTAGGGCAGGTTCCGAGACAGGCGACCATGAAGGCAGCTGTGCACTAAAATTCCATCTGCCTGTCATCAACGTGCCGAAGTTCAGCGGTGACTTTCAGGAATGGTTGGAATTTCGAGATACGTATCTTTCAATTATCCATAATAATAATAACATCACAGACGTACATAAATTTCACTACTTACGAGCATCTTTGAAAGGTACTGCGTCGTTAATTATTCAAAGTTTAGACGTAACGGCAAATAATTATCCAATTGCATGGCAATTATTAACAGAGCGTTATGATAACATGCGTCTTTTAATCAACAATCATATACAAGTCTTATTAAGTACAAAAAATATATCCTATGAAAGTAGTTTAGAAATAAGAAATCTTATTGATGTGAAGAACAAAAATTTAAGAGCACTTGCAACATTAGGTGAACCTGTCGATCACTGGGACACGATTATTGTTTACATAATGTCAAAAAAATTAGATTCGGTTACGAATCGGCTATGGGAAGAATACAGATGCAGCTTAAATTTTAACTCACCAAGTTAACAGCAATTCATTAAATTTTTAAACAATAGGTGTGATGTATTGGATACATTGAATGCTGGAGTAACTAGACCCATTATACACAACATCAAACACTCAAAACTTCAATCACACCCTTTAAAATATAACAATAATAATTATAACAGTTCATTTAGCAAAAAAGAGTTAGTAAAAAGTGACAAAAAAGATTATAATAAAAACATTACATGTCCTATGTGTTCACAAAATCATTTCTTCTTTGCATGCCCTTCATTCATTAAACTTGATGTAGATTCTCGTATAAAGAAAGCCACCGAAAGTAGAGTATGTACGAATTGCTTACGTCCAGATCATATCCGTAACCACTGTTGATTATCAAATTGCAAGTATTGCAATTCTAGGCATAATACTCTTTTGCATAAAGATAATTTCAATAAAGAGCCATCTTCTTCAAATGTAGCACTTTCGACAAATATTAATTCATCTTCTAACAATGCTTACGTCATATTATCTACAGCGTTGGTACGTGTAAAGGACAAAGACGGAAAGCATCACACGGCCAGACTTCTGCTTGATAATGGAAGCACTTGTAATTTTATTACGGAAGATATGTGTAATAAGCTTAGTTTGGTAACATATAACACTGATTCCACTATATCTACAATTAATAACCAAGTCATACGGGCCACTCAAATATGCGAACTAACTTTTAAGTCATACTTTAGCGATTACAAAGCAAATATTACTTGTTACATCCTTCCAAATATTTCACACACCCAACCCAATTCGTACGTAAACATTGAGAATATACCAATTCCTTCAGAAATAAAATTAGCCGACCCTAAATTCAACCTGCCATGTTCTATTGACATTTTAGTGGGTGCAGAAATATTTTGGTCAGTCTTAAATGCTGAAAGCTACAACATTGGTCCGACATATCCAAAATTACATTCCTCAAAACTTGGATGGCTTTTATCTGGATGCATATATAGTAACGACGTTCAAACTCGTAATGTATGTCATCATACATTGAACTGTAATGAAGAATTTACTCTTGCAAAATTTTGGGAGTTAGACTCAATTTCATCTCAGTATTCATATTCTCAGGAAGAAAAAGCTTGCGAAGAAATGTTTAATAATACTACGTATCGCACTTCATCTGGTCAATTTGTAGTGACGATACCGTTGAAGAACACACCAGATTGTCTGGGTGATTCATATACCTTGGCTAAGCGAAGGTTTCTTGCAATCGAGCGTAAGTTTGAACGAGACTCTCAATACAAGCAAAATTATCACGAATTTATTAGAGAATATATTAATCTAGGTCACATGACCCACAACTTACCTAATTCACATTCCACAAATAAATATAATTATTACTTGCCACACCATGTTATTCTACGAGAGTCGAGTACAACAACAAAATTACGCGTTGTATTTGATGCATCCGCTTCTACGGTATCAGGTAAGAGCTTCAACGATATACAAATGGTGGGTCCAAAAACACAAGATGACCTTATGTCTATATTATTACGATTTCGTCAATATAAATATGCTATAACTGGAGATGTAGAAAAAATGTATAGATCTATTTTGTTGCACGAATCACAACGCACCTTACAACAAATCATATTTAGATTTAACACAAACGAGTCCTTCAAAACATATACTCTTGATACACTTACCTACGGAACCCCATGGGCCCCTTATTTAGCCACTAAATGTTTAGTGTCCCTCGCCAAAGATACTCCTAACTTGTAAGTACAATATGCCATTAAACATGATTTTTATATGGATGACTATTTGGGTGGCGGGGACTCTATTGAGTCCGTTATCGCTTTGGTCAAAGAAATAAAGAATATACTAGAGTCCGCGAAATTTCACTTGCGTAAATGGCAATCAAATAGCCAAACAATTATAAACAATATAACGAATGATGATAGAAATGATCAACATAAAACTCTCAATCTTGATTCTTCTCCTTCAAAAACATTAGGTTTATTCTGGAATACCTCTCACGATACTTTTTATTTTTCAATTAACCACACCTTTACACATAAATACACAACACGTAATATTTTATCTTTCATAAGTCAAGTTTTCGATCCTTTGGGTCTGGTTGGACCGTGTATTTTACAGGCAAAAAATATATTACGACAGCTGTGGGTGCATAAATGTGGCTGGGATGATGAGGTTCCACCGCAAATTGTATCGGAATTCAATAATTTTGTTAACTCTCTTTCTCACATAAACCTCATACATATACCACGTTGGATATCGCAAGATGATCTTCGGGAAATACAGTTACACGTATTTACCGATGCTTCAGAACGTGCATATGGTGCATGTGTTTATGTAAGAACAGTCTCAACTAACGGATTAGTGCAAGTTTGTCTTTTAACATCAAAAAATAAGGTGTCGCCTCTAAAGCCTACAACAATACCTCGCTTGGAGTTATGCGGCGCTTTACTAGGCACAAGACTCTATAAAAAAGTTATAGAGTCTTTAACAATAGGGTTCAACAGTTGCTTTTTTTGGTGTGATTCTACAATTGTTTTGGGTTGGCTTTCCACAGAGTCAAGTTCTCTTAAGCAATTTGCACGAAATAGAGTTAATGAGATACTAGAAATTACAAAGGGACATACCTGGGGTTATGTGCCGTCTAAGCTAAACCCTGCTGATCTGGCTTCTCGTGGGGTGAATGCTGATTTCCTCAGCGCTTCCGCACTTTGGTGGAAGGGCTCAGAGTTTTTAAATAACTTAATTTTAAAAATTCCTTCATCTCCAAACATACATACAGTAACACTTCCAGAGCTTACACTTCATATTGATTTAAAACTACAAAATAATACCAATTCACTGCATCAATTAATTTATCGTTCATCAAATTATAAAAAACTAGTAAGAGTATTTGCATACGTTCAACGTTTCATTTATAATTGCAGAAATAAGGCATCTAAACATAATAAATGCCTAACTTTATCAGAGCTACGATCATCACAACAACATCTTCTGAGTTATTCTCAACAGGAAATGTTTCCTGAGGAATACGCCTTACTTAACGCATCCAAAACAGTATCAAAGAGTAGCAGACTAAAATCACTTACTCCCTTCCTCGATTTAGATAACCTTATAAGAGTAGGTGGTAGAGTCAGTAATTCATGTTATACGTATGATATTAAGCACCCGGTGGTGTTGTGTTCAAAGCATCATTTAACTAAACTTATTTTTGAAGCTAAACATAAAGAATTATTTCATGCTGGCCCTCAATTAATCTTATCTAACATTAAACAAAATTTTTGGCCTCTAGGGGGAAGGAATTTATCAAAATCAATAGTTCGTGGTTGTATTCGTTGTAAAAGATTTAATGCTAAATCAATACAACCCATAATGGGTAACTTACCTGTTGAAAGAACGTGTCTCGAATTTCCTTTCCTCAACACAGGTGTCGACTTTTGTGGACCTATCCTGATAGCTGACCGCAAGGGACGTGGTTGTCGATTGCAAAAGGTCTATATTTGCGTTTTTATCTGTTTCGCAGTCAAAGCCGTGCACCTGGAGCTTGTTACGGACCTTACCAAGGAGGCGTTTTTAGCAGCACTCAACCGTTTTATATCACGGAGGGGTAAACCTCAAAACATATATTCTGACAATGGCACAACCTTCGTAGGAGCCAGCAACGAACTTACTCGATTCCTAAACTCGAATAATATTTACATACAGGCCAATTTAGCAGAACTTAATATTAACTTTAACTTCATACCGGCATATACTCCCCATTTTGGCGGCATTTGGGAGGCGGCCGTTAAATCGGTAAAAACTCTTTTACGTCGCGTTTTAAACTTAACACATCTAGTATATGAAGAACTTTCCACATGTTTGTTTCAGATAGAGGCAATTCTGAATTCTAGACCTCTCACACCTCTATCCACAGATCCTTCCGACCTTACTTTTTTGTCACCAGCTCATTTCCTCATTGGACGGCCACTTATGTCTATACCATAATCTTAACTTGAAGATGCTAATATTAATCGCATTCAACGCTTTCAGAGAATTGAAAAGCTTAGACAGCATTTTTGGAGGCGATATTCACATGAATATATATTCCAATTAAAGCAAAAGACTAAATGGCACGCTTCATCTGGCCATTTGAATATAGGTGACCTGGTTTTGGTCAGGGACCAAAATGCACCGCCTCTATTATGGCTCTTGGGACGAATCACTAAACTAGCAAAGGGTAGTGACGGAGTATCCAGAGTTACTGAAATACGAACAAAGAAGGGACTTATAGTTCGAAGCTTTAACAACCTTTGTCCCCTTCCACTTAATCAGTCTTGAAGACTACGCTTCAACGCCGGGGAGTATGTTCGCGACGTCTTGTTACAAACGTAGGAAGACCTCGCACCGTGCCTGCGCCTGCGCATTTGAGACGTCTAATGCGTTGAACGTCCTTTTGACCGCTGGCGAGATCCGCGTGAGCTCCGCGGGCGACACTCAGCATTGAACACCGACGTAAAACGAACGCTTCCCGTACCTTCTACTAATTATTCTTTGTATCGTCATCTTAATTTCTACATATGATTATATTAATTGGAATCGAATAAATCTATAAGTAATACAGTCTACGCCTATATCTTTCAACAACACTAGTTTCTCCCCGATTTTATTTTATTTTATTTTATTCTTATTGGAAAACTTACAGCTAACATTAACAGTAAATAAATGAATAACAACTAGAAGGCCATTTAAAAGTTTTCACCTATAGACAATATGAACTTAAAAACAATAATTCCAGTCGGTAAAAGATAAACATCGATTAAGACAAATACAGTAAATTAACTAAATTAAACAGAAAAACATTCAATAAAAGAATTTTTTCGCTAAAATATTTTTGATTCGAGAAACACTGGTACTAAACAGATATAAGTCAACGCTATTGGAAATGTCATTAAGAGTTCTGCATGCACGTATTATAAAAGAATTTTGCCTGTATTTATTCCGGGTATGCGGCACGTGGAGTAAGCGAGGCTTTCTTAATAGGGTAGCTCTTGTTGTAAAGCCTAATTTACTCAGTAGCTCCGGACAGTCAATATGACCATTTGCCAATTTAAAAAGATAAATCATATCTGCTATGCGCCTACGTTCGTGCAGAGGCAAAATATGAAATTTTTTACATCGCGAAATGTATATTTATATCGTTTAATGTAGAAAACGCTTTTGTACTTCCTCAACCCTACCTATATAAATGTTATAATTTGGATTCCACACTTGAGAGGCGTACTCTAAATGGCTGCGAACAAGAGCGCAATAAAGTATCTTATATGTTTTAATATTATGAAAATCAGTGGAAAATCTCAAAACGAATCCAAGTGCTCTATTGGCTTTTTAATGATATTGTCAATATGTGCATCAAAAAGTAATTTAGAATCGAAAAATACACCAACATTCTTTACTGACTGTAATCTCTCTATAATAGTGTCTTGTAATTTGTAGTGAAAGACAGTGGGATTGGGTTTACGGGTAAAAGTAATGATAAAACACTTGGACACATTCAAGTCAAGTTTATTGCGTGAACAATATCGTTCAAGTTCATTGAGATCACGCTGCAGACCAAGGCAGTCAGAAGTATTTGTAATGGGACATAAAATTTTCATGTCATCAGCATAAAGGATTATTTTGGAGTAAGTGAAGCAGGAACCTATATCATTTATAAAAATCGCAAAGAGCAAAGGACCTAATAGAGATCCCTGCGGTATACCTGAATGGATTTGCACAGTTGCTGACGTATAACCATTGAGTACTACTGTCTGACAACGATTCTCAATATAAGATTTAAACCACCTAAACAGGTCGCCGCTGATACCTACCTCGAGTAGTTTTCTGAGAAGTATAACGTCATCTAAACGGTCAAACGCTTTACTGTAATCAGTGTAGACTACGTCAACTTGTAAGCGCTCAGGCATGATGTTAGTTAAATAGTCAGAACAGACAATAAGGTTCAAAACCGTGGATCTACCTTTTAAATAGCCGTGTTGATAATCACTGAGTGTTTGTTTGATGCCATGATATACAGACGTGTATACGATTTTCTCAAAGATTTTGTTGAATGAACAAAGCTTGGATATTGGGCTATAGTCTTCTACACGGTCCTTTGGACCACTTTTATGGATGGGGGTAATAAATGCAGATTTCCAAATAAGAGTTACTATTCCTTCCTTGAGAGAACGTCTGTATATTATTGTTAACGGTATAGTCAAGCTTTTCAAATTTTGTCAAATTTTGCAAATATGCTCTTACTTTGCGTTGACAATGACCTAGACCTAGCGCTAGTGTTTATAACCTGGAACCTTGATACATCAGCCCAGGCTCCGTAGCACTTGTGCTTATCCTTTCAGCTGCGGAGATTCTAACCGTAATACTCCGTTGACTGCGGAGTTGTTTAATAAAATGGACGACTGATTGCGTCCAATCCGTTTAAACGCAAATATCTTGATTTTGATATATCGAATACCATAATATGTATACATTTCTGAATTCTCTATGAAATTTACTATTAACGAGTACATATGTTTAATAAAGTTTTAAAGTAATTAGTATAACTAAATATTGAATAAAGTCAAAACTATCATATTTCTCAATGACACAAAGTTTTTTAATAGTTCAATTTTATTTTATTTTAATCTTACATCTATTGTTTGCAATATTTTATGTGCAAAATCATAGGCTACAATACAATTTTTTAACATAAAACGCAATAATAATAAGCTTACAAGAACCCACAATCAACTTACACCCATGTAGAATGTAGTTCGGACCAGATGCGGCATAATGCGGCGTAATGCTTTAGTCAATAAAAATAGTTTTTTTTTTATTTCATTATAATGATTCAGTCTTGAACCTCTCTTTTTCTTTACATGATTCAGTCATCTTTCAATAGGTCTTGCTAATTTTTAGAAATCTCATAAAGTATTTCATGAGTACTCTTAATGCCGATATCAAAATTTTAGTCGTAAGTGCCATATTTATTGAAAAATTAATTACTTTATTTGAGCAAACAAACTTTAACAGCACTTGTATAGAAATAAAGATTCATTCATTCCTTTAAAACCATAAAACCACTCAAGGGTCACTCCCGCTGATGTAGAGTTATAAATAACGTTTTTTGTAAACAATACCCAATGCACCATAATATGTGTCGAGTGACAGAGGCGCCGTGAGGTGCGCAGCGGTTATGTAACATTTCCAATAACCAACAACATTATTTCTCCAAAAGTTAACATATTTCCTTTAACACAAATAATAGCTACGAAATAATAAAATTTAAAATAAATATATCTCTTCCTGAAATAAATAAAATATTATTTATGTATATTTTTAAAGAACCCATTTCTTATGCATTATACAAAAATATGCCTCAATTGAAGTCCGATTCTGCACTTTTTTGTGCATCATGTACTAGTTCATTAAAACATTTTTTATACGTGGTAGAGCCATGCTGCAGTTATATTAGTAGTATAGTTGTAGCACGAATAGGCCGGCTCGACCGGGGAAGGAGCACGCACTCACCGAACACCAGCGTGAAAAGCTTCTGTGTTTCGTATGGTGAGTGTAGAGAACCGGAGACCCTTTTTACTGGAAACGAGGCGTTCCATCTTAGTCCTCACGGGTGACACGCATCTGCATTTTTATTTGTAATCGAGGATAGATGTAGATGTCTATGGGCCGCAGCAACCACAACAGGTGGACTGCGTGCTCGTTTGTCACCCTATCCTATAGAAAAAAAACATACAAAATAAAGAGGTGTATTCATTTCAACGATGAGAGCCGTGGTGGTTCAGAAGAGCCCTAGTAGCTCAGATGGTTAGCTCTCGCTGTAAATTTCACAGTACGCTAGCAAGCCGGGTTCGATCCCCGCTAGCAATAATGAAATTGTTAATTGCAATTTTAAGTGCTGATCTACCACGTGCTCGGCGGTGAAGAAAGACATTGTGAGGAAACCTGCACGTCTGTGAAATAAGAAAATAAATATTTCGATGACATGTGAAGTTCGCCAACACGCATTGGGGCAGCGCGACGGAAACTTCTTTGCCCTAAAACCCTCTGAGAAATAAGGGGATGCCTTTGCCCAGCTGTGGGGCGTAAAAAGGCTGTAACTTAACTAACTTAAGTATTCATTTCGACGATGGGAGAGCCCTGGTAGCTGAGATTGTTAGCTCTAGCTTTAAATTTCACGGTACGCTAGCACACCGGGTTCGATCCCCGCCGGCATCAATGAAATTATTAATTGCAAATTTAAGTCCTGATTTACCTCTTGCTCGGCGGTGAAGGAAAACACCATGAGGAAGTCTGACTGTCTGAGAAATAAAAAAAAATATTTTCAAGGCATATGCAGTTCGCCAACACGCATATGGGCAGCGCGGCGGATACTGCTTTGCCCTAAAACCCTTTCAGAAGTGAGGGAAGGCCCAGCAGTGGGACGGAAGTAGGCTGTGTAACTTAACTAACTTAACAATTTTGACGATGATAGTCTGAAATAATTAGCTGAACAAATTGTAGCTAGGCAACAATAAAAACTAAATGGATGGATGGACATAAGTATAAAATTGAATAAATATATATCATAGGTACTCATTTCTTTAAAGAGCTCCTGGTACTTGTTGGATTTACTGTATCTACAGTACAATTCATTTACGAATGGTACCTACTGTAGGTAGCAGCAATCTTGCTCTAGGTTGAAACATAACGCAACGTAATACGATTTGCAAAGTACATACAGATAAAATGTACATTAAAAAACCAATATAAGAAATTTGTGTCTGAGGTGACCTTAGAAACCACAACCTATTCATATTAAATTAAAAAAAATAAAAATTTAAAATATTAAAAAAACATTAAAATAAAAATATCAAAAAGCATATTATGTAAATACTTTCTAATTTTAAGTTTTAATAAATTGTTTAAAAAATTCCGAAGTCTTGTGTTAACATACATGACATATCCAAATGCCACATTCAATTTTTCATAAATCATCGAATAATCGTGGAGTCAACCAAGCTCCATTTTCTGCTCGAGGGCGCTAGATTCTTTACCATTCTAATCATTCAACCGAATTTGAACTTGATGCAGTATGGCAAACTTTAGTTCCTTTTTTCGCCACCCGCAAAACAGAGAACTAGAATTCACTACTGCGGACGTCTCAAAATGCACCTACTGCGTATTTACATTAAAATTTTGAAGATATTGCACTTTATCCTCATTTTGATGTACTAAAACTGTGAACGATGAACAATTACACATATTTTAACACAAAACTGACGGTCAACACTAAAATTTTACGTACATTTCAAGTCAACTTTCTTCAACCAGCATGTTAGTTCTAAGATAGCAGTTTGCTTCATACATATTAAAAAACGATTTTACACGTAATTAATACGATAAAACACAAAATGAGATGACAAATAAAAAGGTTACTTATCCAGGCATTGTCTTAACACAATTCACCACACAATAAATATAAATTAATACAAAATAATTACAAACAACTTCGTTGTTAGCGGGCGTCAATCACACTAATGGCTGACTCAAGGAACGGACGACATTCGAGAATGATTTAAATAAAATATACCTCTAAAGTGTATAAGTTGTGGGGTTTTAATGCTAGCCTTTTTTATCCTGAACACATTGACATATGGTAGAATGAGTTAGAAATAGCGCATAATGCTTTGTTTCTTCATTAAAAGAGCGGGTAAAAAATGTCTAACACTTGGACGCCCGCAGTCAACGGAGATATTTTCGTGTCCAAGTCTTGGACATCCGCAGTTGAGAGGTTAGAACGTGATGGTATTTTACAGGAGTGATAAAACCATGACTGAGATCTGCTTTCGATGGGCACCACAGAAGAAGGAATAAAATTTTCCATAACCAGAAATACCACAACAGCGACAGAATTGTCAACAACGTTGGGATCGTCCGGCGAGAAAAAAACCCAACCTCAAGGGTAAGTTGCAAAAAAAGACAGCATTCTATCCCAATCAGCCTATTTATAGAGCCAAATACGGCGGCAACATGCAGAATGCAACCGCGATGTTAACGTGAGTGGCACCACAATCCGGGCTATACAATGGTCCAAGGAGCCAAGAGGGTCGTCGAAGGAGACTTAAAATCTGTCCGGATGAGAGATCAACTGAAAATCCAATAGTGAAGGTGCATGTTCTGCATCTGGAATCCGAAGAAGCGAAGAAATTAGTTGTATTGGAACATATGCCAAAACAAAGTCATAAGCAGATCCCCTCACACGATCGGTTTGACGTGAATCGAGCCATTCGGCATGATGTGCGTTAAAATCGCCAAGTATTACGCTCTCTTCGGATAAAATCTGCTGTAGCAAGGAATCTGTAACCATTTCTACGTGGTCGATGAGTCGTTCTATGTGAGCACAACCGCTATGGGACCTATAGAGGTACCTATAGACGCGACGCGGTGGTTATGAATGCTTAGCAAGGGATTATCTATTACCAGTGCTGCTGGTAACCTCCAAGTGTAGTCACTTATTTAATTTTGCTACCACTTTTATTCCCGGTCTCCAACCACCTGCACTCATCAGACGAAACTTAGGAGCAGAGCTTCTACTTCATTCTGCTATTACGTGAGGTCTGCTATTACGTGGTACCACCCCGATTCTATCAAGCTCCTACGTGCTACAGTAAAGCAGCCGTGTGGCTCCTGTACTGTTATTGTTATGTCGTTCCGGTCCATAAAATGGAACCAAAAGAGCCATCGTAAATTACAGACTTATTAAGCTATTGCATAGCTTCTATCGCGGGCCTTGAGCGCGGGGACCGAATCTAGAAATTTATTCCGTAACGAAAAAACCTCACGCTCCCCACTTCTACGGGCACGGAGGTGTGGCTTGAAGGCCGTGCATTGTCTAACGATGGTCTAACGTCGTTTCTTTTCGGCAGTCTTCGACACGGTGTTTGTGTATAAATTGTTTTGAATATGAATGAACAAAAAGCATTTATTATTAATGAAGAAAGTCACAAAAAAATAGTGAAAGAAAATGAGTGAGTACTCATTTTCTTTCACTATTTTCGGTCGGTATATATATATATATATATGCATATTAGAGATGGGCCGAAATTCGGTACAAGAAAAATAATACCTACTTGCACTTATTTTAACTGAAATATAAGGTATATATATATATATATATATATATATATATATATATATATATATATATATATATCGTCGTGACTTGTTTACGCATTTACTTCAAATACCCCGCCCGCACACTGCAGGAAACATATAGGTACCTACGAAAAAAAACGTAACAAACTTCTGCCAGATAAGGCAGATCTTTGGTATTTTTGCACCATAACCTGAGTCTGGTAAATTTTAAATATGACTAGATAGATAAAAAAAGTTGGTTTAATATGATTGTTGAAAACAAATACCCTTTAATTGTAATAAAAAATACTTGAGGTTAATGAATGTGGAATTAAAAACATTATTTTTTTATTTAATTTACGGACTCTTATCCAGATGTCTACTAGGAGAATTAATGATAAGATAGGAACTGATTTAATATAAGGTTTACATTTACAATGTTCCGAAATAAATAAATAAATAATTGACCATGAGTGAGTAAAAATAATATCTTTTATTTCACAGTATCTAATGTTGTTATATAAGGTGCTTCTAAAATATATGCCACGGTTGTTTGTATGGAGACTTGGCCAATCAGCTGACCGATTTCCATACAAAGTGCAATTTTTTTTGAGAATTGACTATGGGTTCCTTGGGGAAAGTGGTACAGTATCATGAGTAGAACCACCAGTTGCAGCCATGGCATATTGTAGTTTAGAAGCACCTTATATTTCAGTTAAAATAAGTGCAAGTAGGTATTATTTTTCTTGTACCGAATTTCGGCCCATCTCTAATATGCATATATATATATATATATATATATATATATATATATATATATATATATATATATATATATATATATATATATTATATATATATATATATTCTCAAAAAAAATTGCACTTTGTATGGAAATCGGTCAGCTGATTGGCCAAGTCTCCATACAAACAACCGTGGCATATATTTTAGAAGCACCTTATATAACAACATTAGATACTGTGAAATAAAAGATATTATTTTTACTCACTCATGGTCAATTATTTATTTATTTATTTCGGAACATTGTAAATGTAAACCTTATATTAAATCAGTTCCTATCTTATCATTAATTCTCCTAGTAGACATCTGGATAAGAGTCCGTAAATTAAATAAAAAAATAATGTTTTTAATTCCACATTCATTAACCTCAAGTATTTTTTATTACAATTAAAGGGTATTTGTTTTCAACAATCATATTAAACCAACTTTTTTTATCTATCTAGTCATATTTAAAATTTACCAGACTCAGGTTATGGTGCAAAAATACCAAAGATCTGCCTTATCTGGCAGAAGTTTGTTACGTTTTTTTTCGTAGGTACCTATATGTTTCCTGCAGTGTGCGGGCGGGGTATTTGAAGTAAATGCGTAAACAAGTCACGACGATATATATATATATATATATATATATATATATATATATATATATATATATATATATATATATATATATATATATATATATATATATATCACAATATTGATTCTACGTCCTTTCATTTCGCATTATTGTAGCGTCCACCACTTGTACGCAATTTTAATACATTATGACTGCGAATATTGGTCCATTAAACAATTTCAAAGATAGTGTTTAACTCATTTCTTTGAAAATTTACCATATATCGATATACAAATATTCGTATATTGCCAGACGGAGGGAAACCAATCAGGACTCCCTTCCATATTACAAATTATCCAGAATCCCCGTAATATACATAGTTTTTAATTCATTCTCCTGCTTAAGGTGACACTAGTCGACATTATTTCCATAGAAATTTCGGAGGGGTTTTACTCCGCTGTTTGACAGTGTACATCAACAGTACATACAAGTGACAGTTAAACACGATATCGTTTTGTCTCATTATTAATTTTGTCTGTATGGAAACAGAATAGTAAAATAAAAAGTCATTAAAAAGTTAGGAGCTATCAGATTCGTTTTTATTGACAATTTTAACACAAATTTGGGCGTAAATTAGTAATAAAAGCAGTGTAAAATTTCCAAGACAAAGTCGGTACCGACACAGCTCAATTATCGAAGAATTCAATAAATTTTATTTGTCATTGATTTATGCAGTGTTTTTTTCATAAAACCCCTTCTTCCAAAGGCCTTTTCGTATTTTTTTACGCGCGCGTGTTTATATGAATTATCGTGCATCTCACTGAATAATGTTTCCCCCGGTGCGGTGCGGGAGGACGGAGGGAGGACACACATGCATGCGCGGTGACGCGCGCTTATTCTAGTTTTATTTGACTCAGTCAGCTGCGGCCTGTGACGTTCGTATGACTATAGACCCCTATGACCCCTGCTTGAACTTTGGATTTCGATACTACTCTGTTTGGCATAGAAATTGATAGTATTGAAAGAGATGATGCGTTTTGGATGGCAGACAAAATTTTAAAATTAGATAGCTTTTATCAGAAATATGTTTTGCCGGAACTGATAGATCCCCGTTACCCTCGCAAACTACAATTTAGAGATCGAATGTAAATCAAATTTATATAAGCACAGACAAAAATAGCGGAATATAAATAAAATTTTGAAAAAAAAACGATCTCAAAATTTTATTAATGTTCCGCTAATTTTATCTGTACTTACCTGTGTCAATTTGATTTACATTCGATTATAATTATATTCTCAGACGTGCAGGTTTCCTCAATATGTTTTCCTTCACCGCCGAGCACGTGGTAAATCAGCACAATTGCAATTAACAATTTCATTAGTGCCGGCGGGGATCGAACTCGGGTCTGCATGTCTGAGAAATTAAAAAATATATATTTCGAAGACATGTGAAGTTCGTCAACACGCATTGAGGCAGCTTGGCGGACATTTCCTTGCCTTAAAACCCTCTCAGAAATTAGAGGAGGCCTGTGCCCAGCAGTGGGACGTATATAGGCTGTAACTTTATTTTTTTTACTTTTATAAATATATTATTTTACCGACGAAAATTTTAAAGAAAAATAAAAAATAAGCAACCGACAACCTCCTAGGCCCCTAGGTGACTTGCGAGATGTCAGTGTAACGAAACAAAACGGCCCAGAAAAACAGACTTTCCAACTGATAGCTAAATCAGCACGCAACAATTTCATTGGTGCCAGTGGGGATCGAACCCGGGTTGTTCCCGTACTGTGATACTTATAACGAGCGCTAACCATGTGAGCAACCACGGCTCTCAACGACATCGTTCCGTTCGTGTACAGCACAGTACAGAACAGTACAGAAATTTGTCATCTATGAGAGTGAATTTTATCTGTGTACTCTGTAACAAATAACTATATAGAAAAAAATGTGAAAATGACATTTCGCCATTTTTGTTTGTGTACTGGTTAGGAACTCGATCAAAAATTTGATGATTTTTCTGTTTTTATACGTTATTTCTAAAAAATGTGAAAATGACTATTCGCCATTTTTGTTTGTGTACTGGTTAGGAACTCAATCAATAATTTGATAATTTCTCCGTTTTTATACGTTATTTCTAATGTTATTTTACATAAAATTAATTGTGAATATATTTTCTTTAGGAAATATGTATCATTACGACGATTCAGAAATGTTTACATATAATAATTTACCTCGAAATTCACTATACGCGATTATCGTTTATTGATTATATTGTTGTGTGAATAAGTCAACTAGCGCCATCTAGTGTCAGGAACGAGAGCGAGGGGAGCTTTGCAGAGAATGACATCACAGATCTCCCAACCGACAGCGCCACCCGAAGAACTAAGTTTCTAGAAAATCTATACTCGAAATCTCGGTACCTTGCGCGTGTTTACTTGAACATTCCGGATATTTTGCTAATTTAAATAAATAGGTGGCGCAAGATGCGATTGGGGCAGAGTTGATTTGACGAAACAAGCGAAGCTTCGGAGCGGAATTAAGTGAATTAGTGTTTTTAATTATTAGTGTTTTTAACTCTAGTTTGTGTAAAGTAAAGTGTTAATTTAGGTAATTTTATCGGCAATTTTTATTGTCACGAACCCTAAGCTCGTAACAATTGGTGTCAGAAGTCGGATAAAATAATGCCGATTTTACCTAAGGAGGAAACGGAGGGTGTCCGTACCCGAAGTCAACGCCAGCAGGAGACGGACCAGAGGAGATTTGGTGTTGCAACGCCGCAGATGTCTGAGGGCCAGCCGCCGGCCACGGAAGCCGGTCCATCAGCAGCTTCTACGTCTGTGACATTTGACTTAGGTGCTCTGATGGTGATGCTGCAGGAGCAGGCTCGCCGACAGGAGGAGCAGGCTCGCCGACAGGAGGAGCAGGCTCGCCGACAGGAGGAGCAGGCCCGTCAGTTGAAAGAGCAGCTGCAGAGCGGACAAGAGGAACAGGCCCGCCGACAGGAGGAACAGGCCCGTCGGTTGGAAGATCAGCAGGCGGAACAGGCCCGTCGCTTAGAAGAGCAGCTCAAACGCGATAGGGAGGAGCAGATGCTTCTCATGAAGGACCTTCACGCTACCTTCGGGAAAGAGATAAGGGAGGTGAAGGATAAGGTTGCTCAACATGATAACCGCCTGTCGGAAGCTGAGACCCAAATCAACCAAGTTAAGAAAACGCTGGATGAACTCAAACTTGGAGATGGAATTGCAGCCCCCGCAGTAGCTACTACACCTTCGCTACGTGGGTTCAAGGTACCACCGTTCGACGGGACTTCTTCCTGATCGGCCTACAAAATCCAGTTCGAGGCCGTCATGGAGGCAAACGGCTGGAATAAAAGCCAGGCCATGACTGCACTCACCTTAGGCCTGCGCGACCAAGCCTTAACCGTGTTGGAAGCTCTCGGTAAGAAAGTGACCTACGAGCAGCTCCTTGAGGCATTGGAGGCGAGATATGGTGACGCTCACCTGGAACACGTCTTTCGCGCGCAGCTTAAAGATCGCGTGCAACGCAGCAACGAAAACCTGCAGCAGTGGGCCCTTGAGGTGGAGAAGATGGTTCGAAAAGCATACCAGTCTGTACCTGCGCTCATTGAAGGGAACCTGGTGCAGACATTCATCGACGGCATCCGCGACCTGGAAGTCAGAGCTGCTGTGAGGCTTGGGCACCACGAGACGCTTAAGGACGCCTTGGCCCATGCACTGGAGGTAGAAGCCGTGCGGCAGGATCATCGTTCCCATCGCGTCAGGGAGGTTGCAGCAGCTACAGTTCGCGACCGCAACAAAGGATACAGCCCTAGGTGCTATGGCTGTGGGGAAAAGGGCCATCTTCGATCCAGCTGCCCTAAGCGAACCCTAGAAAGGGAAGGTGAACGATCCGAGGAGGGTAGTGCGGCCAACAGCACCGCCCAGCAGCAGCAGGGAAACGAGTAAAAGCCAGAACTGCGGGGCGGGTGCTGGCTGATGTTAAAAGAGCCCCAAGGATCTCGATCTCACAAACCCATGATGGGAACAGTCTAATCATCAAGGGCGAGGTCAACGGAATGCCGTGTAAACTGACCATAGACACTGGAGCCTCTCGTACGGTTGTTAGTTCCCAACTTATAAGTCATTTCCTTGGGGACTCCGCATACAACCGAGAACGCATTAATTTGGTAACAGCCACCGGTCAGCGTATACCCGTCCGTGGAGAGAAGGAGATGGAGTTGAAGCTAGGCAACGTGATCTACCTGCATAATGTCATCGTGGCTGATATAATGGACGACTGCATCCTAGGCCTAGACTTTATGAGAAATAATTGTTGTGAGATCGACGTTAAGCAAGGTGTTTTGAAATGTGGACAGGAGGAACTTTTTATGGAAGGTGCGTTACCAGGGAACGTGTACAGCATTAAGAAGATTGTTCTTCCGCCGAGATCGGAAACGAATGTTCCGGTTAGTCTTCCTCGAAACGCTGGGCAAGCCCACCGTTGTGTACTTGTGGAAAGGGTAAACAATGACCTTCCATGGAAAGTAGTTCGAACCTTGGTCACGACCACTGACATCTCCATCATTTTTACGTGGTAGAGCCATGCGGCAGTTATATTAGTAGTATAGTTGTAGCACGAATGGGTCGGCTCGACCGGGGAAGGACCACGCTCTCACAGAATACCAGCGTGAAATAGTAGCTTAATGCTGCTGTATTTCGTATGGTGAGTGTAGAGAACCGGAGACCCTTTTTACTGGAAATGAGGCATTCCATCTCAGTCCTCATGGGTGACAACGCATCTGCATTTTGATTTGCAATGGAAGATAGATGTAGATGTCTATGGGCCACAGCAACCACTTACCATCAGGTGGACTGTGTGCTCGTTTGTCACCCTATTCTATATAAAAAAAAAAATCTCAGGAGTACGTGTGCTGAACCTTTGCGACCGGGACCAGATTATAGAAAAAGCACACTAATCGGTACTTGTGAGGAAGTGGATTGGTTACGTCGGTGCCAATATATATCGAGTGGGACCCCCAGCAAGAATTCAGAAACGAGAGTGACCACACTTTTGGAAAACTGTCGCAGTGTTCTCTCCCCGAACGAATTGGTCAAGGCGAAGAAGTTGTTACTCAAGTACGCCGATGTATTCTCATCAAACGATGCTGACATAGGAAAGACTGGCTTAGTTCAACACAAAATAAACACAGGAGAAGAATTGCCTATCCGTCAGCGGCCAAGAAGATTGCCGGTAGCACGTGAAAAGGAAGTGGAAACCATGATTGAAGGAATGGTGAAGGATAGTGTTATCGAACCTTCCTCTAGTCCATGGTGTTCACCAGTGGTGCTGGTGAAAAAGAAGGATGGCAGCATGCGGTTCTGTGTTGATTACCGCCGTCTGAACGACGTTACAAAGAAGGACAGCTATCCCTTGCCAAGAATTGATGACACGCTGGACATGCTTACAGGAGTAAAATGGTTTAGCACGCTGGATCTAAAAAGTGGCTACTGGCAAGTTGAAATTGACCCTAAGGACAAGGAGAAAACTGCGTTCTCGATGGGAAAGGGCCTGTGGCAATTCAAAGTAATGCCGTTTGGGTTGTGCAATGCTCCAGCAACGTTTGAAAGGCTAATGGAACTTGTACTTACCGGGCTAATTGGCGATGCCTGTCTGGTCTACTTGGATGACATCATCATCTTGGGCCGTACGTTTGAGGAACACCTTCAAAACCTGGAACGCGTGCTTATGAAGATTCAGAGTGCCAACCTCAAGTTGAGCCCGAAGAAATGTTCACTATTCCAACGGCAAGTTAACTTTTTGGGGTTTGTAGTATCGGAAGAAGGTATCCGCACAGATCCAGAGAAAATCGCCGCTGTCAAGGATTGGCCGGTTCCAAAAGACAAGACGCAGGTTAGAGCATTTTTGGGTTTGTGCTCCTATTACCGGCGATTCGTGAAGAACTTTGCACTTATACGTGGTAGAGCCATGCTGCAGTTATATTAGTAGTATAGTTGTAGCACGAATAGGTCGGCTCGACCGGGGAAGGACCACGCTCTCACAGAATACCAGCGTGAAATAGTAGCTTAATGCTGCTGTATTTCGTATGGTGAGTGTAGAGAACCGGAGACCCTTTTTACTGGAAACGAGGCATTCCATCTTAGTCCTCACGGGTGACAACGTATCTGCATTTTGATTCGTAATCGAGGATAGATGTAGATGTCTATGGGCCACAGTAACCGCTTACCATCAGGTGGACTGTGTGCTCGTTTGTCACCCTATCCTATAAAAAAAAAAAAAAAAGATATAGCCAAACCTCTGCACAAGCTAACCGAGGAGAAGCGACATTTCTGCTGGGATGAAAGTTGCAATATCGCATTCCAGGAGCTCAAGGACCGTCTGTGCAAAACACCTATTTTGGGATACCCTGATGCAAGCAAAGAATTTATAGTTGACACAGACGCAAGTGATATAGGACTTGGCGGTGTGCTGTCTCAACGGAATGGTGACCAAGAGTTCGTGATAGCGTACTTCAGCAAGTCGTTGTCAAAACCGGAAAGGAACTATTGTGTCACAAGACGCGAATTGCTCGCTGTGGTAAAGTCGTTGCAGCATTTCAGCAAATATATTCTGGGACGAAAGTTTCACTTACGGACTGACCATGCTGCACTAAAATGGCTATTGCAGTTTAAAAACCCAGAAGGACAAGTTGCGAGGTGGATTGAACTACTGCAGGAATACGACTTTGAGATCGAACATCGCAGCGGGAAATCTCATGGCAACGCAGATGCATTGTCAAGAAGACCTTGTCCTGAGGATTGCAAACATTGTACTAGGCAAGAGAGTAAGGAAGTGGTATCCGTGAGGATGCTCAGGGCAGACCACCTCAGCAACGAGTGGAAGGACAGCTTACTACATGCACAGCAGGAAGATCCGGACATCAAGCCGATTCTGGAATGGATAAAGGCCAGTGCCCCCAAGCCCAAGTGGAGTGACGTCTCAGCGATGAGTTCGACCACTAAAAGCTATTGGGCCCAGTGTGACAGCTTGCTGCTTCAGGATGGAGTTCTGTGTCGTAAATGGGAAAACGTTCGGGGAGACAGCTGTCATTTGCAAATGGTTGTCCCTAAAGCTAAAGTACCGAATGTTCTACAGCTGTACCATAATGATTGTTCAGGAGGCCATCTGGGAGTTAAACGAACCCTACTGAAGATCCGAGAAAGTTTTTACTGGGTCTACTGTCGAAACAATGTCGAGGACTGGTGTCGCAAATGTACAAGTTGTGCGGCTGTAAAGGGACCTCAGACTCGTAGTAGAGGTGCATTGAAGTTGTACAATGTGGGTGCACCATGGGAGAGAATAGCCATTGACGTGGCGGGGCCGTTTCCGGAGAGTGAAAGCGGTAACAAGTATTTCATGGTTGTGATTGATTACTTCACTAAGTGGCCAGAAGTCTTCGCCATTCCAAATCAAGAAGCTTCAACAGTTGCAGATAAACTAGTTCATGAAGTCTTCTGTCGTTTTGGAGTACCTTTAGAGATTCACAGCGATCAAGGAAGGAATTTTGAGTCTCAAATATTCCAGGAAACTTGCCGAGTTATGGGTACTCATAAAACAAGAACGACTTCTTATCACCCGCAATCTGATGGAATGGTGGAACGATTTAATCAGACATTGGAGAGGTACCTAGCAAAAGTTGTAGAGAATCGGCAACGAGATTGGGACAAGCACATACAACCGTTTTTGTTGTCATATCGGAGTTCTGTTCACGAAAGTACAACAATGACACCAGCTTTCGCAAACTTTGGAAGAGAATTACGGCTACCTGCGGACCTGATCACCGGGATACCACCTGATGCCCCACGCAGTATAACCGATTATGCAAATGACTTGCGGAACAAAATGAATGACATTTATGAGCACGTCAGACAATCGGGCCAGCAAATGTCTGAGAAAATGAAAACCCGGTATGACCGCAAAATGAACAATAAAGGGTTCAACGAAGGTTCATTAGTGTGGTTGCACAATCCAGTCCGCAGCAAAGGGAAATCTCCTAAGCTTCAAGCTAAATGGGACGGCCCGTACCGGATTGTAACCAGGATCAACGATGTGACCTACCGGATACAGAAAGGCGCAAGAGGGACTCCTAAGATCGTGCATGTGGATCGCTTGGCGCGTTATTATGGGACCGATAATGCTCGGGACGAGCATGTCTTAGGAGGGGGCAGTGTTGTGTGAATAAGTCAACTAGCGCCATCTAGTGTCAGGAACGAGAGCGAGGGGAGCTTTGCAGAGAATGACATCACAGATCTCTCAACCGACAACGCCACCCGAAGAACTAAGTTTCTAGAAAATCTATACTCGAAATCTCGGTACCTTGCGCGTGTTTATTTGAACATTCCGGATATTTTGCTAATTTAAATAAATAGGTGACGCAAGATGCGATCGGGGCAGAGTTGATTTGACGAAACAAGCGATGCTTCGGAGCGGAATTAAGTGAATTAGTGTTTTTAATTATTAGTGTTTTTAACTTTAGTTTGTGTAAAGTAAATTAAAGTGTTAATTTAGATAATTTTATCGGCAATTTTTATTGTCACGAACCCTAAGCTCGTAACAATATGTTGTTTAAAAAGTATTCTTATCAGTTTTTTGTGTTAAATGGATGCTAAATATAAAAGAATGCTTCAGTATTGATAGCAATTTATTAACGAAATATCTGTTGAGATGTGTTTAGAAATTATTAATACTTATTTTTATTTATTTATTAAAATAATAAATAAATAAAAATAAGTATACATTTATCTATATTGAGTACTAGTTGTTCCCCGCGATCTCGCCCGCGTGGAATATGGATTTCATGGGTTTTAATTTTTTTGCGCGGAACCCTAATTCTTTTTCTAAAACAAAAGTAGTTCAAGTTATTCCTTATATCATCAGCTATCTGCCAGTGAAAGTCCCGTCAAAATAGATCCAGCTGTTTCGGAGATTAGCTGGAACAAACAGACAGACAGACCGACAGACAGATAAAAATTTTAAAAATTGTGTTTTTGTTACTAGTACTTTCATATGCATTTAATAAAAAGCTGTTGTTTTAACATTACAAACAGACACTTCAATTTTATTTATTTGTAGATATAGATATAAGAAATTATTCATATTGGTGTCAATTTAAAGGGAATATCATGTACTATTATAATAATAAAATAATTGTCTCCAGTAAATATTATACTTTTTTTGTAAAACTCGAAATAAAAAATAAATACGATTTATTTTTATATTCCCATATGCTTTATTTTCATCCTTTATTTTTTTTTAATAAAATTAAATTTTCTTTTAATAAAATTAAATTCTGAATTCGTTGAGCTTTTTGAGAATATTTTTATTTGAATGTTAGGTAGGTACCTATATTAGTTTTTTAGTAGTAATCGTTTTTGTTGCGACAGTCTCGCGCGGTCGTAAAAAAAAGTTACTGCGCGGACAGGTGGGACGAGAATCACTTGCGCGGCGCTTGAAGGCCGTGCATTGTCTAACGTCGTTTCTTTTCGGCAGTCTTCGACACGGTGTTTGTGTGCGTGCAACTAGACGTATTGTACGACTCTACGAAGTTCGCACGAATCGAGACGAGCTGCTCCGAAATCGGACGAATACATAAGCAGCTGTTTATGAGAAAGTATATATACTTGTATATAGGTAGGTGTATAGGTATTTATGTACAACAGTGAATAGCTGTACTTGTGAAATTTGTGTATAAAGTGTTTTGAATATGAATGAACAAAGTGCATTTATTATTTATTTATTTAATAAAAGAAAAAATTTGTTTTCTTATCGGTCACCACGGTCAAAAAGTGTAACTTGAATTAATATCAAAGAAAAAGAAATACTGCATAAATAAAATAAATAAATAATTATAATTGCATAAGTTGATACAAAATGCTATGCAATAGCCTTACCGCGGCAGTCCCCGAGTGCCACACGTCTTTTTTTTTATTCTTAATACGCTGAGCAAATTGATGGAGAGTTGCGCGTAAATGCTTATTTATATACTCTGATTGTTCGTCACATTCCTTCGCAAACAGCACGGATTCGTTCATGCTTGCACAAACAAGACTATTTTATCGATTTTTCGTATGAATGGAGGAGGTATGGAAGGTGGTTTTCAGATTGATGCCATTTATACAGACTTTGGGAAGGCATTTGATCGCGTGGTTCACATTATTATTTTGCATAAACTTCAGGAGCTAAGAATTCAAGGGAATATACTTAAGTTAATAGATATCTACGTTGCCATCGAATTGGTGCTCAAAAGGATGGTCGCTCTCGTCCAATTCTTGTACAACTTCAAGAGCATAACACAAAGTCTGAAGGGTGGAAAGCTAAAACTAAGTTAAAGGGCTCTCAAATATCTGTGTCTGAGTTTTTAACTAAAATGAGGCAATCTGTACTTAAAAAAGCCCGCAAGCATTTTGAAATGAAGAATGTGTGGACCTTAGATGGAGCAATTTTTATCAAACTTCCCAATAATGAACGGGCAAAAATCTTCACTGAAGAGGAGATTGATACTCTTATTAAACAGTTTCCTGTTGATTTTTCATCAGCAAGTCTTAGCATGGCTTCTAACAGCAGTGTTACTAATAGCGTAAAGAAACCCATACAAGCACTGCAAAATTCTTCAAACACAAAAATTCTGTGCAAGACTTCTCCTCGCAATGAAGTTGGTGTGGTGGTGCAGAAAGGGGATTCCAAAAGGTCCCGCCGTTTAATTGCTAAAAAATAGCTTGCTTAATTTACATATGGTATTCCTAGGTATCCTTTATTTTCGTAATCTCTTGTTTTTATTATTGATTTACATATATTTACTTAAGTGTTTACAGTCCCGCATCGTCTTGGTTGTAATGACTAGCACAGAACAATATTGTCTGTATTGTAGTCATAAGTTATTCACTTTTAAGCAGCATAATTGCAATTTTTTTTAAGTTGTTTTCTTCTAATAGTATAGTCTGCATAGGAATCTTTATCTCTCTAAATATAAACTTAATGATATTTTATCCTGTAACACATAACTTGCTTGCGTTTAGTTTTCTTTTGTTTCTTAGTTGAGGTTTCTTACTTAGTAGGTTTGTTTATACTATGCTTGATATTGGTAACAATAATAATAATAATAATAATAATAATAATAATAATAATAATAATAATAAATAATATTATTATTATTGTTACCATTTTATGTATATTATATTATTTATGTATATTTATCTTTTCATTTCCATTTATAATTATATATTTATAGAACCCAACCAGATGAGAAAACTGTATTGATACCCCCACATAATAATATTCCACAACTATCACACAACGCCATCTAGTCCCAAGCTAAGCAGAGCTTGTGTTATGGGTACTAGACAACTGATAAACATACTCATATATTTCTAAATACATAAATATTATAGATAGATAAATTACACCCAGACACAGAACAAATGATCGTGCTCATCACACAAACATTCGTCCTGGGTGGGAATCGAACCCACGACCTCCGGCATATCAGTCAGGGTCACTAACCACTAGACCAACAGGCCTGTCATACTTATCCTTCCAACAATACTTATCCTTTTATAAATTTACCACATATTTTTAATTTGATTTTCTTTTTGTTAAATTTTGGGTTTGGATTTGATTGATTTGACAATGACAACTATGTATAACTTTTTTTGCCTTTTATAGACAAAGGACACATGTATCATACAGCCAACGTCGATCTTATACTTTGCTTTAATCGATTTTCTCTTGGTAAATATTCTCCTGTAATATTTTGTGTGACATCTACTTAGGAACTTTATTATTAGTCAAGATTATTTTTGCCACTTTAGATATTATGCTAGTTCATAAGTTTGTATATAAATTAAGTTTATTGTTTGTATTTATATTAAGTTTATTCTGTAAACAGTGAACTGATGGGTTGGTGATGTTTATGTTTAGTAATTGTTAGTAAATAGGTTAATAGTTTACATAACTTACTTTTTTTAATTATATTTTTTATTATCTTTCTATATATTTACTTAATTTATTTATTATTTTAGTATATGTAATATGTCTGATGTTGAGTCGTTCAGCTCTGCAAATGATTCTTCTAGTTTGTCATTTCACTCTTGTAATGATTCTCTCAACGATAGCGTGCTTAATTTACACGAACTACTCAAAGGAGTTTTTACGTCTTTTAACAACTCTGTGAACATATGTAATATTAACGCTCAAAGTATCCCGAGCCACTATTCCGAACTTGAAGCTTCATTTTTTCCCGAGTATATTCATGCTATATTAGTGTCGGAAAGTTGGCTGAAACCTTCTTTACCGTCAACTTTATATCCCTTTCCCGGCTTTGTACTTGTTAGGAATGATCGTGTTGGAAAAGGTGGAGGTGGTGTAGCAATCTACCTACACGCATCAATTCCTTATAAAATTGTCTTAGCATCTCCCTCCTGCTATTCTGCTTCTTCCGAGTTTTTATTTGTGGAACTCGATGTCAAGGGCATCAGGATGCTTCTAGGGGTAGTGTATTGCCCCCATCTACCGACTACTTCGCCACTTTAGATATGGCTCTTGTTGATATTTGTTCTGAGTACACTCACTGTATAATCATGGGTGATTTCAATACTGATCTGTTGAAAAGCTGCCCTCGTTCCAAAAGGTTTCTTTCAATTATTGAGTCGGTTAATCTTTCTATTTTCCCTTTAAAGGCTACTCATCATAATATCGGAACCGATGACTCATTGATTGATCTAATCCTTGCTGCTTCTCCTGAACATGTGATGATGCATGGACAGTTACCCGCTTTGGGTTTCTCACGCCACGACTTAATTTATGTATCGTATAAGCTTAAACCTCCTAAATATTCCCCTACTGTAATGCATCTTCGCAGTTTTTCTAAAATAGACTTTGACAAGCTTAGGAATGACGCTCTTAATCTTGATCTAGCCTCCTTAATAGCAGCATCTACTGTTGACGATAAAGTCACTATCCTTAACCACAATATTCTAAGCCTTTATGATGCTCATGCTCCTGTTCACAAGGTTAGATTGAAGCGTCCCCCTGACCCTTAGATGACAGAGGGCGTAAAAGTGGCAATTGCTAGACGAAATCGTGCTTTTCTTCGTTTCAAGAGAGATCGAACTGACGAAAATTGGACATCTTTTAAAGCAGCCAGGGATAGGTGTAATCAGATGGTACGTGCAGCTAAACGCCGATATTTCCATAACTATATTAATAATTCTTCTCCAGTTTTAGTGTGGAAATTTCTAAAATCTTTCGGTCTTTGTAGACCAGCTACGTTGGATTGTGGTCCTTCTGTGTCACTTGATGAAATCAACCAACATTTCACTTCACGCACTGGACCCTACAATTCGTTCCCAAACTATGGCTTCTATTGCTTCTATGCAAATTCCTAACATTCCTACCTTTAATTTTTCTCCTGTTTCTCAGGATGATGTCAAAAAGTCGATTTTAGCAATCCAGTCCAAAGCCGTGGGTTACGACGAGATTAGTAGACATTTTTTTTTTATAGAAGAGGGGGCAAACGAGCATGTGGCTCACCTAATGTTAAGTGACTACCGCCGCCCATGATCAACCGCAACACCAGGAGAATCGCGGGTGCGTTGCCGGCCCTTTAGAAAGGAGTAAGCTCTTTTCTTGAAGGTCGCCAGGTTGTATCGGTTTGGAAAAATCGCCGGTGGTAAACTATTCCACAGAGAGGTTGTACGAGGAAGAAAACTCCTTGTGAAACGTACAGTGGTGGACCGCCAAGCATCCAGATGGTGTGGATGGTATCGGGACGATTGCCGTGTAGTGAGTTCACGAAATTTGGCGGCTAGGATTAATCCGAACAATTCCTCGGAGCACTCCCCGTGATAGATGCGATAAAATACGCAAAGAGATGCAACATCTCTTCGCAGCGCCAGTGAATCGAGCCGATCGGAAAGCACTCGGTCGTCGACGATTCGAGCCGCTCTGCACTGGATGCGGTCAAGTGGAAGGAGCTGGTACTGGGGAGCCCAAGCCCAGAGATGGGAACAGTATTCCATGTGCGGCCGAACCTGCGCCTTGTAAAGTTGCAGGCGGTGTGCCGGCATGAAATACTGTCCCGCTCTGCTGAGCACGCCAAGCTTTTTAGAGGCCAATTTGGCCTTCCCTTCCAAGTGACCACGAAACTGCACGTCACTCGATATGTCGACGCTGAGGATTCCGATACTGGCTGAGGCAACAAGGGGAGTGCCTTGAAACTGAGGGGATACGACAAAGGGGTTCTTTTTAGTGGTTAATGCGCAAACTTGTGTCTTCTGGGGGATAAACTGGACTAGATTTAGTCGTCCCCAATCCGAGACTCTGTTCAGCAAAGACTCGACTTCAGACACAAGTTTGTCCCGGCACTCGGAGACGTTTTCCCGAGAAATATTGGCTCGGCCGGTGTAAAGAGCATCACCAGTGCTGTCATCTGCATAGCAATGAATGTTACGGGTATGCAACATATCATTGATATGCAGAAGGAACAGCGTTGGCGATAGCACGCAGCCCTGTGGAACACCAGCATTAATAGGCTTGCAATCGGAGCTTGCACCGTCTACAACGACCTTGATGCTCCGATTTGCAAGAAAACTGGTGATCCAATCGCACAATTTCTCGGGAAGCCCATAGGAAAGGAGCTTCGAAAGAAGCGCTTTTTGCCAAACCCGATCGAAGGCCTTCGCAATGTCCAAACTAACGGCCAATGCCTCCCCCTTGAACTCTACCGCCTCCACCCATCTGTGAGTGAGGTAGACCAGAAGATCACCTGCTGACCGACCACGGCGAAAACCGTATCGGCGGTCACTAATCAGCTGGTGATGCTCAAGGTACCTCATGAGCTGGCAGTTTACAATGGACTCTATTGTTTTGGAGAACAAGGAGGTGATGGCGATTGGCCGGTAGTTGGACGGGTCTGAGCGGTCGCCTTTTTTAGGGATCGGGTGGACGAAAGCCGTCTTCCATGATTTTGGGACTACGCCTAGGGAGTAGGAGTACCGGAAAAGACGCGTTAAAACCGGTGCCAACTCTGGAGCACACGTCCTCAGCACAATTGGGGGATTCCGTCAGGCCCACTCGACTTGTGGATGTCCAGGGAGAGGAGTGCTTTGCGAACCGAGCGCTGTGTGAACTGAACTTCCGGCATGGAGCACTCACACCGCGGGATGGTCGGGGGCGTACTCCCCCCGTCATCGAGAGTCGAGTTGGACGCAAAGAAAGAGCCTAGAAGATCGGCTTTCTCCTTTGCAGTATGGGCCAGTGAGTCGTCCTCCCGGTGCAAAGATGGACGAGATGGCTGACAGAAATTCCCCTGGACAGCCTTGGCGAGAGACCAGAATGCACGGGTTCCAGAAGGAAGGCGAACTAGTTTCTCGCCAATTCTGCCTATGTGCTCTGACTTTGCCTTGGCAATGACTCTTTTGAAGGACCTAGAGGCGGAATTATACTTCTTTTTTAGAGCGCTGGTGTTTACATCCCGGGACGCTGATGCATCAACCCAAGCTTGGTAGCACTCCTGCTTATAGCATGATGCTATTTTACAGGAGCGACCAAACCATGGCTGAGATTTGCCTCCAATGGGCACCACAGAGGAAGGAATAAAAAGTTCCATACCCTGAAGTACCACATCAGTAACAGAATCCGCAACAACGTTGGGATCATCCGGTGAGAAGCAAACCCGCTTCCAAGAGTAGGATGCAAAGAAAGACCGCATCCCATCCCAATCGGCTGACCTATAGTGCCAAACACGGCGGCAGCCTGCAGAATGCAACCGCGATTTCAGCGTGAGTGGCACAACACTCCGGACCAGACAATGGTCCGAGGAGCCTAAAGGGGCGTCGACGGAAATCTGATATCCGTCCGGGTGAGAGGTCAGCAGAAGGTCCAACAGGGAAGGTGCATGATCCTCTACATCTGGAATCCGCGTAGGCGAAGTAACCAGTTGTGTCAGACCATATGCCAAGGCAAAATCATGAACAGATCTCCCCGCATGATCGGTTAAACGTGAACTAAGCCATTCGGCGTGATGGGCGTTAAAGTCGCCGAGGATCACGATCTCTGCGGAGGGAATCTGCTGTAGCAACGAATCTGCAGCCATTTGGACGTGGTCGAAGAGTCGGTCTGTTTCGGCATTACCGCTATGGGGCCTATAGAGGCACCCGTAGACGCGCGGATGGTCGTCGCTGTCTACGCGTAGCCAAAGGATGGACAGGTCCGAACCTTCAAGTCTGAAGAGGCGTCGAGAACAGATGTCCTCTCTGACGTAAACGCAAACTCCAGCCCGAGGCACAAAGGAGTGTTCCAGTTTGTACCCCGGGTAGGAGAGATACGAGACATCAGCCGGAGAGGACACCTGCGTCTCGGTCAGAAAGAGCAGAGCCGGCCTCGCCGTCTCGAGATGGTAGTGGACGGCGTTTAGGTTAGAGTGAAGTCCCCTGATATTGCAGAAATTCACGGACAGCGTGGCAGTGGTCGCCTTGGTCTTGTTGCTCCGTTTGCCCCGAGCAGTTGTAGTCTTGAGCGGAATTTTGCCCCCCCTACCCCCCCCCCCCAGAATACGCGGGGCAGCCTGAGCACCCACGCTCAGAAGTGGAGAAACATGGTCGTGGATGCTCAGCGAGGGATTCTCCAGGGGTGCTGGTACCCTTCTGGGGTAGTCTATCATTATTTAATTCCGCTACCATGTTGATGGGGGGGGGGGGGATTTGGGCCTTCGGCCACCTGCACTCACCAGACGAAACGCGGAAGCAGAGCTTCCACTTCACGCCGGTATTCTGTGAGGTCGTGGTACCACCCCGGTTTGAGCCGGCTCATACGTGCAACAGCAAAGCTGCCGCGTGGCTCTACCACTGTTCATATGGTTGTATTTATACTAGAGCACCTTCTCCCGGCAATTTCCCATATAATCAATTTTTCCCTTGATTCAGGTCAGTATCCTAATCTTTGGAAGAGGGATTTTGTAAAGCCTCTCCCAAAAGTTCCTACTCCCATTCATCCCAATCATTTTCGTCCAATATCTATTCTACCTTTTCTTTCCAAAATTTTAGAATCCTGTGCTTACAAGCAAATTTCTACTTTTATTTCGAAACATAACCTACTGAGTATATATCAGTCTGGGTGTCGTCCTGGTCATAGTACCATTACTGCATTAATTAATGTTATTGATAATATTAAACAAGGCATGGAAGAAAAAAATAACAGTACTGGTACTAGTCGATTTCTCAAATGCTTTCAACATAGTTGATCATGAAATCCTTCTTTCCATACTGTCTCATCTGAATTTTGGCCCTTCTGAATTGGATTGGTTTGCATCTTATCTTCGCGGTCGACAGCAGTCAGTCAGTGTGGGGCAACTGTCCTCAGCTTCTGTCAATGGGCTGATGTGGATGCTGGTGTGAACCAAGGCGGTATTCTTTCTCCTATAATGTTTTCAATTTTTATAAACTTTATTACCTCCATCATCGACTGCTCGTACCATTTATATGCCGATGACCTTCAGCTTTATGTGCAAACTGAGATTGGGGATATCCATAATGGGATAAAAACCTTAACGGCAACTTAGCAGCTATCAAGGATTGGTCTACTCGTTATGGAGTTTTAGTCAATCCTTTGAAATGCCAAGCTATACTGGTGGGTAGCTCAAGGATGCTGGCTAAGATTAATCTGACGGACTTACCTCCTATTTACTATGATAATACTACAATATTTTTCGAGGGTAGGTGCAAAACAGATAACAGCTGAAATTATCTCTTGTGTTTTATTTATATTTAAAAATAAGTATAATTAACTTAGCTGTTTAATTTTTAACTCCAATTTGGAACAATAAGTTTTAGCATTATTATCAATTATAGGAATGTGCATTTAATCTAGTTAAAATATTTATATTCATCTTCCCTCCATAACCTCTGTCACACTAAATAAAAATTACTATTTTTCTATCTCTCCTCGGTTATTTCACTTTACTACAATGGCAAATGTCTCTGAAGTTGTGAATATCCAAAAGGAATTGGAAGGGAGCTTGACCAGGAAGATGATGGAGTTTGAGAAACGTCTGAAGGCTGCAACTACTCCAACTAACCCAACAGTTTTACAGCTTCGGGAGGAGTTTGATTCATTCAAGGTACTTGTTAGTTCCATGTTCAGGCTGCTGCAACAGCAAATTCAGGAATGCAACAAAAGTATCGATGCAATCAGTATGTATCACCGGAGAAAAGTTCTGCTTTTTCATGGATTAGCTGAGGCTTCTGAAGTTGATCTAAAACAGCAAATTTTACAACTGTTGCACAAGTATCTGGGTCTAACTCATATTACTGATGACTCTCTCAAGAAATGCCACAGACTTGGTGTTCAATCCAGTACCCGTCCAAGGCCGATTCTTGTGCACTTTAATGATCATAGCACTAAGTCTGCGATTTGGAATTTAAAATCAAAGTTTAAAGGGTCTGCCATTTCAATGTGTGAATTCCTCACTAAATTTCGTCAGTCCATACATAAGAATGCCCGTAAGCATTTCGGAATTAGAAATGTCTGGACAATTGATGGTGCAATCTATGTAAAGCACTCGGGAGGCCGAACGAAGATTTCCACTGAGGAGGAATTGGACGATCTAATAGCCAAGTACCCCATGGATGGTTCCCCTGAGAGTTCTAACAAGGCTCCTAATAAAAAGGTCACCCCAACGCAGCAGAGCTCTTCGAATCGGCAAAATGATGCAGCACGTCGCACTCAAACTTCAGCGGTAACTCAAATTGATGACGTAAAGAGATCTAGACGACTGGTAGGCAAGAAGTAATTCCTACATTGCTATTAACTTTCTAAGATATCCTTGTTATTCTTGTTATCATATTTTGGTTATGTTCATCTCCTTTCGTATTTTTTTCCTTCTCTTATAGTCTACTTTGTCTGGTAACATAGTAACTATTTTTAGTTTTATTAACCGGCAGCATTAGACAAGAATATAAATCGATTGTAGTCCAATTGTATGTAACTAATTTGCTATAACTTGTCTTTAGTATTTTCCTTTATTCATATTCCAATAGTTTTATGTTATTAGCTAGTTTTATTATTTTATTGTTATACTGTAGTAACTTTAATTATATTTGTAAACTTTAGTAAATTAGTTTGTGTTTATAATTTTTTATCATGTAAAAGTGTTAAAATGTAACCAAATATCATAGATAAATGTTATTGTAGTCCGTAGATGCTAGAGCTAGGCATAGACAGTTGCAAAGACAAGGCAAAGAGCAAAGACTGTTGACCATAGATAATAACTTTTACTGTCAACACAGTAATGGTAACATGGGCACTGATCCTTTTGCCACACAGCTGAATTATGTACTCTTGTGAGATTTAAATTTTCTGGATGTTTTTAACTAATTGGGTTTCAAAATCTTGTGATTAAGCTGATTTTTATTGCTAATTTTTCGATTAATTCTGTAGTACCCTGCTATTAAAATATTTAGTTGTCTTATTTTAATATTTATGTTATTTTTGTTTATAATTGAATCACTGTGTTGGCACGTTATTTAATTACTTAGCTTATGTTTTTTTTTTAAATTGATAGTTCAGTACAATTGTTTTATTTGTTATTTAGTACTGATAATATTATGTAAACAGTTAACTGGTGGGATGATGTTTAATGATTTATTACTATTTAAGTCATTGTTTTTTTATATCTTGGTAGTATTTTTGTTATATATATTATTGATAAATATTTTTATTTAATATCGTATTTTTATATATTTTTATTTTATTTATTTTTATATTGGGTATATTATGCTTTTAACTTATCATGTCTGACTCTTACTCTTTTTATTCTATTGAGTCAGAGAGTTCTTTTGAATCTTTTGACGATCAGACGAATTATAGTGTGCTCTCTTTAAGTAGGCAATTGAATAGCATTTTTCACTTTTTTGATAGAACGTTAAATGTTTGCCATATTAACGCACAAAGCATTCCCAGCCACTTTTCTGAGCTAGAAGCATCGTTCTCTAACAACAATATACATGCTATTTTAGTTTCAGAAACTTGGTTGAAACCGTCTTTAAATTCGGCATTGTATCCTCTTCCTGGGTTTGTGCTGATTAGGAATGATCGTATAGATAAAGGAGGAGGTGGGGTTGCAATATATCTCCACGCTACTATTTCTTACAAAATCATATAAGCATCCCCTTCTCCTTACACTGCTTCCGCAGAATTTCTTTTTATAGAACTTGATGTAAAGGGCTCAAGGATGATTCTTGGAGCAGTGTATTGTCCTCCTTCCACTGATTACTTCGCCAATTTAGAAGAAGCTCTTGATAACATTGGTTCTGAGTACACCCACTGCATAATCATGGGAGATTTCAATACGGATTTACTGAAAAATTCAGTCCGGTCTCAAAAGCTTCGTAAAATCGTTGAGTCTGTCAATCTCAACATTCTTCCTTTAAAGGCAACTCATCATAATATCGACACTGATGACTCTCTGATTGATCTCATTATAACTGACTCCTCTGACAGGGTGCTGTCATATGGGCAACTTGAAGCGCCGGGATTTTCCCGCCATGATCTTATTTATGTATCATACAACCTTAAACCTCCCAAATATCGACCTACTGTACTATTCCTACGTAATTTTAGTAAAATTAATATGGATAAGCTTTTGAAAACGCATCGCTTATAGATTTTACGCCATTAGCAACTGCATCAACAGTAGATGATAAAGTAACCATTTTCAATAACATAATTTATGTTTTGTATGATATCCATGCTCCTGTACGTAAAGTGAAACTACGACGGCCACCAGCTCCCTGGATGACTGAAGAGGTACGGAAGGCCATGACTAGGCGAAATCGAGCATTTGCCCGGTACAAGAGGAGCAGATCTGAGGAAAACTGGTTGTCTTTTAAGAAGGCCAGAAACAGATGCAATCAGACGGTACGTTCTGCAAAACGCCGATTTATCCATAGCAATATAAGTAATTCTTCGCCAGCTGATGTGTGGAAATTTCTTAGTTCTCTAGGTGTGGGCAAAACACCCTCTTTGGATTGTGGTTTATCGCTTTCTCACGATGCTTTAAATCTTCATTTTGCTTCTGCTTCTGCGTTGGACCTTTCAATCCGATCCCAAACAGTCGCTTACATAGCCTCAATTCCGTCTCCACACATACCAGTCTTTCTTTTTGACCCTGTAGATCAGGATGAAATCAGAAAGATCCTTCTGGCAATAAAATCCAAGGCTGTAGGTTGCGATGATATTAGCAGAGCCATGATTGTTAATATTCTAGAACACATTATCTCCGCAATCACACATATTGTTAATTTTTCGCTTGACTCGGGTCAGTTTCCGAGTCAGTGGAAAAATGCTTTCGTTAGACCCCTTCCTAAAGTATCCAATCCCACACTTCCTAATCACTTCCGTCCCATATCAGTTTTACCTTTCCTATCTAAAGTTTTGGAAGCCTGTGTTCATAAGCAAATTTCCAATTTCATATATAAACATAACCTGCTGAGTACTTTTCAGTCCGGCTTTACACGGCACTACAACTGCCTTACTTAAAATAACTGAAGACATTAGAGAAGGAATGGAAAACAAGAAAGTTACAGTTGTGGTGCTCGTTGACTTTTCTAATGCTTTTAACACAGTTGACCATGATATCCTTCTTGCTATCCTTTCTCATTATAGGTTTGCACCGTCAGTCCTGGAATGGTTCTCATCTTATCTTCGCGGACGTCAACAGTCTGTCCACGTGGAGCAAATGACTTCGCAGTGGGTTGACCTGATTTCTGGCGTACCGCAAGGCGGTATACTTTCTCCATTAATCTTCTCTATTTTTATTAATTCCATCACATCTAATATTGATTGTTCGTACCATCTGTATGCTGATGACCTACAAATTTGTGTACAGTCTGACATTTCTGACATCCATTATGCGATTAACAAATTGAATTCAAATCTCAAGTCAGTCTGTGATTGGTCTATGCGTTTTGGAGTGTCTGTCAACCCTACGAAATGCCAAGCGATGATTGTGGGTAGCTCAAGTATGCTTGCTAAAATAGATGCCGCTAGTCTACCTCCCGTCTATTATAATGATCGTTTGATACCGTTCTCTCCCTCAATTAAAAATCTTGGTCTCCATATTGATAGTACTCTGTCCTGGGGGGTTCATATCTCCGAAACATGTCGTAAAGTCTCTGGTTCTTTACGTTCTCTTTATCGATTGAAAAATTTTCTCCCCTTTAAGACTAAAATTATGCTTGTACAGTTACTTATACTACCAATCATTGATTATGCAGACGTGTGTTACGCGGATTTAAACCAAAATCTTCTCAACAAGCTAGAGCGCCTTCTCAACAACTGCGTCAGATACATTTTCAATCTCCGTAAATTTGATCATATTTCTCACTATCGCTCTCGCCTAAAATGGCTCACTATTAAACAGAGGCGTGACTCTAGAATTTTGCTTGTTCTCTTCTCTATCTTAAATGATCCATCCACTCCTTCTTATCTCAAGGAGAAATTTCAATATATTTCCCTAACGCATGATAGAACTCTGCGTTCCTCATATAATAATAAACTAAGTATCCCTCTACATTCTACTAATTTTATTGGTAAATCCTTCACAATTCAGGCTGCACTGCTCTGGAACTCCTTGCCCGATGACGTCAGAAAAACATCTAATAAGACTGCCTTTAAAAGATTGGTACATAAGCATTTTATGAAAATATTAGATGATAGTTAATATGGTTAATTTTGGTTACCTTTGTTGTTATTTTATTTATAGGTTTATATTATATATCTATTTGTATTTAAAATATGTATATATTTATGTATCTATGAATATGTATGTATATATTATATATTACCTGTATTATATTTTGAAGTATATAAGTTTATTGTATTTGTATATATAATATTAGTTTGTTTTTAAGTTTATCAGTAGTTTTTTTCCTTGATTTACTCTGTTGTACATTTTATTTTGTCACCTATCACATAATTTCCACACGTCCCGGGTTGACTGGGAGAGAATGCCTAATGGCATTAAGTCCGCCCTTTGTAACCTTTTTATGGTGCAATAAAGTGTAAATAAATAAATAATACTACAATTCCTTTCAGTAATTCTGTTAGAAATCTTGGCCTTCACATCGACAGCACGCTGAATTGGAGAACTCAGGTTTCAGATGTGAGTCGTAAAGTCACTGCCACGTTATGCTCTCTGTATCGCTTAAAACATTTTCTTCCCACAAAATCTAAGAGCATGTTTGTCCAATCACTTATATTACCCATAATTGATTATGCAGATGTGTGTTACTCAGACCTGTCCCAAGATCTTCTGAACAAGCTGGAACGCCTACTCAATAACTGTATAAGATTTATCTTTGGGCTTCGTAAGTATGATCATATTTCTCAATACAGATCTAAGCTAAAATGGCTTACAATCCGGCAGAGGCGCAACTCCAGAATATTACTTGTACTTTTTTCCATATTAAATGATCCATCTTCGCCTTCTTATCTTAAGAGTAAATTTCATTATCTTTCTTCATCTCATGATAGGGTCCTACGCTCTTCTTCTAACAACAAAATCTGTACGCCAGTTCACTTCACCGAGTTCTATGATAACTCCTTCACAGTTCAGGCTACACGCCTTTGGAACTCCTTGCCCGATGACATCAGAAAAGCTCCCAATAAGTACGCTTTTAAAAAGTTGGTCCGTGATCATTTCTTAAGACAATGCATTTTACATGACTCATCAATTTAATATGTATTGCCAAACAGACGTATATATTCATAGTCATTTGTATATACTAATTATGTATGTATTTAAATATATATATATACTTGTATGTATATCCATTTATTTATATATTATATGTAAAATCGATGTGTGACAAATAATAAATATACTTTAAATTAAATCTAACCCATAAATTTATAAACATTATTTCTAATACTAAAAACCTTAAAAATATATATTATAATAACTAAATTAAATTATTAAAAAAGAGGTCCTTTAGGCAAGGTTCCGAAGATACTGGCAGCGTTTCCCCGTTGAATAGCTAGACTAATTCTTTGTCCGAGGTAACTGCCAGCTCTTCGGTCTCCTGTGACGTCGATTAACCTTTTTGCTATTTCCTTAAAAAGGCTTATAGCGCTAGGACCCCACGGACCAAGGGTCTCGACACCGAAAGGGACAAAAATATATTCGGAGCCTAGACCCCTGTATTTGCAAACTTTAGCCTTTTCTGCCGCTTCACAAGCCGCACCAGCTCTGTTGTTGGTTCCACGTAGATGGGAAGGGGCCAGCGTGTCTGAACAGGTTGCATCCCATACCAGCACCCGGCCCATCCTCCATGGAATCAAACTCATACCGTCCGGTCTCTTGCCATCGTCTCTTGCAATACCAGACGGCTCAAGTAGACTTGGCACGTTGACGGTGGCAAGAGATCGGCGTATGATATCGTTAAGTGCTGCATGTCTCGAGAAGCGACCTGCACTTTTTTGGCATGATAGCCCGTGATATCCTAGCTTGTCGACGTCACTGCCACACGGACATTTATGAGGAGCGCAGACCGGAACCCCAAGCCGTAGACAGGTTGCGATTCGGAGCGTGTCAGGCTCAAGAAATGTTCCTGTATTTGACGAAGGATACGCGTGAAGCCAGTAGCCGGCCTCATGCGTACCCACGGCCAAAAGCCTAGCACGCGCCGAACCTGTACTAAAGCTCAAAAGATTGTCATAAGTCAATTTGCAGTTTATGTCGTCCCAGCTCCTCTGTGAATTTAGAGGAAATTGAAAATTTTGACCAGGGCATGTAATTAAGAAAGCGTTTCTAGCTTCTTCCAGGCCAGCAATCTCAAAGTTTGAAGGGGATGCCCTTAAAATTTTACTTATGAGATTTGCTGAACTGTGGACAGAAGATAGGAAGGCTGGTAAAGAGACACTGGAAATTTTGCGAATTCCTAAACCACCATAACGGATGGGTAGCGATGCTTGGGTCCAAGATTGTTCGTTCATGTGTATATTAAGAATCGATTCTAAACTTATTTTGATTAAGTTGTCCACTTGTGTCAAAAGGTCTGGGTGATTCCAAAAGGAGCAGCAACGGAGCACATACGTAAATTTCGGGACAAAAAGGCAAGATTTTAAAATGCAAAGTGCATAATGTGGACTAATTTCAAGGAGACGGTCAGCAGAATTTTGAAATTTAGCAATTGAATTATTAATATATTCAGAAATAGATTCGTTAAAAATTGGAGAACCTAAAAGGTAAAGGGAATTACTGTTAACTATTTTAATATTTGGTGCCAAAGTATTAAATTTGTGTTTTACGTCATTTAAATTTAAGTTGCAGTTATTTATAAAAAGTTCGCATTTGCTAAAGTTAAGCTCCAAACCAATGGCTTCAAATTTATTTTTGATTGAAAAAAGGTCAGAAAATACAGTTTCCATATCACCTCCTAAGGTTCCGTCATCCAGATACCAAATATTGAATTTAGAATTTAAACTTTTGATTATGGGATTTATAGCCAAACTAAAAATTGCTGGTCCAAGGGGATCACCTTGTTGACAAACTTGTTTATATATTTGTATATATGTAAGGATAGATCATATATGTATAGTTTATCTATTAGTAGTTTGTGTATACTCGTATTATGTAGTTTATTATAATTTGTATAGTGTTCTCTTATTGCCACACCTACATCAAATTCTCACCACTCCATGGGTTGACTGGTAGAGAATGCCTCAAGGCATTAAGTCCGCCCTTTGTATTATTTTGTTTAAGGATGCAATAAAGAATATTATAAATAAATAAATAAATAAATATCTACGTAGCTAATTCCTAGCTGAGTTATAGCTGGTTATTGGTATGAATTCGAGAATGTACCATCTGGAGTCTCTCAAACACCGATAATAGGTGCACTATATTATACATAATACTCATACTCATACATACGATATAGGAAACTGCTTAGAATTTTTCAAAATCCTAATGTGTTCGACACAAAAATTTACGCATATATTTAGCCTTAGGAAGATAATAGCAAACAAAATTAAACAAGAGTAATAGCAAGCCCATATTTTTCCATTCCAGTTTTCGAGAGTCATTACGAATCGTCTCGCACGCAGACTCGACGACTTCCAGCCTCCCGAACAAGCCTGTTTCCGAAAAGGCTTCAGTACCATAGACCACATACATACCCTGCGGTAGATTGTACAGAAGACCGAAGAGTACAATCTGCCACTTTGCCTGGCGTATGTGGACTATGAGAAAGCCTTTGATTCCGTCGAAATTTGGGCGGTGCTACAGTCCCTTCAGCAGTGCCAAGTTGACTGTCGGTATATCGAAGTGCTGAAGTGTCTGTGCAGTAGGGCTACGATGGCTATTCGAGTACAAAACCAGAGTTCTAAACCTATCCAACTGCAGAGAGGTGTAAGACAGGGTGACGTTATATCCCCAAAACTCTTCACCGCTGCGTTGAAAGACGTTTTCCAGCTACTGGACTGGAAAGGATATGGTATTAACATCAATGGCGAGTACATCACTCACCTTCGATTTGCCGACGATATAGTCCTTATGGCAGAATTGCTGGCGGACCTTAGCACTATGCTCAATGACCTCAATGGTGTCTCCCAACGAATAGGTCTTAAAATGAACATCGACAAAACAAAGATCATGTTCAATGTTCATGTCACACCTATGCCGGTAGTTGTTGGGAGCACTATGCTCGAAGTTGTTGACGAGTGCGTTTACCTGGGACAAATAGTCCGACTAGGTAAGTCCAACTACGACCGAGAGGTCAATCGACGGATTCAACTCGGCTGGGCAGCGTTCGGGAAATTACGACATATCTTCTCGTCAGGTATACCTCAATCTCTGTGCCACCACCTGTGCAACCAGTGCGTGTTGCTAGTGATAACTTACGGATCAGAGACGTGGTCCTTCACTGCTGGCCGTATGAGGACGCTCAAGGTCGCTCAGCGAGCTATGGAGAGGGCTATGCTCGGAGTTTCTCTGCGTGATAGACTCAGAAATGAGCATATCCGCAGTAAAACCAGAGTGACCGACATAGCCCAACGGATTAGTAAGCTGAAGTGGCAATAGGCCGGCCATGTAGCTCGAAGAACCGATAACCGATGGGGAAGAAAGGTTCTCGAGTGGCAGCCTCATACCGGTAGGCGTAGTGTAGGGCGACCCCCCACAAGATGGAGTGACGACCTGGTAAGACATGCAGGAAGTCGATGGATGCAGGTGGCTCAGGACCGTGCTTTGTGGCGTTACTTGGGGAGGCCTATGTTCATCAGTAGACTTGTGAAGGGCTGTAATGATGATGATGATTTTTCCATACTATAGGCAAGCACCGTTTTTCTCTCCAGTTTCCTGTATGCTCACCGCACTTGGTGCTCTCGTAGACATAAATTCTTAGTGCGACTTGTTTGCGGATGAATGGACGGTAATATTTTCTGAGTGCCTGAAATTTCGTGGGTGAAAAGAATGAAGTCTTTGATTAATGTATTTGGATTAACTCTTTTAATTTTATATGTGTTAGAGTCACGCTGCAGCTATATTATGGTTGTAGCACGAATGGGTCGGGTCGACCGGGGAAGGATCACGCTTTCACAGAATACCAGTGTAAAATAGCAGCTTAATACTGTTGTGTTTCGTATGGTGAGTGTAGAGATCCGGAGATTATTTTTTATTGGAAATGAGGAATTCCATCTTAGTCCTCAGGGGTGAAAACGCATCTGCGTTTTGATTCTTAATCAAGAATATACATTTATTTTTGATTGTCGATGTGGATGCTATATTGTCGATGTATATATGTCTATATCTCGATGTCTATGGACCACAGCATCCACTTACCATCAGGTGGAATGTGTGCTCGTTTGTCACCCTTATTCTTTCAAAACATAAAGTAAAAGTGAATGAGAGCGCACCAACTTCATAAAACGTTTCTACCAGCTTTGTTGCTTCTATCATGATAAAATTATTAGTGTTAATATTTCAAAATATTATCAAATTAGCTTCGTTCGTAAAAGGCATCACTAAAGGCATATTCGGGGTGTTTTGATATATTGTTATAATGTCTAGAATTCAAGTTAGTTGTCTTACAAAGAAAACAATTAGCGATAGAATATTATAATTACATACTTAGATACTAAATCATCCTACATAACACAAAATAAGCATATACGAAGAATCTTGCACTCAAATCGCTCTAGATATGCTTAAAATTCAGTCATTGGTCTTACACTTAACTAAAAATATTTTATTTATCTACATCTCTCACGGCAGTGTCCATAGAAAAATAAATAATCTCAATTCTAAGAAATAATAAGTATTCAATAAAAAAAATAATGTTATAGTTTATAAATTATAAATACATAAAATTCTTTAAAGTAAGTAATTAAGTGTTGAAACATGAAAAGGGCTTCTTTTCATGGATCTTTTGCTATTGTTGCTTTGTAAAGAGTTCGCGAATCCAAAATAAGATAAAACAACAAAGTTGCCTTTTTCATCAACACTTTGTAAAATGTTTTTAATTGGAAAAGTTATTATATGCCATCCCAATGTAATTAATCAATTTGATACTTAAAGTAGAAAAGATATTTGCTTTATTATTTGCTGCACAGTTTTTTTTTAACTTTTCTAAGCCAGCCACTCCACTTACCATCCGGTTGGAATGTAGCTAAATAGCTACATTCCAACCGGATGGTAAGTGGACATGTAGCTTATGATGGTAAAGCGCACTGACTTAACAAAAACCTATTCACTCTTGTTTCAAGACACCCACACTGTAATCGAATAGAAAGACAGATGCTGGCAACTTATTTCACTCCTTTGCTGTACGCATGATGATTGATGAACGACGCAGCAAACCGTTTGGTTCGAATGTGCGATGAATCAACAACGAAAGGTTGGAGACTGGCCGAGCGTCTGGTTGTCCGATGGTGGAAGGGAGAGGGAGGAATTAAATTATGCAATTCCTGCGCACACTGTCCGAAATGCATCCTAGAAGACCGAAAGGCTGGCTATTTTGTGCCGGTGTTCGAGGCTGGTAAGATTGGTTTCAACCAAATTCAGGTCGCCAATAATCCTCTTAGCACGCCTTTCCATTGCTTCCAAGGCCGCTAGGTGGCATTTTGCAGCACCAGCCCATATATGGCAGCAATACTCCACGCACCACCGGACTTGCACTTTATATAAAGTAAGCATCTGTCCCAGCGTGAAGTATCGCCGCACCTTTGTAAGGACTCCTAGCCTCCTTGCAGCCGCTTTGGTCTTAGACTCAATTAACCGTCCGAAGTTCAGAAATCAGTTCACAAAATTAGGTACATACTTACCCGATAGTTTGATTATAAAACTCATATCAATGTTTATACTAATATCACTAACCTCCGGTATAGACAACAAATATTCAATGATTACGTAATATAACTTAATTGTAATGAAGATAAAATTTTATATTTGTTACTAATATAATACACACTGTGACCACATATTATACAACATTGTATAATCCCATTGGGTATATAACGTACGATATTATAAAGACAACATTATTCCGACGGGAACCACAAAACTATAACATCTGGATGCTTGGCAGTCAAGTATGAACATAACATAATATGGTGCGGAACCCGAATACAATAGGTCGTGGGTTCGAATCACCATTCGACTACTCTCGTAAACCACTCTTAGCAGAAGTATTTTAAGTTTAACAGAAGTTGTTAAAAGGAGTATAAGTAAAGTTAATAGCATAGCTAGTATTTTAATTATGGACATGCACGGGCACGGGAAAATAAATATTGATGTGCCAAAAACATTAATCAAAAGACTAAAATTTTTAAATTCACTCAGTCTGTCAACACACTGAATCGGGTTTGTAGTAGTGATAATACGACGTAATTGCTTGTATGTGTGCTCCCGGCGACACCGATCCTCGTACAAAATAAGGTGATAGCTATTAGATTGTGTATTATAGTATTCAATATGACTAAGGCATACTAATTTCAACGTCGTCGTCTAAATAGTCACATTAAAAACTTGAGCGTCTATTGTGCCACCCTAAGTGGTAAAAATAGCTCTTTTCTCTAAATTTAATTATTTATAAATCAACTTTGAAGTGTAAACGATTTAACAAAAAATCTAATATCTATACGAAATATATATAATAATAATCTATACGAAGCACCTGATATTGCATTAAGAGAGCTTCAATGCCGACCATTCCAAAAAGACGCAAAACCTCAGAATTAGGAACACGGTCCCGCCATTTGATCTTTAGGATAGATCTTAAACATCTTAGGAGGTAAGTGTCAACATATACATACATAAACAGTCACGCCAGTTACCCAGAGGGGTAGGCAGAGTCTACAGACTTCCATTTGGCACGATCCTGACACACCTCTCTCGCCTCCTTCACATCCATACATCTACGGATACATGCTCGTCGGTTAAGGGTACTCCCAATTTGGCCCGTTTTCAAAAATCGCCAATTTGGTCGACAAATTTTCGCCTAGGACGTCCCTTTCCGACTCTGCCATTTACTTCTGCAACATAAATTTTCTTTGTCACTCTTTCCTCATTCATTCTTCCCACATGACCAAACCACCGAAGCATTCCTTTCTTAATCCTGGTCACAACATCATCTTGCAAACCACACTCTTCTCTTATTACACACGTAAGTGTCAAGTTTTTTAATATCTGTTTTGTAAAGGCACCATGTCTCTGCACAATATAAAGGGACAGAAATTATCAGTGCCTTATAGACGCTAATCTTCGTTTCTACCTTGGCATCATGGGACTTCCAGACACGGACTCCGTGACGGTATGTCCGAAGCAAAGGTATTTCCAGGCCGGATATTGCTTCCAGGATATATGAAGTGTGAGACCTCCTCTAGTGGTTTCCCGTCTTGATTCAGTACAGTTAAATCAGCTTCTCTTGGTGATTGTTTGATGATTTGAGTCTTGGAAGCCCTAATGACCAGACCAAATTGTTGACAAGATCGATGAAATGCGTTAACATAGCTTTGAAGATGCGACATGCTATATGATATGAGGCACATGTCATCAGTGTAAAGAATCTCCAAAATGGAGATTTTTTGAACTTTGGAAACGAACAAAGCGTCCGTGCACTGCTGGACAGCGGAGCACAAAATAGTTTTATAACGCGACAAAGTTGTCAGCGCTTAGGCTTAGTAATAAATAGGTCACTTTCATGTCCCGTAGTCAAAGGCATCGGAGGTACTAGTAAAGCTATCCAGGGATATATAAATTTAAAAATTTATTCTCGGATAGATCGTAATGTTAATTTTGATATAAATGCACTAGTAGTAGATAGGGTCACTGAACGGCTGCCAACCGTTTCGGTTGACACCTCGGCAATGATTGAATTTAAAAATTTGACCCTAGCAAACGACACTTACGCCGTTCCTGGAAACATAGACATGCTCATTGGAGCATCGCTTTTCCCTCATCTTTTGTTAAACAATAAGGTCAGGGGCAACTCCTTGCATACCACGCCTTACGCACTGGAAACCGTATTCGGCTATGTCATCGTTGGCTCCGCCCCCATCATAGATAGTATTTCGGCAACCTCTTATTGTGGTATGGCTGTCGAACCGCTCGAGTCGTTAGTCCGCAAATTTTGGGAGATGGAGGAGGTGAACGTCCCACCCATAGCTAGCTCAGATGACAGATTATGCGAGGAAATTTACATCCGCACGACCGTTCGTGATCGCGACGGCAGATATAGTGTAGCGCTACCCTTTAAAGGAAATGTTTTATCTCTCGGCGATTCGCGTCACATGGCTGAAAAACATTACTACAGCTTGGAACGTAGGATGCTCGCTTCACCCCAGTTAAAAGAAACTTATGACGACGTCATTAACGAATATGTAAGAGAAGGTTACATATCACTTGTGGCTTCGAAATTAGATAACTACGAAGACACACCGTCGTATTTTATACCACACCACGGGGTCATTAGGGAGGACAAACTTACATCTAAGTTACGTGTAGTGCTCGACGCTAGTGCTAAAACGAGCACTGACCTGTCACTTAACGATATCCTCTATAGTGGACAAAATTTACAGGGCAGTTTATTTAATATAATAGCCAATTTTCGTTTGTTTAGTAAAGCACTATCCGCCGATATTCGCCAAATGTTTCTTTGCATAGGGGTCCGTGAATGCGACCGTAGATTCCAACGCATTTTATATCGTTACAACCCAAAGGAACCTCTAATGGTGTTTGAATTTAACCGCGTTTGTTTTGGTTTAAAGTCGAGCCCATTCCATGCGTTACGAACGGTGAGACAGCTCGCTCACGATGAAGGTCCCTCTTACCCTAAAGCGAAGAGGGAAATTGAGAGCGATTTATATATGGATGATTTCGTATACTGAGGTCGATAGCGTGGAGGAGGCCACACTAACCACCGCCGAGGTTATAAAGCTCATGAAATCGGGTCAATTCGATCTTGTGAAGTGGACTAGTAATTCGCGTCCGGTTTTAGACACAATCCCACTATCACACCGTCTTTCGGCGATAAAGGAATTCGACGATTCTAATACACACAAGGTGCTCGGTCTGTGTTGGTCACCAGAGTCCAACGTGTTTAGCCTTAAGGTAAATCCGCCCGTAGAGAAGTGCACAAAGCGCACAATACTGACATACGTTGCTAGATTATGAGACGTCATGGGTTTTGTAGCTCCGGTTGTATTATACGCTAAGCTTTTGATTAAACAACTTTGGTTATTTGAATGCGATTGAGATGACTCGCCGCCTGACTGCATTGTTCGGTTGTGGCAGCGTTTTGGAGAGGAAATTCCTTTACTAAGAGAAATTAAAATACCGCGTCATATAAACGTCGATAGAAATAGCGTCATCACGGTCGTTGGGTTTGCAGACGCCAGCGAGAAGGCCTACGGGGGCGTTGTATATTTCCACGTCCAGAATAATGGTAGAAATTCGATTAGTATCATTAGTTCTAAGTCGAGAGTCTCGCCCCGTAAGGTTGTCTCTCTGGCGCGCTTAGAGCTTTGCGCAATATTAGTACTCACCAAGCTTATTACCGCATTTATCAGCGCATGTAGGGATAGAGTTCACATAGAAAGGATATTTGCCTTTTCCGACTCCACCGTCGCCTTATGCTGGGTTCATTCTTCACCCCACCGTTGGGATACGTTTGTCGCAAACCGAGTGGCCAAGATCCAAGACGAGTTAGAAACGCAGAACTTTTATCACGTGTCCGGTACGGAAAACCCTGCCGATTGTCTATCCCGTGGACTCACCCCGATGCAAATAATGGACCACCCGCTTTGGTTCCACGGACCTTCTTGGGTTCACTTGGATCCCTCGCAATGGCAAATAACCGATTTCGAACCTTCGTCAGTGTCACAACCGCCGGAAGAGAAGAGACACGCTCTAGTGGCGAACGTTTCGAGCGAGGTTTCTCCAATCATCGCTTTGGCGAACCGCTTGTCCTCTTGGTCGAAATTATTGCGTAGCGTAATTTACGTTTGTCGATTCGCGAAGCTTTTATCGCGACGTTCGTATGTCTTAGCGTCCGATTACAACTATGCCGAGTCGCTAGTATTACGTGAACTTCAACGTGCGCATTTCTCTGAAGAAATTACAAGATTACAATCGAATAGAGCTTGTAGTCGCGCCTTTCAACGCCTTAAGCCATTTTTACAGGATGGGATTGTAAGGGTAGGTGGACGCTTGTCCAACTCGCAGTTGAGTTTCGACCAACGGCGCCCTATAGTTTTACCGCGTAAAGACCATATCATGAATTTATTAGTCGATTACTATCATAAATTGAATTCGCACGCTGGCCCCGACTTGCTGATGTCGATCTTGCGTCAGAATTATTGGATTCTTTCTGCACGTAGTTTAATACGCAATCGGGTGCACAGATGTATAGCTTGCTTTCGGGCACGCCCCAAGCCGTCATTTCCGGAAATGGCGGAACTTAGATCTTGTAGAGTAATACAATCAGTAGAGCCCTTTACGCACACCGGGTCTGATTTCGCTGGTCCGTTTAAGGTCGCGCTCACTTGCGGGCGTGGTATCAGATCCACAAAGCCTTACGTCTGCATTTTCGTATGTCTAACTAATCGAGCGGTGCATATAGAACTCGTTGGTGATCTAAGCACAGCAGGCTTTATGGGTGCATTTAAAAGATTTCTTTCCCGCCGTGGTCCTGTAAGTAAATTATATTCGGATAACGGTACGAACTACGTCGGTGCAAAACGTATTTTATCAGAACTACATGAGCTCTTAGCTAGCAAGTATTATAATCCGGAGTTCGCTCACATTCTAGCCGAGAATCGCATTGAGTGGTCTCTGAACGTCCCAGCCGCAAGTCATTTTGGGGGCAATTGGGAGACTAATATTAAGAGTCTAAAGAGTCACTTATACCGAGTAATAGGAGATCAAATTTTGTGCTTCGAAGAGCTAAGTACGGTGCTCGCTCAAATTGAATGCGTAATGAATAGCCGCCCACTTTGTCGTACGTTGTCTAGTGACCCCTCGGAGCCGCTGGCTCTAACTCCAGCACATTTTTTGAATTTAACACCTTTAAAGTATTTTCCCGCCGTAGATATGGATGAGAACAGACTTAGTATTTCCGCACGCCACAAATTATTAGACCGGTTAGTGCAATCGTTTTGGAAACGATGGAGGATGGAATACTTGCATACTTTGCAATCTCGGCAAAAATGGAACACAGCAACTGAGCCTTTAGCTGTAGGAACTGTGGTAGTGCTCACCAATGAGAATACGCCGCCTCTCCATTGGCCGTTAGGAATTGTCGAAGAGGTCTTTCCCGGTTCCGACGGAGTAATTAGGGTAGCTCGCGTTAAGACCACGGTTGGGTCTTACATGCGTCCTGCTGTCCGTTTATGCCCCTTGCCTCTTCCATAATTTAAATTAGCTTTCTAGATTATAAATTGTGGTTGAATTTAGGTAATCTTAGCGTTAGTTAGTTATTTTGTTAGTTTGATCTTAGCTCTAGTTGTTTTAGTTATTTTTTCAAGGAAATCCTTCAAGGGCGGGGGAGATGGTTGCGCGGAAAACCATTAGTATTTATTTATTTGACGGTAGGCTTGCCAAATTGTTTATCCCTTTCCAAACGATATCATTCATACCTTCCTATCGACACATCGGGGTGGTGGGGTGGAAGGGGAAAGAAGATGATTCTAGAATATCGCGTAATCATCGCAACCGAAGGAATAAAAGGCACGTGCGGCCGACGCGCACCCTCTTCCCGCCGCGCTCGTCGTTGGAACCACACCGCTTAAGACAATAGTATCATAGAAGGGCTATTGCCCACGCGCACCGCTAGTAGAACCGCTTTAGCCTGGAAGCAGTCGAGCTCCAGGAAACCCGCCTCACCTCGTGTGAGAAATAGTTCCAGAAGAAGTTCCAGAAGTCGCAGCAATATAGTGCCCAAGCCGCATAGAAGCAACACCCCGGTGAGTGAACGTTCCTAATAGTTACTGCTTGATATAATTGTGTCCGCTCCAATTTATTTTCTCCTAATCAAGCAGGATTCCTTTCATAGATTTGGCAAATAATAGTTCGTTTTAGGGAAAAGCGAGTGCATTGTATGGGAAACCGCGTGCAATAGTCGCCATTTCATGTAAACGTAGAAGCAAATCGCATATACAGTCCACTTTGGTTAATATCTCGCGTAATAGGTAAGCTCGACCGGGGAATTGGAAATCGGTAGCCTTAGGCTCGTCGCTCCACCATATACTATAAATAGATACATACATACTACGAACATATATACATACAAAAACTAAAATAAATATATATTTAATTAGTTATTTAAATGCAATCAATATACTACATACTATATTATATTTAATGGCTCGTGTGGAAAGTATGTATACCAACAATCATAAATGTCCAAAACTTAAAAATAATTTTAATAAAACTTATGATCATATTACAAATTATTTTAGTGTTCTACGCGACTCAGTACTTCCTGGACCAAATTTGAAGAAAAAACAGAAACATAACAAAATGACGTAACTCGCAAGGCAATAGCGGGAAAAAGAACTTCACGTGAAGGTTGATTTCACACCAAAGGTTATTTAATTTATATCTTTTCATTTCCAAGTGATAGGAGTATTGTATAGCTTTGTTCTTTTTTTGTGACTAATGATCGTAAGATTTGTGACTTTGTTACTAGATGCGATAGTTGTAATTAGGTTGAACTTAAAACTATTTTAATTTTTTGTCTCATTTCTTTAGTAAACAAATATAGCTGTTTAAGTTTATATTCACGTGGACAGTATTTGGCTATGATTTTATACGTGACCCGTTATCTACTCGTAGTTGGTATTGTTTGTTGATCGAAGTGAGTAAGGTCTATGATACAAAAGCAATACTAGAATAGAAGGTCTCTATGATGAATTTGTATTACAATAGTAGGGTTTTGGGTTGAAGTCCTATATATTAATGACTTATGATAGTGAGGTCTATGATACAAAAGCAATACCATAGAAGGTCTCTATGATGAATTTGCATTACAATAGTAGGGTTGTGGGTTGAAGTTTTTATGATAGTGAGGTCTATGATACAAAAGCATTATTATAGTAGGTCTCTTTGATGCATAAGCATTATATGGGGTGGTCGGTCGGACCAACTGCTCTTAGTACTGTAGAAAAATGGCTAGTCCCATATAAGGCACTTGAAAAGGATTATTATGGTGGCGTGTATGCTGCTACACAAGCAATTGGTCCGAGGTAAACTTGGACTCGCTAACCGATGTGTCCTAGACATATCATCTTAGCGCCGGTGGTAAGCGGGTATGTTGTAGCAATAGGTCTTTCCCGTGGACATCGCACACCCATACCGTTTGTGGATGGCGTTGTAGCGTATAGCGATGCGTCGTCTGTCTTTCGGATTTTGGTGTGTTTGGTTGATTGGTGGTGATGCTCACACTACATCTACACACTGATAATACACTTACATCACATCTGGCAGGTGGTGGCACTCACGGAGGGTTAACCGCCAGTGTGCCTATTTGCCTAAACCGTGTGACGTACATTCACTGTGGCTGTATTAGTTCGTATTCTATATGACGTTTACACGCATTGACATGCGCGACTTCAGTCGATGTTTGTGCTTACGCACTGCCAAGGGAACAAGCTCTCTTTTACTGGTTCGCCAGTTATTTTGCTGTGGACTACGGTCTAGTTCCCGAATTAGCGTTCCCTTCGGGGGGAGTGCTGAATGTTTCTAATTCACCATTGTTAAACATTTTTAAGGCCAATCTTTAATTATAATTTTAACATTAATAATAATAAATAACTATTATAATATCAATAAAACAATAATAATAATAATATTTAATATTTATCATAACAATAATGATAATTAGTCGCAGGTTTGTTACCGCATGGCGCGGTCACTTACTACTTTGGTGGGTAGCGGTTGTATCGACGTGTATAAATAGCAACTGCTTCGGCTCGTCGCTCTTTGCGCCCTCCTTTCTGCCTTGCGCCCTCCTTTCTGCCAAGGAGGGTCGCGTTCGTATACGGCTTAGAGATCTCTAGTCAGATCGTTAAGCCAATTCCTAAAAGGTTGGGTTTAGTGGGTAAAAGTCACCACATAACCACGTGCGGCACCGGCTGCGTGGTATGCTATGAGCATTCCCAACCTCCCTCCCCCGCTTTCCGGAGGGTTGCCCATATTTGCTTCGGGCGCAAAAAAAAAAAAAAAAAACTCGTCGCTCACTTAGCGGTCAGCCGCCATAGAGTCTACATTACCTGAGGATGCCTCGTACGAAACACGTGTCGTATTATCGTCGATGGTGTGTCTTACCTGGAATTGTGGTGACGGAGTTAGTGCATGCAATTGAGGGAGGGCGGGAGGTGCTCTTCAATCCGGGTAAGACACATCATTGTATTTAGTTAGCGGAGTGTTATAAAGTAATTAGTATTTTTATTTCACCAATTATTTATATTCATATTCATATTATTTATTGCAGCCATAATGTTACAGTTAAGGTGTTGAGAACATTTTAAGTTTTAACTTAAAATAATGATATCACTTGTGTTTAACCCATGTAAATCAAAAGTCATGTTGTTAGGGTCAAAAGGACAGGTTGATCGTATAATGAAAAAGAAATTTATTATAAGCATACGTGGAGAACCGGTGGAACGTGTAAGTGAGACTCGTAATCTAGGATTGCTGATGGACCAGGGTCTTCGCTTTGAGAATCATGTACTTGAGATCACACGCAACTGTTTTTATAGACTCAAAGTAGTCTACCAAGTGCGTGATTACCTCAGTGAAGACGTCCGCTTGCGCCTATGTGAGTCACTCGTACTTCAAATTTCGGGTACGCAGATACTGTGTATGGTCCTAGACTATTTGCTAAAACAAATAGGTCAATACAAAGGGTGCAAAACGCATGTACAAGGTACATCTTTAATATTCCTCGATATCATCATGTACATCCTTATATCTTAATAAATCGGACATATTAAGGATGTCATTGAGGAGAGATTTACATCTAGCCACGCTTCTGTTTGGATGCATAAAATCAGAAAGACCGGAATACCTCTTTCAAAAATTAAAATGGAGAAGAGCAGATGATTGTCGAAGCATCAGAACGGGTACACCAATTCTGGCAATCCCATTTCACCGAACAGCCGCGTTTCGTGGTAGTTTTAGATACATTGCCACTAAATGTTGGAATAATTTACCACCACCTTTACGGGAATCTAAATCTGTAAACGGTTTTAAAGCTCAACTAAAAAAACACCTTTTAGCATTTCAAAAATCATGATTTCACGTGTAGTGGCAGGTTATTTCATAAGTACTGTTTAAAAAATATGTACGAATAATTAATATGAATATAGTACAATCTAAAATGTAATATATTTTTGTGTGCGAGTGTGTATATGCACGTGTATGTATATGTATTTTTTTAACAATTATGGTTATTCTTAAAAATGTACACTTTGAGTGAATGGTTGATTTATTTATTTTTTAATGGAATATTAGCACCGATAACAGCGCGGGCGCAATATCGAATAAAGACTATTCAGGGCTCCGCTGAAAATCAGCGCTACTGCAGTACGTGTGGTAGCATATGCTGAGTCGGAATCCTTTTTGGCATCACATCACTCACTCTTGCCGAGACTTATTTTTATTATGTTTACCATCTTGTACCTTGCGTGTTTTTTATGTTTTTATTTACTTTTAAGTGTATATCTTGTGAGTGTATTGATGGAAATAAAACTTATGTCTATGTCTATGTCTATATAATATAGCAACTGTAGGATTTCTAGGTAAGCATTTAAAATTTGTCATTTAGGTATTGGTTTAGTGTGTAGTAGTGTTTACAATTTGAAAAATCCTTTAGTTTATTTACAAAATTTGTGTGTTTTTCTATATTTTTATGGAGTTTGGGAGTTTGTTAAAAATTTTGATACACATGACGAAGGGACCTGTTGAATGTAGTTTAAGGCGAGATATGGGTATAGTCAGTTTTACTTTATGGCGTAATTAGTATCTGGTATTACTTTGTCCTCGTTTGATTTGAATGAATTTGCAGATTTTTAAGATATATATGCACCGTAAGGTGAGTATTTTATGTTTGACGAAATATGGTTTGCAGTTATCAGTATTTTGTATGTTAAATAATATTCGAATTAGTTTATTTTGTAGGGTTAAAGGATCAAAAACGTCTGTGCTATTTTCCTATGTGATAACCCAGTAGCACAGCTACGAGTACGCGTAAGCATAATAGGTACTGAGGGCGGTTTGTATATGGGTAGATTTTTTCACTTCTCGGAGAGCGTATATAAAATTTGCTTATTTCCTTTTAGTTTTCATTATGCGGCTTTTCCGGTTAATATTTGTGTCTATTGTTAAGCCAAGTAGAGTGAATTCGTTTGCTATTTCTATTTTTATATTATCATAGGTAAAGTTTATATTTAGGGGAACTTTTTGGTAGGGGTGAAAGCTTATTATTTTCGTTTTGGAGAAATTTATTTCAAGGTTATGTTCTGCCATCCAGGTTGTTGTCTTTTCTAGTATCAAGTGTAATTTTCTATGGCGGTTTATACTGCTGTCATATGAGTGAAGCAAGGAGATATCATCAGCAAATAGCGCACAGGTGTCTTCTATAATTTTGGGGAGGTCGTTTATACAGATTAGAAATAACAGGCGGCCCAGAACACTCCCTTGAGGAATTGATGTGTTACATTATTTCCGTCTGATTGTACTGATTTTTTTCTACCACTACTTATCCTTTAGTTACTACTTATCCTTAAATTCGGGCACCTTAGTGCTACGTTTTTGTTAAGCTACCTTTTTGTTGTGCGAATCCGCTGGCCTGGCGTTCAATTCATCTGTGTACCTTTCCACAAGAATTCTGATATCACTGTGTCTGATGCGTCAAACCAATCTTGCTTTCTTTTTCGTGATTTTCCAATAATCTCTACGGCACAAACGCAAATATGGTTTGCTAGTGATCGCCATTCGTCATCTATAGTGAAATGTTCAGTCTGCGGAACAGAAGCGGCAAATTTTGAGTCCAGCATAGTAATAAGTCTAGAAAAGGCCAACTTAGGTGAGATTTTGTTGCATGCCCGTAGTAAAGAATTCAAACAATGCGATTGAATTACATAATTATTTAAAAGCACAAAGATAAAAGAAAAGTTCTTTGTAAGACATCAATTTTAAAAAATTGAATTACAAAAGAAGGATAAGTCTCTTCAGAAAATTGTATTTTATTGCTAGACCGCATTATGTTCTTTCAAGCTTTGAATGAATACAAAGTACAATTCAAGCGGATTAATTTCACATAATACACCTAAATGTGAGCCAGATTTAATTTCTTGTATTAAAATTTCTTATTAACTGATGGTTAAAGAAATGTAAGTTTAATAATATCGTCATTACTTCACTTTTCAATACATGGAGAATGTGTGTGGTTGATAGCTACATTACCACTATTATAATTTAAAAAATCTATTAAATATAATTAGAAGAATCGTTTCAGAGAAATGTTTCTTGTCTCTTCTTGTCTCATTACCGCTTGTTCCACGTGAGTGCACGATGTTGAAACTTTGTAATGAAACTTAGCTTGCGCGAGTCACCATGCAAGTTGTTCCTTCATTGTTTTAGTGAAAATCTCGCGGACACCCGTTTGTTTAAAAAGGTGTAGCATGCAAACACTGAAACATTTGTTTCGAGTTTTAATTCGAATACAATTTCATTTATCATTATTAAATTTATCATCATTATTATTATTATAAAAAAATTATTATTATTATTTATCAGAATAAAGAAATTTACAGAATTACTAGTAATCTCTGCTGCTTATCCGGCACCTGTATTGGCGGTGTAAGATTATAAGCTACCCCACATCATCCCGCAGGTGACGTAGGAGGTGACAGGGGGAAACAAACCAGGAGATGGGCAGCAGCATCTTCGTAATAACAACTAAAATAAAATAAAAACTAAAATAAAGTGAGGCCTACGTGCAGCATTGAACTTTAATTGGCTAACAGCTGCTACCCACCAGCAGATTGATGTATGTTCACAAAAACAAGGATAGTTTTAGTAAACAAAGTTTTTCGACTCCACAGTCAGTAATTCATTCTTGGGTATACAACAAAGTCCCAGAAAATATACAAGGTCTCTCTATTACCAAGTCTAAATGTTTAATTAAACAAGAACTGTATAAAACGGTTAATATGATATAAATGAATACATAGTTGTTAATAACCCCTAGGAATGAGGTGGTCGCTTCAAAGCTGTTTCTAAAATAAATTTTATAAATATTTTGTGACCAATGACATTTCTATTTGAAACAAAACGTCCCGCTGGATTTATTGCTGGTTCTTCTAAGATAGAGTGAGGTGTTTTTCGAACCAGTGGGAAAGTAAAAAATTTACTTTCGATAGGAATTACTTGTAATCTATATTGAATAAAAAAATTATTCTATTCTATTCACTTCCTATTTCAGTTTCCCTCTATTGCTACTTACGATATCTACTGGATTATATGCGATAGTGGATATGCTTACACCACTAATACATGTGTAGTGGAGTAAGAAAGTTGATATAAATAAATAGTCATTGTAAGTTTGTAAGTTGTACAGCATAACAGCAGTAATAAACAGGCCGTCTCACAAAGCTGTCGTGTCATTTCAATATCCCCGCACCTCACCTCATGGCGACCCTGCCATGCGCGGGCATTTCGGGTCCGCGGTGGCGTACGTGACACAATTTGCAGCGCATGCACATTTGCGAACTGAACTTTGACTATGGCATCAACAGGAAGACGTCTTATTATTATTACCAACAGAGGTGCGAACAGGTACGATGGAATTTTTTTTCTATTTTGTTTTGAAGAATAATAGTGTAAGTAAAGTTTACGAAAATGGGCAAATCTCAATCAAAATCCGAGAAATTCCGCTACCATTTTGATGGGGGGGGGGGGCATTTGGGCCACCGGCCACCTGCACTCACCAGATGCAACGCGGAAGCAGAGCTTCCACTTCACGCCGGTATTCTGTGAGGTCGTGGTACCACCCCGGTTTGGGCCGGCCCATACGTGCAACAGCAAAGCTGCCGCGTATCTAAACGGATTCCTCGCAAGTTCCTTAATTGATCTCTACCACTGTTAAAAATAGGTATAGTAAATTTAAATACATTTTGTCTTATTTTCGTTAAGGAGCAAATCGTTGACGATACTGCATTACGTACATTGTGAAAATTTACTAACTGCTGTTTGAATTTGAAAATTAAAGAAGTATCATCAGTAAATAATACTACATGATTGTGCCCTACAAGATAGAGCAAGTCATTAATATAGATTAAGAACAGGAATGGATCGTATTGAACTTTGAGGAACGTCCATTGATACTACTGATTCGAAGTAACCTTTACTATTGATAAAGACTTTTTGAGTTCTGTTACTTAGTAACTTGATATAAAATGTCTAAGCTTATAAGATCACACCCTGACCGTAGCATGTAACATACCTCATCGGATTCTGATGTTTACAATATAGTTCCGACTCCTGCTACACCGTCTTACATCTCTAAACGTAATAAAAAACAACGCGAGTCAACCGACGAACAATTATCTTCCTTTGAAGATGAAATTCGAAACATGTTGGATGAATGGAAAAATACACAAAACTCGCTCATAAACGAACTATTCTCAGATATTGCAGCAATAAAACAGCAAAACATACAAATTCGAAAAAGAAATTAAAAAATCTCTTGATTTCCTTAACAGTCAGTATGAAGAAGACGGTTATATGAAGAAGACGGTTGGTTGTCTTGAAAATAAAGAAGAGCAACACCTACTTTGGACAACCTCACTCGAAATGCAAATAGAAGATATGCATAGAGCCTCAAAGTCATCTACTATAGAAATAAGGAATGTACCTACACCTGCACATTCGGAAACTAAAGCTGACTTGAGTGATATTGTCCAAAAACATGTAAGGTTCTTAATGTAAACGTTCAGGAACCTACTATTAAGGATGTATTTTGATTGCATGGTAAAACGGGAAAAACCACAATCGTCACTGAATTCCCATCGGTTATAGTGAAGAACAATGTCATCCAGGGAGCAAAAACGTTCAATAAACAGCATCCTGATCAGCGTCTCAATAGTGCTATGTTAGGATTCAAAGAACAAGTAAGACCAATTTATGTATCTTAAGCTTTGGCGAAAAAAGGGCGAAGATTATTTTTCTTAGCAAGAAACCACGCAAAAACTGAAGGCTACAAATTTTGATGGATTAATTATGGAAAAGTATGTCTTCGTAAAACGGCTGACTCATCTCTCGCTCACTTGAAGTCAAGGATGAAAGTCAACTGCTAGATCCGAAGAATCAAAACTGACTAGGCAAACCTTTAAATTATTTATATTTACTAAATTTTTACTCTTTTTACGGTCACATTACATAAATATCTCATGTGTTCATTCATTGTCTATATTTACGTTGTATTTCACTCAATGCATATATTACACAGATATTCTTTCATTGCTATTAAAACCAATACACAAAAGATTTGTCAGGTTAGTTAAAAATAAGACAATGTATTTTACCTCTTCTTTTTACATAACCACTATGCTAATTATGTCACAAATTCGTTTAAACTACATTCGATCATATAAACAATAATAACTTAACGAAAAACATAGACCAAATTAGAGCGGGTGCGTCTTTCTTGTGTAGTCCAGAATCTTTCAACTCTCTACTAAAATCCCAGATAGCAACGAATAATAATTTACAAATACTAACGCAAAATATCAGAAACATCTCCAAAAATTTTACTGAATTTGAAATACTTGTAGTGGCGGTTAAGAATATCCACTACCCCATATCTTCCCGTGGGTGTCGTAAAAGGCGACAGAGGGAAACAGGCAGGAGATGGGCAGCAGCATCTTGCTGATAACAGCAACTGTACGACAAAAAAAACTGCGGTTGCCAACCCGCTCGCTAAGCGTGGCAACTATGGCAATATACCCCCCATGAGCAATTACACGAATAGACGGCCCCCAGTCCCCTGCGGCTCCGCTATTCCTGGCTACGGTGGCGACCATGGTAACGGCGGGGCAGGGGTGCTAAGAATCTCCGGTGGAGGTTCGGTTGCCACCTACGACGACTCGACCTGGCAACATTTAACGCACGCATACTGAGGACTGACGAGAAGATCCTGGAGCTGGAAGAAGAGATAGACAAGTTGCGCTGGAGTATTATGGGATTATCCAAGGTCCGAAGGGAGGGGGAGGACACGGTGATTCTCGAATCCGGCAACATGTTCTATCACCAGGAGGGCGACCATCTGTCCCAAGGAGGTGTCGGATTTATCGTCCACAAGTCTCTCGTCAACAACGTTGTAAAGATTGGGAGTGTGTCGACGAGGGTCGCGTACCTGATACTCAGAATCACCAAACGGTATTCGCTGAAGGTCATACAGGCTTACGCACCAACCTCGGCACATCCCGATGAGGAGGTGGAGGAAATGTATGAGGATATTTCCAAAGCCATGCATTCCTCCAAAACCCACTGCACGGTGTTGATGGGAGACTTCAACGCAAAACTAGGCGCAAGAGAAAGCGGTGAGCTGAAGTTAGGGAAATTTGGAGTAGGGCAACTGAAGCGAAGGGGCCAGCAGCTGGCCGACTTTATGGAGAAAGAGGGACTCTTTATGATGAACTCTTTCTTCCAAAAGCGGCCCCACAGGAAGTGGACCTGGTCGAGCCCCGACGGTTCGATAAAAAATGAGATTGACTTCATTATGACGACCAGACGCCAACTGTTCAGTGATGTCTCAGTGATCGCAAGGGTGAAAACTGGCAGCGATCACCGAATGGTTAGAGGCACACTGAACCTAAACGTTAAGTTGGAGAGGTCTCGTCTAATGAATTCAACGCTCCGTCCCCCTTGTGCTCTAATCCAGAATCCCGAAAACTTTCAGCTCGAGTTACACAACCGCTTTCAGTGCCTACAAGACTGCAATGCAGTGGACGATATGAATGATCGGTCGGTGCTAAGTTCTGCAAGACCCGCCGCAGAAGAACACAAAAACTCTCCGATCACACTCTTAATCTCATGGCTGTTAGACGGGAGATGAGGCTGCAATCGTCAACAGATTTGACAGCATACAGGCAACTGAACAGACAGATCTCCAAATGCATGCGGCGAGACTTACGCAACTTTAATACTGCTCGTATTGAAGAAGCGATCGAGCGGAACCAGGGCTCCAAAGTCTTTGCCAGAGATCTGTCTGCCCGTAAGAGCCAACTGTCAAAGCTGAAGACTGAGTGAGGCAGCATCGTTTCCGGGACACCTGAGATTTTGAGTGAGATTTAGAGGTTCTATGGTTAGCTGTACACATCATAGTTGGAGCCACACGCAAGTGTGAGTAACGATCCAAGAGCAAGTCTTATCCGACATTATTCCGATGATATCCCGGACGTCAGTCTAAGCGAGATTAGAATGGCTCTCCAGCACCTTAAAAACGGCAGGGCCCCAGGCGAGGATGGAATTACAGCGGAGCTTCTGAAAGCGGGTGGAACACCGGTACTTGAAGTCCTTCAGAAGCTCTTCAATTCCGTCCTCCATGGTGGCACTACTCCAGAGGCGTGGAGCAGAAGTGCCGTGGTCTTGTTCTTTAAGAAACGCGACAACGCTCTCTTGAAGAACTATAGACCGATTTCCCTTCTGAGCCGCGTCTACGTGCTGTTTTCGAGAGTCATTACGAATCGTCTCGCACGCAGACTCGACGACTTCCAGCCTCCCGAGCCGGTTCCGAAAAGGCTTCAGTACCATAGACCACATACATACCCTGCGGCAGATTGTACAGAAGACTGAAGAGTACAATTTGCCACTTTGCCTAGCGTATGTGGACTATGAGAAAGCCTTTGATTCCGTCGAAATTTGGGCGGTGCTACAGTCCCTTCAGCGGTGCCAAGTTGACTGTCGGTATATCGAAGTGCTGAAGTATTTGTACAGTAGGGCTACGATGGCTATCCGAGTACAGAACCAGAGCTCGAAACCTATCCAACTGCAGAGAGGTGTAAGACAGGGTGACGTTATATCCCCGAAACTCTTCACCACTGCTTTGGAAGACGTTTTCAAGCTACTGGACTGGAAAGTATACGGTATTAACATCAATGGCGAGTACTCACCTTAGTACTCACCTTCGATTTGCCGACGATATAGTCCTTATGGCAGAATCGCTGGAGGACTTAAGCACTATGCTCAATGACCTCAATAGTGCCTCCCAACGGATAGGTCTTAAGATGAACATGGACAAAACAAAGATCATGTTTAATGTCCATGTCACACCTATGCCGGTAGTTGTTGGGAGCACCATGCTCGAAGTTGTTGACGAGTACGTTTACCTGGGACAAATAGTCCGACTAGGTAAGTCCAACTTCGATCGAGAGGTCAATCGATGGATTCAACTCGGCTGGGCAGCGTTCGGGAAATTACGACATATCTTCTCGTCAGGTATACCTCAATCTCTAAAAACTAGATTGTATAACTAGTGCGTGTTGCCAGTGATGACTTACGGATCTGAGACGTGGTCCTTCACTGCTGGCCGTATGAGAACGCTCAAGGTCGCTCAGCGAGCTATGGAGAGGGCTATGCTCGGAGTTTCTCTGAGTGATAGACTCAGAAATGAGGATATCCCCAGTAAAATCAGAGTGACCGACATAGCCCAACGGATTAGTAAGCTGAAGTGGCAATGGGCCGGCCATATAGCTCGAAGAACCGATAACCGATGGGGAAGAAAGGTTCTCGAGTGGCAGCCTCGTACCGGTAGGCGTAGTGTAGGGCGACCCCCCACTAGATGGAGTGACGACCTGGTAAGATATGCAGAAAGTCGATGGATGCAGGTGGCTCAGGACCGTGCTTTGTGGCATTACTTGGGGGAGGCCTGTGTTCAGCAGTGGACTTGTGAAGGGCTGTAATGATGATGATGATGATGATATATATATACATAACATACATAAACACTCACGCCTGTCACCCGGAGGGGTAGGCAGAGACTACGGACTTCGATTTGGCACGATCCTGACATACCTCTTTCGCCTCCTTTACATCCATATATCTACGCATACATGCTCGTCGGTTAAGGGTACTTCTAACGTGGCCCATTTTCAAAATATCGCCAATTTGGTCGATAAACTTTTTCCTAGGGCGTCCCTTCTCGACTCGGCCGTTCACATCTGCCATATAAATTTGCTTTGTCACTCTTTCCTCATTCATTCTTTCCACATGACCAAACCACCGAAGCATTCCTTTCTTAATCCTGGTCACAACATCATCTTGCATACCACATTTATCTCTTATCACGCAATTTCTCACCCTGTCATTCTGATTCAACCCTAGCATATTCTTTAAAGACCGTATTTCTACAGCATTTATTCTACTTTCGTGCTTCTTCTGCCACACCCAGCTGTCACTACCATACATTAAAGTAGGGGCTAACACAGCATTATGAATTACCCTACGTGCCTGTTTTGACACATTCTGGTTCTTCATAATAGAGTGTAGTGCCCCATTCACTCTATATATATATATATATATATATATATAACTTGGTACACGTTTGTGATAGGCATCTATAGATCTCCATCAAATAAAAACATGGACAATTTTATAATTCACTCATTAAATAAATTACTTACAACTTACGCGAAATTTTGTAACATAATTATAATGTGACCTAAGCATAGATATGGAACTCAATAATGAAGATCGCAACTCTTCAGACAACCTAAACTTACTAGCAAATAACGGCCTTATAAGCGGTCATACTTACCCAACTATTGCATACATCATTGCATAGATCATGCGATGATTAAAGCTAATCTCCCATCAATTGATGGGAGATTAGCTTTAATCATTCGTTTTAGAGCGCCCTTTGACCGATCACTCAGCGGTTATTACGCATTTAAACTTAAATATAAAAACCAGTGTATTAAAAAATAATACCTACAATAAAATTAATGTTGCAAAAGAGCTATCTGATAAAATTACATTTGAAGGCAACTCAAATATCCCAATATGTAAACCAGTATACACACCTGGTAACTCGATGGTTTTGTTAGAAACAACAGAGCAAGAGGTTGAGTCTACACTAATGAGTTTGAGATCAGATAGTGCAGTAGTTTGGGGTGGTATTTCCTCGAAATTAACTCAAAAAAATAACAAGAACGTTATTGTTCGAACTTTAACACGTATCCTGAACTTGTGTATTAAAACAGGTACTTTTCCTTATTTTTCCGTATTTTTTCGTGCAACGTACCCTTTCACGTCTGCCCACAAAAGTTCAAAGGGGCTAAGCTCACAGTGATAAGGAGGTAACCTTACCTCTTTTGCTATCTCGTCGGTGACGTAACTTCGGTAGTTATCTTTAACTGCCTTTTTTCCATTAAGTGGTTCTTTGTGTCCGAGGGCACGTATGCGATCTGTTTGGATTCTAGCCGTTCCTGCATATTCGGTTTCCGCCAAGACATTGTGGGATTTTTCCTAAACATCTGGAGTGGTAACTGGCGTTAACCATAACTATGACATCGCCGCTTTGCAGTTTTTCTATTACTTTTCTAAACCAGTTCTCGAAATGGAGAGTTACCAGTAGATGATGATTCAAATACCCAATTATATCCCTCCAAAAAGCCATTTTAATTGCCAACGTGTACAACTATTAATCGCTTTCCTTTACTCCAAGGGGCCTTCGCGCCAGTGCCTTCCAACCGTGCTTGACGAGAATCTATTAGACCACTTTTTCCGTTTCTCTTTATATATTTGAATTTTAAATGACGCTACACACGTCGCAGAGAAGTTTTTCTCAGGTTTGGCAACTGGTAATCTTGATTTATACTGAGCAAAATTTTGTGTAAAGTCGGTAATTCTCCTGCAAGAAAGAACTGATGCACTTTCGCTCTTATAGCCGATTTATCAAAATCCTTCAACTTGTCAATTACAGACTTCTTTCTTTTATAAATTATTCCCTTTTCAGCTATTTTATGGGAATCTCTATACACGCTTAATACGCGATATATAGTGCTCTTGCTGACTTCTTAGATCTCCGAATCCTTTTCTACCATTTTAACGTTTGAAGGATACACGTCTTCGGATCAGGTGTTTTTGACATATTTGTATACATTAATGATAATCTCTTGTTCCCCGACCGACAAAGTAGTAGGTTTTCTCTTTTTTACTGGTGACGTTAAAGGTGCTCCAGAAGATATGCCTGTAAATAAATGACAAAAATATACTACCATAGTACTACACAACATAAATGAATATTGTTTTAGAAAACATATACCACATAGTCACATAAAAAGAGCGCTTTAGGAAATGGAAAGGCTACGTCGTTGCATTTTTACTTATTTGTACGTACTTGCTACGTTTATTATGAGTCGGCCACGTCTCTTTCCACTTGACGTTGAGGGACCGGGTCCTACACCAGATTCTCCTGAACTTATGTCGATTTAGTAACGACCGTCACAATAAAACTAATATAACAGATTCAACAAAAACTTAACGATTTAACAAATTTAACAGTAAAAATTCAACTAAAACAATGCAGTTAATGATATTGTTGCGTGAATAAGTCAACTAGCTCCATCTAGTGTCAGGAACGAGAGCGAGGGGAGCTTTGCAGAAAATGACATCACAAATCTTTCAACCGACAGCGCCATCCGAAGAACTAAGTTTCTAGAAAATCTACACTCGAACACTCGTCGCTTTGTGCGCATTTACTTGAATATTCCGGATGTTTCATTGCTAATTTATATATATAGGCGCTGCAAGATGCGATCGGGGCAGTATTGGATTTGGCGAGAAAAGCGAAGCTTCGGAGCGGAATAAAGTGAATTAGTGTGTTTAATTATTAGTGTTTTAAGTTTTAATTTATGTAAAGTAAATTAAAGTGTTAATTTAGGTAATTTTATCGGCAATTTTTATTGTCACGAACCTCAAGCTCGTAATTGGTGTCAGAAGTGGGATAAAATCATGCCGATTTTACCTAAGGAGAAAACGGAGGGTGTCCGCACCCGCAGTCAACGCCAGCATGAGACGGACCAGAGGAGGTTTGGTGGTGCAACGCCGCAGACGTCGGAGGGCCAGCCACCGGCTGCGGGCCCGTCAGTAGCTCCTACACCTGCAGCACCTGACTTAGGCGCTCTGATGGCGATGCTACAGGAGCAGCTGCAGCGCGGACGAGAGGAACAGGCCCGTCTGTTAAAGGGCGGCAGGAGGAGCAGGCTCGCCGACAGGAGGAACAGGCTCGCCGAATGGAGGAACAGGCTCGCCGATAGGAGGAACAGGTCCGTCAGTTGGAAGAGCAGCTGCGGGGCGGCCAGGAAGAACAGATGCTTCTCATGAAGGACCTTCACGCTACTTTCGGGAAAGAGATAAGGGAGTTGAAGGATAAGGTTGCTCAACATGATAACCGCCTGTCGGAAGCTAAGACCCAAATCAACCATGTTAAGAAAACGCTGGATGAACTCAAACTTAGGAATGGAACTACAGCTCCCGTAGTAGCTTCAGCACCTTCGCTACGTGGGTTCACCGTTCGACGGGACTTCTTCCTGGTCAGCCTACAAAATCCAGTTTGAGGCTGTTATGAAAGCGAACGGCTGGAATAAAAGTCAGGCCATGGCATCATCTCACACTAGGCCTACGCGACCAGGCCTTAACAGTTCTGGAAACTCTCGGTGAGTAAGTGACTTATGAGCAACTCCTTGAGGCATTGGAGGCGAGATATGGCGACGCTCACCTGGAACACGTCTTTCGTGCGCAGCTTAAAGATCGCGTGCAGCGCATCAACGAAAACCTGCAGCAGTGGGCTCTAGAGGTGGAGATACTGGTGCGAAAAGCATACCGGTCTGTACCTGCGCTCATTGAAGGGAACCTGGTGCAGTCATTCATCGACGGCATCCGCGACCTGGAAGTCAGAGCTGCTGTGAGGCTCGGGCATCACGAGACGCTTAAAGACGCCTTGGCCCATGCACTGGAGGTGGAAGCCGTGCGGCAGGATCATCGTTCCCATCGCGTCAGGGAGGTTTCAGCAGCTACAGTTCGCGATCGCAACAAAGGATACAGCCCTAGGTGCTATGGCTGTGGGGAAAAGGGCCATCTTCGATCCAGCTGCCCTAAGCGAACCCTAGAAAGAGAAGGTGAACAATCTCAGAAGGGTAGTGCGGCCAACAGCACCGCCCAGCAGCAGCAGGGAAACGAGTAAAAGCCAGAACTGCGGGGCGGGTGCTGGCTGATGTTAAAAGAGCCCCAAGGATCTCGATCTCACAAACCCATGATGGGAACAGTCTAATCATCAAGGGCGAGGTCAACGGAATGCCGTGTAAACTGACCATAGACACTGGAGCCTCTCGTACGGTTGTTAGTTCCCAACTTATAAGTCAGTTCCTTGGGGACTCCGCATACAACCGAGAACGCATTAATTTGGTAACAGCCACCGGTCAGCGTATACCCGTCCGTGGAGAGAAGGAGATGGAGTTGAAGCTAGGCAACGTGATCTACCTGCATAATATCATCGTGGCTGATATAATGGACGACTGTATCCTAGGCCTAGACTTTATGAGGAATAATTGTTGTGAGATCGACGTTAAGCAAGGTGTTTTGAAATGTGGACAGGAGGAACTTTTTATGGAAGGTGCGTTACCAGGGAACGTGTACAGCATTAAGAAAATTGTTCTTCCACCGAGATCGGAAACTATTGTTCCGGTTAGTCTTCTTCGGAATCCTGGGCAACCTCATCGTTGTGTACTCGTGGAAAGGTTAGAAAATGACCTTCCATGGAAAGTAGCTCGAACCTTGGTCAGAGCCACTAACATCTCAGGAGTACGTGTGCTGAACCTTTGTGGCCAGGAACAGATTATAGAAAAAGGCACTCTGGTTGCTACTTGTGAGGAAGTGGATTGGTTACGTCGGTGCCAATATCTATCGACTGGGACCCCCAGCAAGGATGCACAAAGAGAGTGAGCACACTTTTAGAACACTGTCGCAGCGTTCTCTCCCCGAATGAAATAGTCAAAGCGAAGAAGTTGTTACTCAAGTATGACGATGTATTCTCATCAAACGATGCTGACATAGGAAAGACTGGCTTGGTTCAACACAAAATAAACACAGGTGAAGAATTGCCTATCCGTCAGCGGCCAAGAAGATTGCCGGGAGCACGTGAAAAGGAAGTGGAAACCATAATTGAGGGAATGGTGAAGGATGGTGTTATTGAACCTTCATCTAGTCCATGGTGTTCGCCCGTTGTACTGGTAAAGAAGAAGGATGGCAGCATGCGGTTTTGTGTTGACTACCGCCGTCTGAACGACGTTATAAAGAAGGACAGCTATCCCTTGCCAAGAATTGATGACACGCTGGACATGCTTACAGGAGTAAAATGGTTTATCACGCTGGATCTAAAAAGTGGCTACTGGCAAGTTGAAATTGACCCTAAGGACAAGGAGAAAACTGCGTTCTCGACGGGAAAGGGCCTGTGGCAATTCAAAGTAATGCCGTTTGGGTTGTGCAATGCTCCAGCAACGTTTGAAAGGCTGATGGAGCCTGTACTTACTGGGCTAATTGGCGATGCCTGTCTGGTCTACTTGGATGACATCATCATCGGCCGTATGTTTGAGGAACACCTTCAAAACCTGGAACGCGTGCTCATAAAGTTTCAGAGTGCCAACCTAAAGTTGAGTCCGAAGAAATGTTCACTATTCAAACGGCAAGTAAACTTTTTGGGGTATGTAGTGTCGGTAGAAGGGAATCCGTACGGATCCGGAGAAAATCGCCGCTGTCAAAGATTGGCCGGTTCCAAAAGACAAGACGCAGGTTAGAGCATTTTGCAGATATAGCCAAACCTCTGCACAAGCTAACCGAGGAGAAGCGACATTTCTGCTGGGATGAAAATTGCAATATCGTATCGTATAATATATAAACACCTATTTTGGGATACTCTGATGCAAGCAAAGAATTTATAGTTGACACAGACGCAAGTGATATAGGACTTGGCGGTGTGTTGTCTCAACGGAATGGTGACCAAGAGGTCGTGATAGCGTACTTCAGCAAGTCATTGTCAAAACTGGAAAGGAACTATTGTGTCACAAGACGCGAATTGCTAGCAGTAGTAAAGTCATTGCAGCATTTTAGCAAATATCTTCTGGTGCGGAAATTTCACTTACGAACTGACCATGCTGCACTAAAATGGCTATTGCAGTTTAAAAATCCAGAAGGACAAGTTGCGAGGTGGATTGAACTACTGCAGGAATATGACTTTGAGATCGAACATCGGAGCGGGAAATCTCATGGCAACGTAGATGCATTGTCAAGAAGACCTTGTCCTGAAGATTGCAAACATTGTACTAGGCAAGAGAGTAAGGAACTGGTATCCGTGAGGATGCTCAGGGCAGACCACCTCAGCAACGAGTGGAAGGACAGCTTACAACGTGCACAGCAGGAAGATCCGGACATCAAGCCAATTCTGAAATAGATGAAGGCCAGTGCTCTCAAGCCCAAGTGGAGCGACATCCCAGCGATGAGTTCGACCACTAAAAGCTTTTGGGCCCAGTAAGACAGCTTGCTGCTTCAGGATGGAGTTCTGTGCCGTAAATGGGAAAGTGTTCGGGGAGACAGCTGTCATTTGCAAATGGTTGTCCCTAAAGCTAAAGTACCGGATGTTCTACAGCTGTACCATAATGATTATTCAGGAGGCCGTCTGGGAGTTAAACGAACTCTACTGAAGATCCGAGAACGGTTTTACTGGGTCCACTGTCGAAACGATATCGAGGACTGGTGTCGCAAATGTAAAAGTTGTGCGGCTGTAAAGGGACCTCAGACTCGTAGTAGAGGTGCATTGAAGTTGTACAATATTAGTGCACCATGGGAGAGAATAGCCATTGACGTGGCGGGGTCGTTTCCGGAGAGTGAAAGCGGTAACAAATATTTCATGGTTGTGATGGATTACTTCACTAAGTAGCCAGAAGTCTTCGCCATTCCAAATCAAGAAGCTTCAACAGTTGCAGATAAACTAGTTCATGAAGTCTTCTGTCGTTTTGGAGTACCTTTAGAGATTCACAGCGATCAAGGAAGGAATTTTGAGTCTCAAATATTCCAGGAAACTTGCCGAGTTACGGGTACTCATAAAACAAGAACGACTTCTTACCACCCGCAATCTGATAGAATGGTAGAACGATTTAATCAGACATTGGAGAAGTACCTAGCAAAAGTTGTAGACAATCGGCAACGAGATTGGGACAAGCACATACAACCGTTTTGTTGTCATATCGAAGCGCTGTTCACGAAAGTACATCAGTGACACCAGCTTTCGCAAACTTTGGGAGAGAATTACGGCTGCCTGCGGACCTGATCACCGGTATACCACCTGATGCTCCACGCAGTATAACCGATTATGCAAATGACTTGCGGAACAAAATGAATGACATTTATGAGCACGTCAGACAATCGGGCCAGCAAATGTCTGAGAAAATGAAAATCCGGTACGACCGCAAAATGAACAATAAAGGGTTCAACGAAGTTTCATTAGTGTGGTTGCACAATCCAGTCCGCAGCAAAGGGAAATCTCCTAAGCTTCAAGCTAAATGGGACGGCCCGTACCGGATTGTAACCAGGATCAACGATGTGACCTACCGGATACAGAAAGGCGCAAGAGGGACTCCTAAGATCGTGCATGTGGATCGCTTGGCGCGTTATTATGGGACCGATAATGCTCGGGACGAGCATGTCTTAGAAGGGGGCAGTGTTGCGTGAATAAGTCAACTAGCGCCATCTAGTGTCAGGAACGAGAGCGAGGGGAACTTTGCAGAAAATGACATCACAAATCTTTCAACCGACAGCGCCATCCGAAGAACTAAGTTTCTAGAAAATCTACACTCGAACACTCGTTGCTTCGCGCGCATTTACTTGAATATTCCGGATGCTTCATTGCTAATTTGTATATATAGGCGCTGCAAGATGCGATCGGGGCAGTATTGGATTTGGCGAGAAAAGCGAAGCTTCGGAGCGGAATAAAGTGAATTAGTGTGTTTAATTATTAGTGCTTTAAGTTTTAATTTGTGTAAAGTAAATTAACGTGTTAATTTAGGTAATTTTATTGGCAATTTTTAATGTCACGAACCACAAGCTCGTAACAATATGAATTACCCGAGGCGTACATTCGCAAGCGTATTCAAAACAATGGAGAAAGAACGAATGAAAACAAAATGGCGGACCGGCCCAAAAAAGGCTCTGGCTGCCATTGGGTGCGTGTTCGCGACGTCTTGTTACAAACGTAGGAAGACCTCGCACCGTGCCTGCGCCTGCGCATTTGAGACGTCTTATGCGTTGAACGTCCTTTTGACCGCTGGCGAGATCCGCGTGAGCTGCGGGGGCGACACTCAGCATTGAACACCGACGTAAAACGAACGCTTCCCGTACCTTCTACTAATTATCCTTTGTATCGTCATCTTAATTTCTACATATGATTATATTAATTGGAATCGAATAAATCTATAAGTAATACAGTCTACGCCTATATCTTTCAACAACAAAAGTGGTCCTTCGATGGAAAACGAACCAGAAGCATATCAGCAATTAAATCTAAGCGTCATTGTGGCAGCCATTATGTACACTTGAAAATACTTCCGAATTAAAAGAATGTGGATATGCCAAAAGGGAAAACAGCACTGAGTGAGTTCGTTCCAATTCCTTTCTCATACTTATATATCATCCAATTTTCAAAGAATTCAGAATTGTGTCATATTTCTACTGCATTTTTCGTAAAATTATTTTTAGACATAATATATAATTATTGAGCATAAAAACTTTTCATCTACTTTCATCTACGTTTCAACAATAATCGTTAGATTATTCTTACAACATTTTTCTATAGATAAGCGCGTAATAACCTTAATATTTCATAACATTTTTACATATTGCATATTCATTAGGTGTTCGTTCTTATTACCTACGGGTACCCACTTATAAAATAAAATAAAAATTACAGCCTTGCTTATAACATTTATTAGCTTATTTAGTTCACGTCAATTTATGTGAGTAAAGCGTATAATCATTATTTATTATTTGTTTTAATTAAGAGTGTAAAGAATTAAAATGGCTAGTCCTTTCCTTAAAGACCTAATTAAAAAACGTGGAGGCCTTAAAGCAAAACTCACATCGTTTAGTAATTTTTTGAATCTTATAAAAGGTACTGTTGTCTTATCTGAACTACAAAAATTGGAACTGGAATGCCGGCTTAGAAAAATTGATGCAGTATACGACCAATTTGACGCGTTACAGATGGAGATTGAGGCATTGTCGGAGCAGGTTGACGACGAATACAACGAACGCCTCCAATACGAAGAACAATATTATTCACTCCTTGCTTTGGCTCGTAATATGATGGATGCTGCTACATCAACGTCTTCTAGGGCAGGTTCCGAGACAGGCGACCATGAAGGCAGCTGTGCACTAAAATTCCATCTGCCTGTCATCAACGTGCCGAAGTTCAGCGGTGACTTTCAGGAATGGTTGGAATTTTGAGATACGTATCTTTCAATTATCCATAATAATAATAACATCACAGACGTACATAAATTTCACTACTTACGAGCATCTTTGAAAGGTACTGCGTCGTTAATTATTCAAAGTTTAGACGTAACGGCAAATAATTATCCAATTGCATGGCAATTATTAACAGAGCGTTATGATAACATGCGTCTTTTAATCAACAATCATATACAAGTCTTATTAAGTACAAAAAATATATCCTATGAAAGTAGTTTAGAAATAAGAAATCTTATTGATGTGATGAACAAAAATTTAAGAGCACTTGCAACATTAGGTGAACCTGTCGATCACTGGGACACGATTATTGTTTACATAATGTCAAAAAAATTAGATTCGGTTACGAATCGGCTATGGGAAGAATACAGATGCAGCTTAAATTTTAACTCACCAAGTTAACAGCAATTCATTAAATTTTTAAACAATAGGTGTGATGTATTGGATACATTGAATGCTGGAGTAACTAGACCCATTATACACAACATCAAACAATCAAAACTTCAATCACACCCTTTAACATATAACAATAATAATTATAACAGTTCATTTAGCAAAAAAGTGTTAGTAAAAAGTGACAAAAAAGATTATAATAAAAACATTACATGTCCTATGTGTTCACAAAATCATTTCTTCTTTGCATGCCCTTCATTCATTAAACTTGATGTAGATTCTCGTATAAAGAAAGCCACCGAAAGTAGAGTATGTACGAATTGCTTACGTCCAGATAATATCCGTAACCACTGTTGATTATCAAATTGCAAGCATTGCAATTCTAGGCATAATAATCTTTTGCATAAAGATAATTTCAATAAAGAGCCATCTTCTTCAAATGTAGCACTTTCGACAAATATTAATTCATCTTCTAACAATGCTTACGTCATATTATCTACAGCGTTGGTACGTGTAAAGGACAAAGACGGAAAGCATCACACGGCCAGACTTCTGCTTGATAATGGAAGCACTTGTAATTTTATTACGGAAGATGTGTGTAATAAGCTTAGTTTGGTAACATATAACACTGATTCCACTATATCTACAATTAATAACCAAGTCATACGGGCCACTCAAATATGCGAACTAACTTTTGAGTCATACTTTAGCGATTACAAAGCAAATATTACTTGTTAAATCCTTCCAAATATTTCACACACCCAACCCAATTCGTACGTAAACATTGAGAATATACCAATTCCTTCAGAAATAAAATTAGCCGACCCTAAATTCAACCTGCCATGTTCTATTGACATTTTAGTGGGTGCAGAAATATTTTGGTCAGTCTTAAATGCTGAAAGCTACAACATTGGTCCGACATATCCAAAATTACATTCCTCAAAACTTGGATGGCTTCTATCTGGATGTATATATAGTAACGACGTTCAAACTCGTAATGTATGTCATCATACATTGAACTGTAATGAAGAATTTACTCTTGCAAAATTTTGGGAGTTAGACTCAATTTCATCTCAGTATTCATATTCTCAGGAAGAAAAAGCTTGCGAAGAAATGTTTAATAATACTACGTATCGCACTTCATCTGGTCAATTTGTAGTGACGATACCGTTGAAGAACACACCAGATTGTCTGGGTGATTCATATACCTTGGCTAAGCGAAGGTTTCTTGCACTCGAGCGTAAGTTTGAACGAGATTCTCAATACAAGCAAAATTATCACGAATTTATTAGAGAATATATTAATCTAGGTCACATGACCCACAACTTACCTAATTCACATTCCACAAATAAATATAATTATTACTTGCCACACCATGGTATTATACGAGAGTCGAGTACAACAACAAAATTACGCGTTGTATTTGATGCATCCGCTTCCACGGCATCAGGTAAGAGCTTCAACGATATACAAATGGTGGGTCCAAAAACACAAGATGACCTTATGTCTATATTATTACGATTTCGTCAATATAAATATGCTATAACTGGAGATGTAGAAAAAATGTATAGATCTATTTTGTTGCACGAATCACAACGCACCTTACAACAAATCATATTTAGATTTAACACAAACGAGTCCTTCAAAACATATACTCTTAATACACTTACCTACGGAACCTCATGGGCTCCTTATTTAGCCAATAAATGTTTAGTGTCCCTCGCCAAAGATACTCCTAACTTGTTAGTACAATATGCCATTAAACATGATTTTTATATGGATGACTATTTGGGTGGCGGGGACTCTATTGAGTCCGTTATCGCTTTGGTCAAAGAAATAAAGAATATACTAGAGTCCGCGAAATTTCACTTGCGTAAATGGCAATCAAATAGCCAAACAATTATAAACAATATAACGAATGATGATAGAAATGATCAACATAAAACTCTCAATCTTGATTCTTCTCCTTCAAAAACATTAGGTTTATTCTGGAATACCTCTCATGACACTTTTTATTTTTCAATTAACCACACCTTTACACATAAATACACAACACGTAATATTTTATCTTTCATAAGTCAAGTTTTCGATCCTTTGGGTCTGGTTGGACCGTGTATTTTACAGGCAAAAAATATATTACGACAGCTGTGGGTGCATAAATGTGGCTGGGATGATGAGGTTCCACCGCAAATTGTATCGGAATTCAATAATTTTGTTAACTCTCTTTCTCACATAAACCTCATACATATACCACGTTGGATATCGCAAGATGATCTTCGGGAAATACAGTTACACGTATTTACCGATGCTTCAGAACGTGCATATGGTGCATGTGTTTATGTAAGAACAGTCTCAACTAACGGATTAGTGCAAGTTTGTCTTTTAACATCAAAAAATAAGGTGTCGCCTCTAAAGCCTACAACAATACCTCGCTTGGAGTTATGCGGCGCTTTACTAGGCACAAGACTATATAAAAAAGTTATAGAGTCTTTAACAATAGGGTTCAACAGTTGCTTTTTTTGGTGTGATTCTACAATTGTTTTGGGTTGGCTTTCCACAGAGTCAAGTTCTCTTAAGCAATTTGCACGAAATAGAGTTAATGAGATACTAGAAATTACAAAGGGACATACCTGGGGTTATGTGCCGTCTAAGCTAAACCCTGCTGATCTGGCTTCTCGTGGGGTGAATGCTGATTTCCTCAGCGCTTCCGCACTTTGGTGGAAGGGCCCAGAGTTTTTAAATAACTTAATTTTAAAAATTCCTTCATCTCCAAACATACATACAGTAACACTTCCAGAGCTTACACTTCATATTGATTTAAAACTACAATATAATACCAATTCACTGCATCAATTAATTTATCGTTCATCAAATTATAAAAAACTAGTAAGAGTATTTGCATACGTTCAACGTTTCATTTATAATTGCAGAAATAAGGCATCTAAACATAATAAATTCCTAACTTTATCAGAGCTACGATCATCACAACAACATCTTCTGAGTTATTCTCAACAGGAAATGTTTCCTGAGGAATACGCCTTACTTAAAGCATCCAAACCAGTATCAAAGAGTAGCAGACTAAAATCACTTACTCCCTTCCTCGATTTGGATAACCTTATAAGAGTAGGTGGTAGACTCAGTAATTCATGTTATACGTATGATATTAAGCACCCGGTGGTGTTGTGTTCAAAGCATCATTTAACTAAACTTATTTTTGAAGCTAAACATAAAGAATTATTTCATGCTGGCCCTCAATTAATCTTATCTAACATTAGACAAAATTTTTGGCCTCTAGGGGGAAGGAATTTATCAAAATCGATAGTTCGTGGTTGTATTCGTTGTAAAAGATTTAATGCTAAATCCATACAACCCATAATGGGTAACTTACCTGTTGAAAGAACGTGTCTCGAATTTCCTTTCCTCAACACAGGTGTCGACTTTTCTGGACCTATCCTGATAGCTGACCGCAAGGGACGTGGTTGTCGATTGCAAAAGGTCTATATTTGCGTTTTTATCTGTTTCGCAGTCAAAGCCGTGCACCTGGAGCTTGTTACGGACCTTACCAAGGAGGCGTTTTTAGCAGCACTCAACCGTTTTATATCACGGAGGGGTAAACCTCAAAACATATATTCTGACAATGGCACAACCTTCGTAGGAGCCAGCAACGAACTTACTCGATTCCTAAACTCGAATAATAATTACATACAGGCCAATTTAGCAGAACTTAATATTAACTTTAACTTCATACCGGCATATACTCCCCATTTTGGCGGCATTTAGGAGGCGGCCGTTAAATCGGTAAAAACTCTTTTACGTCGCGTTTTAAACTTAACACATCTAGTATATGAAGAACTTTCCACATGTTTGTTTCAGATAGAGGCAATTCTGAATTCTAGACCTCTCACACCTCTATCCACAGATCCTTCCGACCTTACTTTTTTGTCACCAGCTCATTTCCTCATTGGACGGCCACTTATGTCTATACCATAATCTTCACTTGAAGATGCTAATATTAATCGCATTCAACGCTTTCAGAGAATTGAAAAGCTTAGACAGCATTTTTGGAGGCGATATTCACATGAATATATATTCCAATTAAAGCAAAAGACTAAATGGCACGCTTCATCTGGCCATTTGAATATAGGTGACCTGGTTTTGGTCAGGGACCAAAATGCACCGCCTCTATTATGGCTCTTGGGACGAATCACTAAACTAGCAAAGGGTAGTGACGGAGTATCCAGAGTTGCTGAAATACGAACAAAGAAGGGACTTATAGTTCGAAGCTTTAACAACCTTTGTCCCCTTCCACTTAATCAGTCTTGAAGACTACGCTTCAACGCCGGGGAGTATGTTCGCGACGTCTTGTTACAAACGTAGGAAGACCTCGCACCGTGCCTGCGCCTGCGCATTTGAGACGTCTTATGCGTTGAACGTCCTTTTGACCGCTGGCGAGATCCGCGTGAGCTCCGGGGGCGACACTCAGCATTGAACACCGACGTAAAATGAACGCTACCCGTACCTTCTACTAATTATCCTTTGTATCGTCATCTTAATTTCTACATATGATTATATTAATTGGAATCGAATAAATCTATAAGTAATACAGTCTACGCCTATATCTTTCAACAACAGTGCGTTTGGCAAAAAAAGCGTTAGCAAGCGCTTGTAAGCAAAATGGCGATCGTAAGCGGTAAGCGCTGTCAAATCGTAAGTAGCTATTTTCCTCCAGGACACGATGTTAGTTTTAACCAGGGAACCTAACCTAATTTAAATATATGTTTGTAAAGTATTCATATTAAAAACTTACCAATCATGAATTTTTAATAACATCTATTCATGTCATTATATTACATAAAACTAATATTGCACAAAACAACTTATAATTTCTACTTCAAAACAAACAAATTAAATAAGCAAAATGGCGGATTGTGTCAGCGCTACTGAAGTAGCATCGTGTCCTGGCCGAAAACTATTTTAGCGCTTGTAAGCGCTTGCTAGCACTTTTTTCTGCCAAACGCACCCATTGTCACGTTTCTCTTTAGAACGAACTGACGTAACACGCGTTTTGTTTATTTTAAAAGGATGAATTTGCAAGAGCTCAATATGGTGATTATATTGCTTCAAATATTTTTATTAATATGAAAATGTTATTAAATGAATTGCTGCGTTACTTACCATAAATTGAAATATAAAATATAACACATTTTTCGCGATGTACCGTAAGATTTTACGATGGCTTATGGAGTTCTATTTTTAAATAAATTTGCTTTTTATAAAATATATAACACGGGTGCGTTCCATTTTTGAATTTCGAGCATTTTAAAACTTATTGAGCGATCTACGTATATATAATAATTTAAATTTTGTATTAATACAGGCGTACTTTTTATTTTTATTAAAACATAACAATCAATTTATAAAATGTTAATGTTAGATGGATACAAAACGGTTTGAATACGCTCGTATTCTTACTCGGTCCAATTGCGTGACGGCTTTCCATAGCCTTCATCGTCTTGTAAAAATATAAATGGTTGGAAAGTTAGAAAAATCATTACATATTATTTGAAAAGTATCATATGGATTTTTTTATGCTTTTACCAAAAAACATTGAAGTTATATTTTTGAAAAATATATAACATAAATAAAATTCTATGCAGTTTGATGAATTGAAATTCAACAAACAAACGTAAGTAGGCATAAAGAAATTATGTATAAATAAAAACAACATGCGTGCAGCTCACACGCGACAGAAGTGAAACCTTCAAATGAAATGAAATATAAAATATAAATACTTTACGGAAAATTATTTATTTAATGTAATAATTTAAACTACAAGTTCGGCATAAAATATAAGAAAATTTAATTTTATAGTAAATAAATGTGACAATCCTTTTAATATATATATTTGACACAGATATTATATTACTCTTTCGATATACCTTATATAGTACTCACTAATTACAAAAAGATTTATATCAATTTTAGCTACTACGAAGTTGAGGTTTGGCCGTTCTTATTTAATCCATATTCCATAGGCACATGACACCTTCACACCTTATTGAACAAAACGAGTAAGCGACGTCGTTTTGGCAGCGTTTGTGACTGTTGTCTCGCGAGCATTGAGCTTCATCTTTAATGCTTTCTATCTCATTTTCTCCCACGTTAAATCTTATGAATTTACGTGTCTGTCTCTGTTTACTGTCGCTTTTTCGTTTCGTAGACATTCAAATCACAACGATGTTAAAGAAGTTTTCACTTCAAAAAGTTTAAAACAAGTACCTCCGAGTTAATAAGTGCCTAGGATTTTCGTGTCTTGGACGTTGGGAATGGTATGTCATCGGGATCTGATTCAAAATGCCGAAGGCTTTGAACGGTTGGTTAAGCCGTTTCTGTCTTCTTCTTCGGTTATAACTGGCGGCACTTCGAGTCCTTTTTTATCCGACTTGACTCGATCTTCTTGTTCGATGTGCAAGGAGCAGGTATTTCGATGCTCAAGCACCGACCGCTTCGTGAGAATAGAAAGGATTTGTAGACCTCTAAATATACGGTTTTAGTAACACGGTATATACCTATCTAATGAATAGTAGATAAAATAGAATAAATAATATATTATCTCTCAAACACCAAGCGGCCAAATTTGACCACTTCGATATTCCATCAATTCAAGCGGTCAAATATGACCACACCCACCCAAAGCAACTAAGCCCATAAAAACGTATGTATAGCGACTACTTATATACGAAAAAGTTTAGCATTATAGAATCAATATGAAATTTTCTAATTTCTAGTGCAACAAAAATTAAGTTATCCTAAAGATATTTACTTATAAATATATATTGAAATAATTGTGATTTTCACGCTGCCAACATTCGCTTGTAATGTTTTGTTTTTGTTATCAAAATATAATAGCCTTTTTGTAATGAAGTAAAACCTGACTTTTATATAGAAAATTTTGTATATATATATTTTATAATGCCAAACATCGTCATAAAAATGTAGTCACCAAATATACGTTTTAATGGCTTTAAGTGCTGCGGAGGGGTGCCGTCTGCATGGGAATTTTAAGGGGACTGAGGGGTTAATAAACTAAGAAAAACTGAGATAAGTGACATTTTTATTTAAAAAAATAAGTAAATATAATATGCTTAATTAAGTTTTATCAACCAGGCTAGGAAGCGAACCCAAAAAATATCATAAAAACAAGATAAAATAAAAGTAACAAAAATTTGGGGAAATACATACATACTTGCTAATCCGGATTTCACTGTCACAATAAAATCACTAATAATTTATTCACACTTGTCACTACGAGAGTGAAAGGAATACAGTAAACGCGGAGCACTCACTGCACTAATTTATGCACCCAAATTATGAAGATTTGATCACATACGTTCGCATGGATTTTAAATTAAATTTCAATAATTGTTATTCTAGGTTGCATATATTTAATGATGACAGAACACAGAGCCTATTATTCATACTTGATATATAACTTTCAACATTTAGTATATGTCCTGCCATATATTACCAGTGAGGGGTTCTTTTACAACGCTGCGCCATTTGAAACCAAATTCTAGAAATCTGAGATTTATGCCATACAAATAAGCTAAGATGTTGTTTATATTGGTTTTCATTGATTAGAATACAAATTGTTTAGAAAAATAAAATTGAACTCCAAGCTATATAAACTACAAAATATTTTGTCAGAGGTCATCCCAATATGGATACGGGATACGATTTACATCTTATAATGTTCAGTTTAAAATAAATTAAAAGCTACATTGCGTTACCTAAGCTTTTCATTCTTTTAGTATACAAGGATTTTACAAAACTACTGTTAGACTGGTCATGCTTGAGATGTTTTAGTTGAATTGGCCCGATTCACTGACGCTCGCATACTTGTTTCATTATCAACCATGCACCCATGTTCTCCCGTTGTAATTAGGGCTTGGGCAACCCGAAAGTAACTTTAGACATAATCGAATGGGAAACGAAAGGAAAATCGAACCCAAACTACCAACCTACCAGCTATATAACCAACCGAACTACCAAATAATAAATATCTCACATCCACAGGGTAAGTGTTGGGAAAATGCACAACAAAGTATATCATGCCACTGTATCAAGTAAAAGACATCTCCCATAATGCGCAAAGGTTTGGCTTTTATTTTTTAAACAATTCACACAAAATTATTGTAATTGTATATTAGCTATCTGATCAGGTGTAGCATTGCTCAGTAAACAATATTACAAGATTCTGCAGTTCAATTCCTCATATCGAGTAATTAATAGTTATTGTACAAATACACAAATAAAAATTATTAAATTTTGATTAAGTACCTAACTTGGTGCCTATTGATTTGCTCCCTACTTAATAATAAATTGAACCATAATAGCACACAGCAAATGTGCAATTTTATTATTTATTTATTAACTCAGCCAAGGACCCCGCTACTCACACATCTGCTTCCATTGAGCAGCAAAATGATTTGACATGCAATTTGGAATCAGTTCCAAGTAATTTAAATTAGAAAATGAGACAATAGAGGTGATTTTCAGCAGTTATAATAATTTAAATAATTTTTAATGTAGCTTACAAATCCTTAATAATTGTAATTGTATGACTCCACAAAATGATATGATGATACAAAATGATAAAATTGTTTACACCTGGTGCATCAAAATATACAAGGCATGCAAATAGCTAGAAATTGAATTATTCTAAAATTGCAACAATATTCATATTTTATGTATCACTGAACATTAGTTAATAGCTTATAACTTAATGTTTAACTTCAGTAATCACCAGGTGGTCAGTTCTTTCAAAGGAAAAACGGTATTAAGAGGTGGCTCCTTAACTTTAGCTAGTAAATATTATCACGTAAATAACGTAAAGATATTGTGAGCCTCTCTGTTGAGCAAACTGTAGAAATGGCATGTGTAGAGTTTGAGCACCTCATTGTAGTGAGCGTCTACGGACCCCCAGGTTCTATATACAATACTTTTGAAAAAAAAACTACAGAGGAAGTTTTTGTGAAGCTTAATAAACAGAATAAAACTGTTGTAATGTGCGGAAAATTTAATATTGTTGCGCGCCATAATTAATGCCTGGTACATGGCGAGTTACCACTAGCGCCATCTAGTATAGAGTAGCAGAATTAGGAGCGTCAAGATCTTTCTAGAAAATTCCATACTAAAACTTTCTACGCCTAGTCAGTTGGGACCGGTATGTATTTGAACATTCTAGATGTTTCAGCCGAAGAGGCCCTAAATAAGGCTGGTAAGGACCGCGACCGAGTCAGTATTGAATTGGCAATTCAAGCCAATACTTCGAAGCGATACAACTGCGACTGCTATAACTTAAGTGATCAGTAGTACAATTGTGTGTTTATTAATAGTGCGTTTTAAGTTGTAATTGGTGTTCTGTAGTCAAAGTGTCAATTTTGGTAATTCAATAGGCTGTTTTTATGGTCACGAACTCCAAGCTCATAACAAACTCAATCTCCTAGAAGCTTCAGCCACTAATATTAAATTTAGATAATTGTTTAAAGCATACCGTCTTCTAAGTATGTAGGAGTAGGAGTATGTGTCGTTAGATCCGGGAAACAAACTACTGTAGGCATGTAATTAGTTTATTTAGTATCTCGCAAGTACAATTACGACAGTGTGTACTACTGCATCAAAAACATTCCTTAAATAGCTAAAAAATAAAGCTGTTTGCGTTTAATTATGGTCTGATTAGTCGCACTGGCAAAGATATACACAATACCTGCGCATGCGGCCATTGAACATTAATGAGAACAATAGGCACACAGGAGATCATTGAACTCAGCTGGCGCTGAGATCAATGGGAACGCGCCTGCGTTCGCCATGAGCGAGTGCAGCTAATCGGTGACGTAGGACATCACCTGATGTATGACTTAGTAGTGACGTGATCTTATGGTCTGTTATAGCAACTATTTTACTCGCCACAGCCTTTTTATTTTCGGAACCAACGCTTATTGTTGAATCTAGTGCAACATGTATAGATAATATTTTTATAAATGTAAAGCTGTTCGTTAAATGAATTTATTGTCTGGGGTATCCATGTAGTTTTCTCATCTGGTTGGGGTCTATAAATATATAATTATAAATTAAAATGAAAAGATAAATATACATAAATATAATTAAAATAAAATAAATACATAAATAAATAAAAGCCCAACCAGATGGAAGCCCTCGGCAGGGGAGACAAAACGGCCGAGGGTTAGGAGGAAAGGGAAAGAAACGGGCGGATGATGCGGGCGGTATCGAGGAGCACCGCCTTCTGCATTTGAGCCCGGAGCGGTCCGTCATGGAGTCCCAGTCGCCTCAGGTGACCCGAGAGGCTGACTGGGATTAGCCCATTCGCAGAGATGACTACAGGAATAATTTCGGCCGGCATACCACCCCACATGTCGGTCACCTCGTGAGCCAGATCCAGATATTTTGTTCGTTACTTTCACAAGGTTCTCGTCATAAGGAATGATAATGTCGACCAAAAATATCCTTGATTGTGCCTGGTCCATCAGCACAATATCAGGCTTATTCGCAAGAATATTCCTGTCCGTGATGATGGCCCGGTCCCAGTGGAGCCTGGCGCAGTCATTTTGAGCACGGCTTCCGGCAAGTACTTTTAATACGGCACTTTCCGGGCCACGAGACCGTATTTCAGAGCGAGTTCCTGGTGTTCTGGCTACTAGGTTGTGCCTGTGCAAGTACTCAGAGTTAGAAAGCGCTGAACAACCGGAGATGACATACCTAAGTGACTCCCCGGGATGGCGACAAGCTCGACAGACGTCGACAGTGCCATCCTTTAGGATTTATCTCCGATAGTTGTTGGTCTTAATAACCTGATCCTGTATTGCACAGACAAAACCCTCGGTTTCCCCGAAGAGGTCACCAAAACGTAGCCAGTTAAAGGAAGGCGGCTGTATCTACGTGGGGCTCATATAGAGCCCTGTAGTACCTCCCGTAGAGCTCCTTCTCCTTCCATACGGTCTCCCGGTCGGAAATGCTCTGTACTGCCGAGTTTTGCCATTGCTCGTTGGCTAAGGATAGAGGGGTAAGTCCTTTATTACTAGAAATAACGTCATTATAGAATGGATCATCCGATCTTGTCAGAAAGTAATGATGGAGGCTGCACACTTCGCGATTATGCATGGTGAGCGCACTCAAAATGACACGCCCACCACGCTTTCGCGGCAAGAACAGCCTCATTACCGACGATCTCGGATGATGCATCCTATGGAACGTCATAGTAGTGCGGAATTTTCTATCCAGGGCGTTAAGTTCAGTCTAACTCCACCTGAGTATGCCAAAAGTATACATGAGGACAGGCATGACCCAGGTATTATATGCGTGTGTCTTATTTACACCGGACAAAAGGCTGTTAAGCATTTTGGTCGAGCGTGCATAAAACACGTCGCAAACTGACTGTTTCATACCAGCCTCATCGATACCGATGTTCTATGACATACCCAGGTATCGGTATGTTTCAGCCGCGGAAAGGGTCCTTAAGTTGACGGGCATAGATAAGTCTATGCCCTCAGATTTAGCAACCCTTCCCCTTTCAACATGGAGGACCGCACACTTATCCGTCCCCAGCTCCAACCTAATAGAATTGCTAAATTTACAAGTGATGTTTAGCAATTCCATAAGATGGGAGCGACTGGAGGCAAAAAATTTGAGGTCATCCATATAGAAAAGGTAGTTCACTTTTGTACCTCCTTTCCTAAGCTGAAATCCCCTCCCGGAGCCCTCCAGTAAAATACTTAAAGTTTTCAAAGAGAGGCAGACTAGATTGGACTCAGACAGTCGCCTTGGAATATACACCTTCTTATCCTTATGCGGCTTTCCGCAGCCGTCACCCGCTCGCCTTGATGACAGAGGATCGTACTCCACTGCCCCATACACTACTCGAGGAAGTCTCGAACTGTACAGTCAATCTTGTACAGCTCGAGGACCCTCTTTAGCCATGTATGGAGCACCGAGTCAAATGCCTTTCTGTAATCTATCCAGGCGGCGGAGAAGTTCCGACGGTTGCGTTTCACCACTTTGCCAATGACCGCGGCAATGAGTAGTGGTTCCTTGGTTCCACGACCGCCGCCCCGGCATCCATTTTGAGCGCGCGACATCACCTGATTTGAGTCCAGGTGACGAGTGATTCTCGCGCTCAAAATGGATGTTAGTGTCTTGTATATGGTTGGTAGACACGTGATGGGGCGGTATTTGCTCGGGTCTGTGGCACCCTGATCTTTAGGAACCGAGTGAGTGATCGCAGTATTGAAGAGGCTCGGGAGTGACTTCTGGTTGAGAGCCTCTTGAAACTGTCGAGCGAGCACAGCATGACACACCATGAACCCCTTCAGCCAGTAGTGATGCAGCCCCTCAAGCCCCGGACTTTTCCAGTTCGGGGCCCTACGGACCGCCTCAGCTACGTTATGATGACGGGGTCCATGGGCGTAATACCCGAACATTGACTCGCCACAACTTCCGTCCAAGAGCCCTCGTTGTGGTTTACGGGCTCTGACCACAGGCTGCGTCAGACCGTGTCGGCCTGATTCGGTACTGGGCCCGTTCCACTTACTATTGGTCGCTCCAATGATTTATAGAGCCTCTTCTGATCACAAAAAATAAATATATGTAAAATGTTTAAAAAAACGACGGGTTGCACTCCAGGAGTGCCGGCAGAAGTGAAAACTTGAATAGGTATTAACGTTGTGCATTTTTGATATTTTGGAATGGTTAGGGAATAATTTTTCACGAATTGCTTTAATTATCAGTATAAAAGTACTATCATTTATGTGGTAAGAGAATACAATATATATTTATTGCGCTATCGTACACAAACATGACAATTTGTATTACATTCGCGCAAGCGCCCTGCGCCGCCTAAACGAAACAGCAGTCGTAGGCATACATTTTCGCCGCGCCGTACAAAGAGAGGGGGATACTTCCTCTCCTACGACGTCCGCCTTACGAATTTTCGATCAGGTCACGTGTCCTGACGCGACATTTTTTACCCATTACAAAAAAGTGTACACCGCCGCTAAAGAAGTTTTCACTTCAAAAATATATTTAATTAAAAAAGAAAAGGAAAGAATGCGAAACTATTTTAAATAATTTTGGCCTATTAGTCAACAAAAAAAGTCATGTCCATTTTCTCGGTGACTAATGACTACAGTCATTGGCTTAAATATTAGAATAATTGTTGATTTTTTTCACCGGTGCTTAAGTTCTTTTGGTGAAGGAATATAAATATTAAATATAATCAACGTTTCAAATAGTTTGCTTTGAAGATTCAAAGTACATGTTTCTTCTATATTGTTTCGCATGGAGATCGGATGGATTATGTTGGACCTTTCATGGAGGATTTGCCTTAAATGTCATGCTTGTCGATAATCGTCACATTTAGTGCAGTTTTTCATTGCTGGTTTGGTATTTTAGGTCCGGGGTAAACGAAATGACTATACCACCATATCGGAAACTATAAGAAAAGAATCTGGCATTTCCTATAGTGTCCTTGTACACATACGATATGAATTACGTTGCGATAATAGATTCTCTTACGCCAGCACAACATCATAACAAAAGAATTAGCGCTCCATCCTTAACATAGAACAGAAATTTGCAATGCAAGAACCTATGTTTCTCTAAATAGGAGTAATTTCTAACTTTGGTAATTTTTAGTATCTTCTAAAGGCATTTAAAGAACTCTTGGAGTTAGAGTTATTCATCTTTGATTTGTTTTATAAAATCACACCAAATAATTTTAAATGTATTTATGCTATTATTACCATTTGATTTGTATCAGTGGTATAGTTTATATAGTAAACCAAGTAAAAAAACGACGGGTTGCACTCCGGAAGTGCCAGCAGAAGTGAAAACTTGAATATTAACGTTGTGCATTTTTGATATTTTGGAATGATTAGGGAATAATTTTGCACGAATTGATTTAATTAATATACACGAACATTCGCGCAAGCGCCCTGTGCTGCCTATACGAAACAGCGAGCGCAGGCATACATTTTCGCTGCGTCGTAGAAAAAGAGGGGGATACTTCCTCTCCTACGCCGCTCCTGTGCCGGCTGTCTCTCTCTCTCTCCATCCGTCTTACGAATTTTCGATCAGGGTCACGTGTCCAGATGCGAGTTAAAATTTTTTACCCATTTCAAAAAAGTGTATAATGAAAAATGAAAACAAAAAAAAAATGTAAAGAAGTTTTCACTTCAAAAAGAATTAAATCGAGTATTAACCAATTAGCTGTAATCGGGCACCGCGGCAGAAACAGGAAATCGGCAGCAGCATCTACTTGATACTCTTAACAACTGAAAATAATAATAAAGCTTGAGGTTGCCCATCCGTCTGTCTAGCTTAGCAGCTTTGGTAAAATTACCTCTTTGAGCTGTGGTAGCTCAGATGGTTAACGCTCGCTGTAAGTATAACAGAACGCGAGTAACCCGGGTTCGATCCCCGCCGTCACCAATGAACTTGTTAAATGGAGTTTTAAGTGCTGATTTACCACGTGCTCGGCGGTGAAAGAAAACATCGTGAGGAAACCTGCATGTCTAAGAAAAAAAATTCGAAGACGCGTGAAGTTCGCCAACGCGCATGGGGCAGCGCGGTGGACACTTCCTTGCACTAAAAGCCTCTTAGAAATAAGGGGAGGTCTGTGCCCAGCAGTGGGACGTACATAGGCTGTAAATTTTACGTCTTTGAGAAAATTCATAGGAGCAGCATCTGTTGAGCAAAAGAGCGACTATAAGGAAGGAATGATAAATTTTACAAATGGTAGGTAGCCGAGATAATTAAATTATAACTTTTTTTTAGAAACTTATTTATTTCCAAACGGTGACACACACAGCAATGACGTTATATCAGCCTTTTCTATTGTCCCAATTAATTTTAGGTTTTTGGGGTTTAGGAGGTTTTAACCATCTTTTGGGTGGGTCGTGTTTTTCGGGTTGATCAGGTACTGTGGGTTGTTCAGGTTTTTTGGGTTGATCAGGTACTGTGGGCTGTTCAGGTTTTTCGGGTTGATCAGGTGCTATGGGTTGGACAGGTTTTTTGGGCCACGAAACCGGATCTGAATGCAGAGTCACTTGAACCCGTACAGCGTGCGTGCCGGCTGGCACAGGGAGTTTTAGGCTTCCACTCTCTGTTTCTCTTTGCTCTTCCAGTATAATTCTACCTCTTGCTGCTTCTTTTAGTTCATTTTTTTCACTGAACATTTCATTTAATTTTTCTGTATCGGCAATAACTTGAGTAATAACGGGCTGCACTTTAGCTTTTGATGTAATATGTTTGTCGATTTTGTTGTTGTCGTATTCCGCCAAATTAGTTACTGCTGAGTGTAATTTGCGTACTCTTTCGTAAGAACTCTTGGGTTGGCGTCGCAATCGCTCGACAAGAGAAGGCTGCTGACAACAAAGTGGTTCGGGTGTCATTTTTGGTGGAGAAGAGCACCAATCAGCGAGTTTTTCGGGATCGTTTCCCTTATATTGATTCTTAGGAACGGTTACTTTCTTATCAATTTTCTTACTTAAACTGCTTTTGTATCGAGATTGAAGCTGTTTATTAGTAGGCGTACATTGTAAGAGTTTGGAGACAGAATTTCTTGGAGTAGATACGCAATGAGAAGAGGATGAATTAATATCATCAATCCGATTGATTTTAAGTAAATTACGTGAACGACGTGCAGAAGTGTCCACGTGAGGAACTCTGTTAATATCACAACTTATGGCGAGATCAAAATCACCGTAAGCTGTATTAGTTCGGCTTTGAATATTGAAATCTGTCGCAGCTGTGGTGTGTGGAGGTAGTACGATGTAATCGCGACCGTCAGTAGTGCGCACCGTTTCATGGTCAGCGCCAAGCCGGTAGTCAGCGGTTGGCCGTGGCGGCGCAATTGCTTTCTTTCGTTCGGCTACTCCACATTCATAGTCAAGGCGACGCGTGAGTTTTGCAGCTAAAATGCACTGTGATACTAGATCTAAGGTATCTGCATAGCTTCCACTCGTCGAATTTTGTGACTCTGTACTGGACTGTACTTTGTTCTTTGATGAGGACTTCGAATTATTCTACGTAAAAAAATAATACATTAGTAGTATCAGAAAAATACAAGAAGCAAAATACAAAAATAATATAATAGTTAGCAAAAATAATATATTAGTTGTACAGGGTTCGTGAATAAAATATAAGAGAGACTTCATCATCACACTTGACGGATAAAAGTGTGATAATGAATTCTCTATCCACTCTTAGGGGACGCACATGAACGGTTGTAGGCTGTTTAAAATCTGATGATTAATTTAAATGAATTTTTTTCAGCGCCATGCCAGACATTTTGTATATTTACAGTAAATTCAATAGTTTATGAAAGTTGAGCTCTAGTACTGATTTTTTAACTTTTGCTAAGAAAATTGAAAATTTTCAAAAGTGGGGAAGTTATTGGGTTATAGTTAGGTAAGGGGGTGTCCGAACTAGGCCTTTCCTATGTGGATAATCACGGAGAACTTTTTGACCAAAAGCCAGAACGTTTTTTGTGCGTACGCGGTTCGCTTGAAAAAGGCTTTTAACAGAGTGGACAACGTATTATGGCAAACACTGTACTCATTTAAGCGCTGGGTTGATACAGGCATTAAAGTTAGTTTATTGGTACTATAATGCATTTGTCAGGATCACGTGCAGCTAACAGAATGTACAAACTGCTCCATCCGTGCAGCGTGACTACCACTCGCCAAAAGTATTACTGTTTAAATATCCTATAGATATTTTAAAACAAACACAAATTGCATAATGTGTATTTCAGTGAAACAAGGAGAACAAAACAACAAATAAAAACAACAAGGTTTATCATTTTGCAAAAATACGTCCCAAGTAGGTATGGAACTAACAATATAAAGTTTACATATCACGTATTGAAAGTATACAGAAAAAAATTCTAGGATACCTCGACTTCAAGGCACAAAAATATTCAGCCAATTATTTTGAAAGATGTAGAAGATATTATTTTTTGCCGTTGGAATATATACTTAAAGTCAATGATATTTGTTTCTTAGATAATATATTAAATGGATCAATTGATTCTTCTGAGCTACTTACTCACATATTAATGATTTTGACCGATTTAATGAGATTTAAACAGCAACCTTTGCTATATATACAACTTGCTTCAACGAATTATAGAAGAAACTTATTCTTTCTACACAATGGAAATTAATAAGCTTTCATCTGTAGTAGATACTATTCTACTAGTTCCAAATCTGTAAAAAAGTGATGAACAGAGAATTTTTCACTCACAGCCGTGACCATCATTACTCAAGTTGCAAGCTCCTTAGTCTCACGGCAAATTATTAACGCTTTTTCATTCGTTTTTCTTATTGTTTTTGTGAGTAGTTTAAGCGTTCCCTGGAGTATTTTAAGTTTGAATGAATTTGGGTGAAAGTAATATTTGGAGGCTTGTAATTAGCAATTCTTACCACCATTTTGTAACTTTATGAAGATATTATTTTGTAAGACTTCCTAAAACGAATAAATAAATAAATTTTGTAATAAAGATCCAATTCGAGTTGCTGGCACAAGCCAAAATTTAAGGCCAAAGCAAACGCCCAGTCCCTAAGTTACTAAGTCTATCACACTACTACAAAATAAATATAGATGAATTAAAGCTATGCTTACGATTTTCAGCAATCGGGTGAGTCCTCGCAACGTCTGCCTGTGTAACGCCATGCTGGTGTGTGTCGCAGTCTTGACAGTTGAAAACTGTCTGTCCTTGCTGATCCGGTTGGTCATGCCAAACATCTCGATGGTCGTTAAAACTTACATTATTTTTTTTTCTTTTGTAGTTATAAATATTTATAAGGTCGATGCTATCAGAGATTGTCCTAATTCAATTGCTGTTATTTACATTTTCAGCTTTCTAGTACAGAACATGTCCACAAATAGGTTACAAAAACTAGTCATTCGACAGTGTGAGCTTTGTATATTGACTTGGAATACTGAATTGAATAAAACTACTATTTACGGATTTTATCGCGTTTAATTACTTTAATTTATTTTTGGACCGACGCTCCGGGAAGTCTGCAGTCTGCGAACATGTTCAAGATCGTCCCCACCATTACATTACATTTGATAAACCACAAATTCTCGCAAAAGAACACCGATTCCTACCAAGAATGATACGCGAGGCTATTGAAATTAAAAAACATCCAAATTTCAATAGAGAAGATGGTTGGGTGCTACCATCTGCTTGGGATCCTGTAATTAACAAAATTAAACCCAAACCCAAGCATACCATTGCAAGACTTCATGATACTATAAGCTCGTTTTGCGTAAATCGGATCAAAAATTAATATTAAAAAAAAACTGAAGGTAGCCGGACTAACTATGACATTGGGACGTCAAACATCTCAGTCCCCCCCGTGACCATGGGTACTGTAAAGCACCCGAAACGTCGGGATAATAATAAAAATAAATTAAAGTAATTAAACGCGATAAAATCCGTAAATAGTAGTTTTATTCAATGTGTAGTGTTCGCGTAAATTTAGGAAATCATTATGGAATACTGAATTTTCAGAATTTGACTGCCTATTTTGCCAGCCTTGACCTAGTAATCATCAACGTGGTTTTAAGATCGGACCCCGGGTCGGGTTAGTTTTTTTATAGGAGAAGTATGACAAACGAGCACACAACCCACCTGATGGTAAGTGGTTGCTGTGGCCCATAGACATCTACATCCATCCTCGATTACGAGTCAAAATGCAAAGGCGTTGTCACCCGTGAGGACTAAAATGGAATGCCCTGTTTCCAGTAAAAAGGTTCTCCGGTTCTCTACACTCACCATACGAAACATAGCAGCGTTAAACTGCTATTTCACGCTGGTATTTTGTGTCATTCCCCGTTTGAGCCGACCCATTCGTGCTACAACTGTAATACTAATATTGCTGCAGCGTGAATCTACCACGTAAAAACCACGTAAAATCCACGTAATTGGATTCATCTGGCGAGAAATTCCTAGTAACAGCCCGGAATCGGGTAGTTGTTAGTAGTTTACCTCCGTGCCTCACACAGAACGTAAAGCCGATGATTTGCGCTTGATCGCGTGATCACTCTCCGGTTGTGTCAGATTGCTATCCCAACTGACTACGAAAGTAAGCAAATAGGGTACTGTACCTGCTATAATTCTGTCCTGCGCATAGTGATTCGAATCTTCATTTAAATTTTTTTGGTCGCCATAGCCATAATTCTGTCTGATATTATTACTATTTCTTAGATTATTTTATGTTGTTTTTTTCAACATCGTAATCAACACACTCAAACATTATAAAAATATTGAAGATTATAAGTATACAACAAAAAAACGCAACACTTTATAATAAGCTTTCATAAAAGATTCTAAACAAAGTTATAAATTATATTACTTTTAACTTTCTATAATTACGATTTGGCTGCCGAATTTTCATGTTACCTGATTAATCTTGTTTTACATATTTTGATGTATAGTAAGAATGTCACGGATAAAGTTTACCAAGTCAGTAGCATGTAGGGGGGTGTAAATACCTTTTTCTACAAACAAAATCCCACTGAACCTGCGCATGATACAACCTGCTTTTTGGTAAATTTATGGCCCGGAAATCGACAACAATCTCACAGACTTAGTGAAGAATCTATACTTACAAACTCGGCCTACCAATAACAGTAAGTATGAGGAAATATTTTTTTACTGTAAGATATTTATAATATATATAAAGAAGCCACTAATTTGTTTCAATATCAGATTTAATGATTTGATTCAATGAGTTAGGTTAGCTGGCATTTCATTTCATATCATTAAATTTTATTTTCATTTCATATCAATAAAAAAATTCTACTGAAGACTTGGCTGTATGGGCATAGTTCCCTTTGCCCACCCAGAATGGTTGAAGAAAAAAAAATCTCTGCATATATTCTTTTACGGATGGCGCCATTTCCCAAATATGTTCTTTGCTAATGCAGGTTTAGTTGTTTGTAAAAAAATGAGTAATTTTGACGATATTTTATTTGAATTAACACCAACGGAACTCAGAATAATTGCACAAAATGTTTCGGAGAACATTTTACCAGAAAAGTCAAAAACTTGCTACATATCTACATACGAAGAATTTATTGCTTGGAGAGAAGAAAAAAAGCGAATAGATTTTCAGAAAATGTTACGTTGGCATACTTCTCCGAAATCTCAGCAAAATTAAAACCTTCTACGTTATGGTCGAGGTTTCCGATGATAAAAAGTATGCTTAAAATAAGAAACAAAGGGGATATAAATGAATACCCAAAACTAAATGCTTACTTAAAATGACAATCAGATGGTTTTACAACTAAAAAGTCGAAAATATTAACATCGAATGAAGTGGAAAGGTTTTTGAACGAAGCTCCCGATGATCGTTATTTAGCCACAAAGGTAATTTATTAATAAATACTTATATTTTTCTTTAGTATTCAGTTTACGAAATTGCAAAATACAGTCAATATCTTATTTAAAAAATTATTAATAAAATCCCTTTTTTGTAGGTTGCGCTGATTTATGGCGTTGTTGGAGCTTGCCACAGAGAGAAGTTAGCCAATATTACTTTAAAAGATATTAAATCCTATGGAAAAATGCTACTATTCAAGATTCCGAATACAAAATATAAGACACCGAGAAGCTTTGTTGTTGAAGGAGATTTTCTTAGAATAGTGCAAAAAATATATGAATCAGCGGTCCCAAAAAGCAAAAACTGACCTATCAAAAGGGAAATGTACCGCTCAAGCAATGGGATAAATAAATTTGGAATTTCCAAAAGAAATAGCTACGTGATAATATGCTGAGTATAATCCCTGGCACAGCTTCAGAACCTTCAGAACCTCTGCTACATTATTGGAAGATTCGGGGGCCAATTTGACGTCCTTAAAGCGACTAGGTGGTTGGAAGTCAGACAAAGTTGCAGAAGGCTATATTGCTGATTCATTAAACAACAAACTAGAAACTGAGAAAAAAATCACACAATCCATTAATTTAAAGTCCATTTCGTCTCCTTCATATGACAATAATGAAGAGAACATTCGTCCATCTACCTTCGTTGATAATGATAATTCATCAGATCCAATTCCATCAACTTGCAAATGCCATTGTGTCACCTTTGACAAATATACATGAACAATCATACAAAATTAATAATAGTTTGTCTCAAACAGTAAATATGCTACTTCCCCAGTTAGTATAAAAAACTGTACCAATTTAAATTTATATGTGAATTATAATTTTTATAAGAAATAAATGATTGGTTAGTTGAGTTTATTGTGTTTTTATTATTTTATTAAATTACTTAATTTTTTCGCAACTGTATGAAAAATAGTTGTTCAGTACACGCGCGGAACCGTCATTGCAACTTGTTCCGACTGTCAACCCTCACCTTTGACTGCGCCTCGGCTCGGGTATACATTTATCGGAACTCTTTGCAATGACAGGCTTTTCGCACTCATAATGAAATATGCTATTACAATGCAGGTAAATTAGTAGGCTGTTAAAAAACAATAAAGAATAAAATAATTTTATATAATGAAGTAGGTGCTAAGATACAGCGTACAAAAGAAATAAATCCCTATTTAAAAATCATTGATGTCAATTTATACTTTTATTAATTTTAGTACCTGGATGACCGAGCTTTGCTCGGTTTTTTTTAAATTACATTTAGATACATATTACATACCGATGAAACACGAATAATATTTTTTGATCTTATTGACATAATAGAAAAACCTGATCTGGTTATTTGAATAAAAAATCATGAGTGCAATTACTTTAGTTTAAATGTTGGTATTTTTAAAAAATACTAAAAAAAGGGCTCGAAATAATAGATTTTCTCACAAAAGAAGGGAACTTGAAAAAAAAAAGGAAAAAAAGTCGGACCGAAGACAGGACGCGAACCAAAGCATTACGATTTCGCGACTGCTCGATATCCACTTGAGCTATTACGATCATTAACACAGTGTTAAAATTAACCTTCTTGTATTGTAGCAGTTTTTCATTGCCTGAAAACACGGACAAAAAGACATTTTCTAAAAATAAATGCTAGCTAGATCGATTTATTGTTCCTGTAACTCCCTGTACACTAAATTTTATGAAAATCGTTGGAGCCGTTTCCGAGATTCCGATTATATATGTATACAAGAATTGCTCGTTTAAAGGTATAGGATTTTTTGACGCTTGAGTAGACTAAGTAACAACACAAGTTTAAAAATGTACCGCTGGGTTTCTTGCCGGTTCTTCCCAGGACGTAGATATTTTCCGAACCAGTGCTAAATTTAACATAAAAGTAACCTACGGTAACGTAAATAAAGGTCTTTATTCCGTTTCATGAAGCCTTTGACCATTTTATACCCTCTTCTTTATTTTCTATCCATTGGTCTAACCGATACCGATACCTTGGATATTTACCAAGTGCTAGAGTGTACGGATAGTGCTAGAGTGTAGGTTAATCCGTAATTCATTTTGGAACTCTTTAAAATAATATATTCTTTCAGCATCCATTTTTCAGTTTTAGTAAACTCTTGTGCGATGGAATATTTAGTAGTAAACACTTCAGATTTAAGCGGTATATTATCTTATTTGTATTTTATTAAATGATAATGTAAGGTATTCGGTTTTATATTATACGTGTCACCTGCTTGTCTAAGTTTCATTTGACCGGTTAATACTTGTAAAATAGCAATCTTCATTTCATACTTGTCGATTTCTTTCTCTCCCCTTTTTTGTAATTACGAATTACTATTAGTAGATGCTTACGGGCCACAGCAGTCACTCACCATCAGGAGGACTGTGTGCTCGTTTGTCACTTTTATCCTGTAAAAGAAACACAGCACATTCCACACAGTACAATGGTACCATAATCATAAAAGGTTGAATAATAATAATAATAACCTTTCGATTAAGGTGTATTACAAAAAGATAATATATAATAAATAAGTGATTAGTAATTCGTATCTTAAATGAAACAAAAATTATTTTTTGTAGCATTGGGTGATAAATTATCACACAGCCCATCTAATGGTAAGTGGATGCTGTGGCCCATAGACATCTACATTTATTCTCGATAAAGAATCAAAATGCAGATGCGTTGTCCCCTGAGAACTAAGATGGAATGCCCCGTTTTCAGTCAAAAGATCCCGTTATCTACACTTTCCAGACGCAACACAGCACTATTGAGCTTCCATTTTACGCTGATATTTTGTGACAGGGTGGGCCTTTCTCGATTGAACCGACCCATTCGTACTACTCGAGGATATAGCTGCTTTTACGTTACTTATATTAGTATTTACTGAATACATTTTATGACTTTTTATTAAATATATCGCATGACATTGCGGTGGCGGCAGAAAAGTACCCATCATCAAATTCCATCCCGTGAGCGCTGTGAGAGGCGTATAGATATATCAGTCTCGGATATATGGTGGTATAAATTGGTTATACCGTTTATGCAACAGAATTTTTTTATAACGAATTTTAGTAAAATATTTCTCAAAAACCTGATCTGATTTAGTTGATTTATAGTAATTGTTTAATAGGTAGTTTGAATTGCAAGTGTTGACCTTCCCAGTTTTCTATTAATTATGCCCCATGTTATTTTATTTTTATTAGATGTCGACTTTATTTTGTTAATCAAATGAAAAGATTTTACCGTGGAGCACATTATTTTATATATTTTGAAATATATTTTACATGTTTGCTAAATTCCACAATAGAGTTATATGACTTTTACATATATGATATATTATTTGTTTTTAATTTAAATTTCAGTATAACTTTTATAACTTTTTATAACTTTTATAACTTTTATACTGAAATTTAAATTAAAAACAAATAATATATCATATATGTAAAAGTCATATAACTCTATTGTGGAATTTAGCAAACATGTAAAATATATTTCAAAATATATAAAATAATGTGCTCCCCAGGCAGAACACCTTGCCCGGTGGGAGATCTCCCCTTTTCCTTCTACGGCCACAGTGGTGACCACCCGGCGTGATCTGAACAACGCAACCAACAAACTTCGGAAACTTCAAGCTTCATCATCGTGATAAAATACCCCACCCTTTCGCTCCCGAGCAGATATCGTATGTAGTCTTCATATCCTGCAAGCCATCTAGCTTCACAAGGTTCATCGCAGCACTGGAATAATAATGCTTCCTCTTCCTTCAAGCTACACTCTGCACTACAGTGTTCGGCACGGCACTGAGTCTTACTGCTCGCCTCTGCTACACGGCACTCTCGCATATAACTTGCCTTCTTCTCGACTCACCGCAGACTACAAGGCAATCTCCTGGCACTTGCACAATCATCGACAACGAGACTTCACTATCGACCTCCAGTCTGAGCAGGGGGGTGATGTGGCGGCGCTGTTGTTGCGCCGCAAGCGAAATCACCGAAGCCTAAATCAAACTATCACACGGAGTGTTGGCCGCTACCCGGGCAGAACACCTTGCCCGGCGGGAAATCTCCCCTTTTCCTTCTACGGCCACAGATGTATAGAACACAAAAATCGGATGCGAAAAACCTAATTTAAATCGTATTTTAAATCGCGGAGCAACACAGAAACGTGGCGTTCGGATCGACCGTTGACACCGGACTGGTCAGGTTAGTAGATTAGGTTAGGTTAGGTTAGGTTCCCCCCTGAACGGGTTCCTGCCTTGTCGTGGCGGGGGGCTTAGAAGCCGTGGCTTGGTCACCCACGGTGAAACAAAGAGGAAACCACGTGGCTGGCCCGAGGTGAAGGGCCGGCCCGAGGTGGCCACTCCGAGTAGGCTTGGCGAGCCTACTTCGGATGTGTGCAGGTGGACTGCGGCGAGAGGGGTGTCCTCAACCCCTACCGCTGCAGCCGAGGTGGAGTCGCGGAGGAAGAGGAGTGTTGGTATGGTGATGCGCAACTCGCCTTATCCTCCGCGACTCAAAGGGTGTCGCACCGTTGATGCAGTGGTGGTGGGGCTGCGGGGGGAGAGGATTGTCGGTATTGCGAGGCGCCGCTCTCCCAACTCTCCGCAGACGAATCTTGGTTGGCGGCGGAGCCATAGACCAGATCCGCCGCTGGGGTCAGGAGGGCTAGTGCTTCTGAGTGCTCGTTTTTCCTGGCCCCATGGCCATCAAACATTGGACACGGGGGCGTCGGTTGCGCAGGTGTAATTGAAGGCCGTGGAGGAAGGTGCGCCATGTGTTCTGGTGCGTCTTACCTGGGAAGGAGAACGGGGAGGAATATTCCTCTCCCGAGGAAGTGCTGCCATGGGGCGGCAGGCGCTGGTAGGGCCGCGGATCTGTGCGAAAGCATTCCCGTGGCCCTGCCAATATGCGACGAAGGTGGAACACTATGGGGTTTTAGTCGGTGCGAGTCCGACATAACCCGTCCTTGCCCCCGCGAGGCGGGTATGCGTAAGCATTTCCCCATGTAAAAAACAGGTTAGGTTAGGTTAGGTCCCCCCTCCAATGGATTCCCGCCTTGTCGTGGCGGGGTGGCTTGAAGCCGTGGCTTGGTCACCTACAGTGAACAAAGAGGAACCCACATGGCTGGCCTGAGGTGAAGGACTGACCCGAGGTGGCTACTCCGAGTGGGCTTGGTGAGCCCACTTCGGATGAGTGCTGGTGGACTGTGGCGAGAGGGGTGTCCTCACCCCCTACCGCTGCAGCCGAGGTGGAGTCGCGGAGGAAGAGGAGTGTTGGTATGGCGATGCGCCACTCGCCTTATCCTCCGCGACTCAAAGGGTGTCGCACCGTTGATGCAGTGGTGGTGGGGCTGCGGGGGGGGGGGAGGATTGTCAGTATTGCGAGGTGCCGCTCTCGCTACCCCCCGCAGCCGAATCTTGGTTGGCGGCGGAGCCATAGACCAGATCCGCCGCTGGGGTCAGGAAGGCTAGTGCTTCTGAGTGCTCGTTTTTCCTGGCCCCATGGCCATCGTACATTGGACACGGGGTCGTCCGTCGCGCAGGTGTAATGAAAGGCCGTGGAGGAAGGTGCGCCATGTGTTCTGGTGCGCCTTACCTGGGAAGGAGAACGGGGAGTAATATTCCTCTCCCGAGGAGGTGCTGCCATGGGGCTGCAGGCGCTGGTAGGGCCGCGGATGTGTGCGAAAGCGATCCCGTGGCCCTGCCAATATGCGACGAAGGTGGAACACCATGGGGTTTTAGTCGGTGCAAGTCCGACATAACCCGTCCTTGCCCCCGCGAGGCTTGTATGCGTAGGCATTTCCCCATGTGAAAAAAAAGGTTAGGTTAGGTTAGGTTAGGTTCCCGTGTGGAGTTGCCAGTCCTCCTATCGTGGGCGTCCCCAAGTGGCGGATAGGAGAATGCCACTCAGATATGAGTGGTACCAAGAAACCGTCGCGGACCAAACCTGGCTGGGTTTGGGCGTACCTCTGGTTCCGAATGGAATCATGTACCTGCTAGTTGCTTCCCGTATCCTCTCCACTGAGAGGAACAGAGGATGTGACATGCGCGGTGAGATGCCAGGTGCACTCGGCTTTTGCCGACGCCGGGCAACCCGTCATCGCGGGAATTGAATGGGCTCAGAGTTCCCTCACCCGGTCTCTGGGCAGGCATGGGACGAACCCGTATCGACTCTGCCACCGTTTGAACCTCGGAATCCCTTTGGCGTGTCGTGGATCATGTCTCGCGGCACCTGAGGAGCCGATGGCTCCTGGCTTAATCGCCTGGATTCACGAGGATGTTAACCTCTATAAAAAATCACCCGAAGCTCAAGCGTGGCACGCCGTGAGGAGCTGCATGGCTGATGGGTAAATGTTCAGTCGTTAGCGTTGCCTCCCGTCAGGGTACCGGCCGACACCCTTGACGGGTTATGCATAGGCTTATCCGGGCAAAGTGGGCTCTGCTCGGATAGACCGTTACTTCCTCCACACTCGTGGGAAAATAAATGGATAATACTTTGAAAAATGTAGATATAGGAAAACAGGATGGATCACACGTGGACAGATCGCGTGGGACGTATTCCGCCAGGAAACGCCCAGTGTGCCGGTCTTCGGACGAAGAAGGCCTGCCAGCCCCCAAGTTGGCGACTTCGAGGAGGGTTCGGCGGGCATCTAGAGGGGTGAGTGCTTCGCAGCCGCGAAGAGATAAGCACGGACGATTCGTGTGCTCCAATACCTAGGCGGCTAGTGAAGCAGAGAGTGATATGGGGGTCACTACGGAGGACCCTGGCGATGGCGGTGAAAGCTGTGCCTCGCTGGGGAGTTCAAAGGCGGAGCTCAACGCCGCCAAGAGGGAACAGCGCAAAGCCGTCGCAGCAGACAAAGTGTCTGAAATGGCCCGACGCGCTCGCGAACGACGAGCTTCTCTGGCAGCGGAAAAAGGAGAGCCATCTGCGGTGGCCTTGAGCCAGCTGGCTCTGGATGGGGTGGACTTAGTCCTGAAAGTTGCCACCAAGTCAGGCAGCCTGAAGGGCACGTTCACCCGTGGCTTAAAGGAGGCTGTCGCGGATATCATGGAGGCGGTTGGCATTTTCCTCAACAGGACGGCCTCTGACGAGGTCGCAAAGCTACAGGAAGAAAATAGCCACCTCAGAAATGACCTAGAAGACCTCCGGCAGCAAGTCGCAGCACTGAGCGAGCAGCAGCAGAGATGCACATCCACCGATGCCGCATCTGTAGTGGCCCCGACTCCCGCACCGCGACCGACAAACCCTCGTACCGACGAAGAGGTCGACCGCATTGTCCGGCTCTGCATGCTCCAGTGCGGGAGCATGGTTAACGCTCGGCTGGAGGCGATTTCTCGGCGTCTCCCGGCGGAAATCCTACGTCCGCCTTTAGCGGCTGACACGCGGAGGAATGAGGAGCCGCCGAGACTTGCGCCTCAAAAGGGGAAGCCCACGGAGGGTAAAAAAAAGCCCGCGGAGGGAGCTCCTCCGAGCGACCAGCCCACGACAGCCGGGTCTAAGTGTGAGACATGGGCGAAAGTCGTGGGCCGCAAGAAGGCCCGCAAAGCCGCCAAGAAGGCCGCAGCAGCTGCACACGCCCCAGGTGGAACCGCAAAGGCGGCTCCTCAATCTGCGCGGCGGACTTTCAAAGGCGGTCACAAGAAACCGGCTGTACGTGTTCCGCGGTTCAATGCGGTGACCCTAACATTGCAGCCCGGAGCTGTGGAGCGTGGCGTGACGTACCAGTTGGTCATCGCTGAGGCCAAGGCCAAGATCAAATTATCAGATCTTGGCTTTCAGTCCGTCACCCTCAGGCAGGCTGCCACGGGTGCGCGGCTGTTCGAGATGGCTGGCACTGTGAGCGACAGTGCCGAAAAGGCGGACGCATTGGCCGCCAAGATGAGAGAGGTCCTCAAACCAGAGGACGTCCGGGTCTTCAGACCAATGAAAACCGCAGAAGTGCGGATTGCTGGCCTGGACGACTCCGTGCCATCTGAGGAGGCGGTGGCGGCCGTTGCCAGAAGCGGAGAGTGTCCGCAAGAAAGGGTGCGGGCCGGCGATATACGCACCGATGCCACCGGACTTGGCGCGGTCTGTGTTCGGTGCCCTGTAGCGTCGGCAAAGAAGATCGCAGATAGCGGCAGATTGCTGGTAGGCTGGGTGGCGGCAAGGACGAAGCTACTACAGCCCGGGGCTTTACAGTGCTTCCGGTGCCTGGAAAAAGGGTACGTCCGGGCGAAGTGCACCGTCGAGTTTGACCATAGTGACCTTTGTTACCGCTGCGGCCAGCCTGGCCACAAGGCGGCCCTGTGCACCGCGACGTTCAACTGCAGCCTTTGCTATGCTGCGGGTAGGCTAGCGTAGCACAGAGTAGGCGGAAGGGCCTGTGGGGCGCCTACCAGCAAGGCCAAGGCCAAAAAGGAAAAGCAGAGGAGCACCAAGCCTGCCGAGTTAACCTCACTGCCCACACAGGCCAGTAGCTCCACGGCCGACTCCCGGCCCAGGACCGTTGCCGAGGGAACGGAATGTCAATAATGGCAAAGTTCTATTTTCTCCACGGCAACATCAACCACTGTGCCAGAGCTGTTTACATAAATAAGGATACAATAGAGAGAGTCCCTGAAGCGAGAAATCTTGGTGTAGTGATGGACGAGCAGCTGCGATTCGAGAAGCACATTTTTGACATTGTACGTAATTTCTTTTTTAGGCTAAAAGTACTTTATCGAATTCGCAATTACCTAAACCCGACTCTGCGTGTAAATTTATGCGAGTCCCTTGTTCTATCAAAATTTAACTATGCTGATTCTCTCATAGGATCTCGACTTCTAGCTCGTACCAAACAAATTATACAACGGGTGCAAAACACCTGTGCGCGTTTTTGCTTTAACATACCACCACGTACACATGTAACACCGTTTTTCAACAAAGCAAGTATATTAAAAATGGACCTCCGGAGACGTCTACACTTTGCCACTCTTTTGTTTGGTATTGTAAAAAACAAAGAACCATTATATCTGTACAATAAGCTTGATTGGGCCAAAGATCACAATAATAAACATTATCTCAGATCAATTGAACAAAAATTAGTATATCCTTTTAGCCGCTCAACTGCATTCAGAGGTAGTTTTAAATACAATGCAACAAAGTGTTGGAACAATCTGCCACCTCCCTTAAGTAGCCTTACAACGATTAATAGTTTTAAAAACAAATATAAATTACTTCAACTCAAAGAACAAAAAGATGTTGGTTAAGACGTAGTATCCAGGTAAAATAATTATGATAATTATTTATTGTAGTAATTTTATTACTAAATTAACGGTGAATGGATTTACCAGTAATTTAAAAAAAATCCGCTTTCAGTCCAATTATATATAGGTATGGGCATGCATATGTATATGTTTATAGTTTATTATGAATTTTCGGGCATCTAGAGCGAGCGTGCACTCAGCCGCCCGAGCTGCCTCTGGGTAAGGGCTGGACTGAAAACCAGTGCTATCACTGAGTCCGGTCCGTTTCACAGTTTCATGCTGCAGCACAGGGTATTTTTAAAATATTTTCTTAAATTTATAATAATGTTAAGTTACTTTTAATTTAGTTGTATTTATCTTTTGGCTTATATCTACTTTTTGCTTGTTATGCTGCATGCTTAAACTTGAATAAAATGCATTTCTTTCTTTCTTTCTTTCTAGATCAGGATCTCCTACTCCAGAGTATGGCAGAGTGGTCGATTCACGTGGTTGTGGAGGTTAGGTTATGTTAGGTTAGGTTAGGTTGGGTTCCCCCCCGAACGGGTTCCCGCCTTGTCGTGGCGGGGGGTTTAGTAGCCGTGGCTTGGTCGCCCGCGGTGAACAAAGAGGAACCCACGTGGCTGGCCCGAGGTGAAGGGCCGGCCCGAGGTGGCCACTCCGAGTGGGCTTGGGGAGCCCACTTCGGATGTGTGCAGGTGGACTGCAGCGAGAGGGCTGTCCGCACCCTCTACCGCTGCAGCCGAGGTGGAGTCGTGGAGGAAGAGGAGTGTTGGTATGGCGATGCGCCACTCGCCCTATCCTCCGCGACTCAAACGGGGCCGCACCGTTGATGCGGTGGTGATGGGGCTGCGGGGGGAGAGGATTGTCGGTATTGCGAGGCGCCGCTCTCCCTATCCTCCGCAGCCGAATCTTGGTTGGTGGCGGAGCCATAGACCAGATCCGCCGCTGGGGTCAGGAAGGCTAGTGCTTCTGAGTGCTCGTTTTTCCTGGCCCCATGGCCTTCGCGCATCGGACGCGGGGGCGTCTGATGCGCATATTTAATTGGAGGCCGTGGAGGAAGGCGTGCCATGTGTTCTGGTGCGCCCTACTTGGGAAGGAGAACGGGGAGGAATATTCCTCTCCCGAGGAGGTTCTGCCATGGGGCGGCAGTCGCACACTTCCGCAGGGCCGCGGAAGTGTGCGAAAGCGTTCCCGTAGCCCTGCCAATATGCGACGAAGGTGGAACACCATGGGGTTTTAGTCGGTGCGAGTCCGACATAAGCCGTCCTTGCCCCCGCGAGGCGGGTATGCGTAGGCATTTCTCCATGTTAAAAAAAAGGTTAGGTTGGGTTAGGTTAGGTAAGGTTAGGTTAGGTTAGGTTAGGTTTTTTTTCCTCCTTCTTCTTTTCCATAAGGAATTGCTATTGGTATACAATTCCTTATGGTTGCGAAATTTTTGTTGAAATGATGGGTTCTATTTGCTCCACATTTTGCTTTGATTTCTGTTAATGTTTACTTTTGATAACTTTCAACAATGGTTTTCATAATATATTTTAATAATGTTACCTAAAATATTTTACGATAAGAATTTGATTTATGTTTTATGCAAGACAATTGGAACATTAATTTGTTTAATACTAAACATAAATATACATATTCATACATAATTATATATAAATATTTATAATTAATAAATATTTAATATTTATAGACTACCTTAATAGAATTAATAAAATTAAAATTACTATTTACATAGGGTATCTTATTATTATACGTTTTTCTTGAATTTACTTATGAGGCATATAATGTTCAATAATTTTAATTTACTACTGCTGTATTGTTGTTGAAGTTTTTTAGTTGACTTATAATGTAATTGACGTGGGCTTTAAAAGTTTGTATAGTAGTTTCTTTGGAAATTATTTGTGATAAATTATATGGTTCTATCTTTAACATAGTGCACGCAATTTCATGTTCCATTCTTGTTCTAAGAAATGCAGGGCAGTTTCTTATAAGATGTGTCATGGATTGTACACTAGTTTGATCGCATGGGCATTTATTATCATTGGTTATTTTAAAACGATGAAGATATTCCTTGTGATATTCATGATTGCTAAGATACTGAGTTATGGCAAAATTAGGTGCAGGTGCTTTAACAGTTAGGGTAAGTTGCTCATAAGTAGGACATAGAGATTTGGTGTATATGCCTTTGTCACTTTCGAAGTAAAAGTTTTCTGTTCCTTTAATGGCTTGTTGTCGATTTAAATATTTTACATGGCTTATTGGGAATTTGAGAAATTCATAAGATCGGTGGGAGGTTGCCGCGCTTTTGGCAGCTGCATCCGCTTCTTCATTGCCTGAAATTCCGATGTGACCTTTAATCCAGCAAAGACTGACTTTTAAATTGAGTGATTCAATTCGTTGTATTATCCTATGAATCGATACTACGAGGGAGTTGTAACTGTTTTCGTTTGCAATTTCTTGGAGACCTGATTTGCTGTCGGAGAAAATATATGTTGGATTGATTTTGTGTTCTATAATCCATTCGCAGGCTTTAGAAATGGCCAGGAGTTCGGCTTGAAAGACTGAACAGGAGTCATGTAATTTGTATTTGCGTATTAGTTTTTCTCCGTTCGGTTTGTGTATCACAAATGCAGCGCCCACTTTATTGCTGTGCTTGCTACCATCGGTGTAAATACGGTAAGAATTTATAATATTTTCTGTCGGTATTTGTTCTTTAGTAAATTTAATAGGTTTCCGCAAAGAGGGATGTAATAAATTTCCTGGTTTAGCAGGGACGTCTAGAGTAACATCAAAAGGTAGGTAATGTGAAACTTGTGTGATTCTTGTGCGCTCATTATCTGAGTTAGGTTAGGTTAGGTTAGGTTTTTTTTTACTTCCTTCTCTCTGTTACTGCCGCTATACATGCAGCACCCTTTTTTACTGTATTGGTTTATTACTTATACTTATATTCCTCTTTTTTTATTTTTTTCCTTTTTTTTATTTTTTTTTACTTATCAACTTAATTTATTCTTATTACTAAAAGCCTACTTATCATATTATACTCGTATATCCTAACTTATGATTCAACTACGTTTGTTTTTTTTTGTTTGTTTTTTTTTTCTATATTTTTTTCCCTCAACCTTATCTTTTACTGTTTACAGTTATTTTCCTTTAACATTTAATATTGTTATTGTTCATATATTCGTTTCAAATTTACTATTACACATTTATACTTTATTCTATTATCATTCTCATTCATTCAACAGCATTCTCTACCATCTAAGGTAACATTTTTTTACTGTATTCTTGCAATTATTGAAAAGTTATATAATATATGGTATTTAAATTAAGTTTAATTAAGCTATTTAGTGCGCCACCCGTTATCGAATATAATGTACATCTAATTCTAAAATAATACTTTTTTTTCCTTACATTTTATTTTACTTTTTTTCTTTTTTTATTATTAATTTCCCTTGTCTATATATTATACATATTATTATGTTGTTATGGAATACTATTACAGCAAGTACTATTTACAACCATTTCCTATACTATGTTATACAATGAAAAGTAATTATAACTCTATATGTTTTTATTAATTTCTCGTCTACATTTATTATTAATATCTAACACATTTTTATTATATAATTATTAATCTACATTTTTTTTAAATTAAATATCTAACTTCGATCCATTCGCTTTTCCTGCACACCTAACGACATATTCCGCATATTTAAGAAAATGGATACGGCAGTCATTGTTGTGTTTACAATTATACATACATACATTTTCTATGTGTCGTGTAAAACATGTTTGTAATGAATCAGTCACAGATTACTTTGTATAGAATCAGTTTACAATAAACACTCCTCAGAGCAAGACGTTATTTTATTTACAAAATCAACAGTCAGTGCAAAGTGAACCTTAAGTACAAAAACATATGGTCGAATCAGAGCCGGATCAATAGTTGTTTACTGCATCGAGCGGCCGGCAACTAAGAACAATAGCGACTGCATTCCAAGGCCCTCGAAAAAGATAAAGTGCAATAATATTAACATCGTTAACGTTCTATATTGAATTGCTTTATTCTATTGCAAAACGTGAAAATGAGTGAAAAATTATTAAATTTATTAGAAGAAACGGCAGTTCTATTACAAAAGACACAAGTAAACGTAAAAAAGTGTCCGAAACAACGTTTAACAAGAGGTTATATTGAAACGAGAATACAGTGCATCGAAGAATATTGGCAAACGTTTAAGTCGACGCACCAGGACTTAGTTAAATGTGTACCTAAAGAACAAAGGCCCAATATATCATATTTTGTTAACGAAGATTATTTCATCATCGAGGATTTGTACCTGTGTTTAAAGGGTGACTTGAAGGACATGTTAAGCGCGATACCACCTAGAAAGTCGGAATCTAAGGACACCATGGGCACAACCGGAGGTCAGGCGTCACCGCCAGAAGTCAAACTACCACGAATACAGTTGCCGTCGTTTGGTGGGAGCTATGAAGAATGGCCGTCGTTTAATGATTTGTTTTCATCGCTGGTACATGATAACAGTTCACTCAGTAAGGTTCAAAAGTTGCATTATTTAAAATCAAGCATCGTCGGAGAAGCGGAAGCGTTATTAAAACATATTAAAATTACAGAAGACAACTATGAACACGCATGGTGTTTATTAAAGGATAGGTATGGAAATAAAAGGCTTATCGTTAATTCAATAATGAAAAGGTTATTTGGACAAAAAAGGGTAATTGCACAAACAGCTTTTCAAATAAAATTATTACTAGATACAACTACGGAATGCTTAAACAGTTTAAATAACCTTCAGTTATCTACCGATTCTTGGGATCCATTAATTATATTTCTGGTCGTACAGAAATTGGACCCAGATTCACATAAAGCATGGGAAGAGCATGCCTACAAAACTAACCACAATGAGTTACCTACCTGGAAGGATTTAAGAAGTTTTTTGGAGTCAAAGTTCCGCACATTAGAATTAATAACGCCATCTTCATCCATTCCACGGGAATCTAAAACAACAAAGGAAAGGTCATTCCATACGTCTGCTGTATCTCCGACTAGAACTTGCATAAGATGTAATGAAGAACACACTATAAGTCACTGTAAAGATTTTGCAAAATTGACACCTGAGGAGAGGTCTGAGTTTGTAAGAAATAAGAACTTATGTTACAATTGTTTGGCTCCAGGACATGCTGCAACAAAATGTCGTCTTCAAGTGTCCTGTAAGATATGCCATCGCCGACACCATTCATTACTGCACCAACCAAAGGATGTTAACAAGCCAAACAATATACAAGCTCACCATAATTACATGGAACCCCATGAAAACGACAAGGCTGTAAAGGAGGATGAGGTACCATTATCATCACACTTAGCAACCAGAAGATCCACATCGTTATTGGCTACCGCATTAGTACCTATAAGAGATGATAACGGGCATACGACTATGTTACGCGCTTTAATTGACCAAGGGTCGCAGGCAAACTTCATAACCGAAAGAGTGGTACAATTGCTAAGGTGTAAAAAAACGGCTGCAATGGGAAATATAGTCATCACAGGAGTTGGTTCAACTCAAACAAGGGTTAAACATGAAGTACATCTCGAGCTTCTTTCTAAATATGACCAGCAATTCAAGCTTCGTATAAACGCTTATGTCATGTCTACACGCTTAACCACTTTGCTACCATCAAGTTTTATCACTTGTCTCGGGCAAACCTGGCCGCATCTACAAGGACTCGTCTTGGCCGATCCTAGTTTTAACCAGCCAGGACGAATAGACATGCTGCTTGGAGTTGAAGTATACGCCCAAATCATGAAGAATAATATAATCAAAGGACCCCCTGGTTCTCCATGTGCACAAGAGACAAACCTAGGCTGGATCCTTTTTGGGACTGTTCGAGACAACAATTTACGGGATGAGAAACTGGTAATGCATCACCACGTCAATTTTGATGATATGCTGCAAACATTGTGGGAAATAGAACCTGAAACTTCTAAAAAACTTACGAAGGATGAAGAAACCTGTGAACGATTATATAAAGAAAGTTACAGCAGGAAGGAAGACGGGAGGTATATAGTTAAGCTGCCATTCAAAAATGATAACCAAAGGTCACTAGAGGGAAACACTAGAGATATAGCAAAAACTCGACTACTACAATTAGAAAGGCGATTTGTCAGAAACCCAAAATTGAAAGAGGAATATGTTAAGATCATGGAGGAATATTTAAAACTACATCATATGGAAGAAGTCCCACTAAATGATATAAACAATGCCGCAGTGTATCTTCCACATCATCCAGTAGTCAAAGAAACGAGTGAAACAACTAAGATTCGCATAGTATTTAACGCCTCATCTCCTGGAGCAAATAATGTTTCTCTTAATGACGAACTACTTGTTGGACCTCAACTTCAGGAAGATATGAGATCATTAATAATGCGGTGGCGGCTTAGGAAAATATGTTTTGTGGCTGATATAGAGAAAATGTATCGCCAAATCTTAGTAAAAAAGGAGCACGCAGACTATCAGCGTATTTTGTGGCGTAATAATCCCATGGACTGTATCAAAGACTACCGCTTATTGAGGGTTACATTTGGTACAGCTTCGGCACCTTACCTTGCCGTGAAAACCCTCCAACAAGTAGCTGACGACGAGGGCAAGTATCACCCAGTTGCTGCTAAAACTATAAAAGAAGATTTTTTTATGGATGATTTAATGTCTGGTCAAGATAATATCACTAAGGCAATTCACTTGGAGCTGGTTGGAGATATGAGTACCAACGCATTTTTAGGAGCCTTCAAAAGATTTGTAGCAAGACGAGGTAAATGTAGTCATATTTGGAGTGACCAGGGGTCAAATTTTATAGGAGCTAACAGGGAGTTGAAGGATTTATGGCAACAGGCAAGATTAGAAATTCCTGGATCTTTATCAGATATACTCGCAGAAGATGGCACACAATGGCACTTCAATCCACCATACAGTCCAAATTTTGGTGGCCTTTGGGAGGCAGGCGTGAAGTCCATCAAATACCACCTAAAGAGGATTTTAAATAGACACCTAACATTTGAAGAGATGTCCACCACTCTGTGTCAAATAGAAGCCTGTTTGAACTCTCGACCTTTGTGTCCAATAGATACAACAGACAATGACATTGATTCTTTGGAGATACTCACTCCAGGACATTTTTTAATTGGTGAGGCTCCAATTAACATTCCAGAACCGGACTTAAGGCAAATTCAATTAAATAGATTATCACATTGGCAGTATACTCAGAGATTATTACAGGACTTTTGGCATAGATGGCAGAATGAATACTTGTCTAGGCTGCAACAAAGACCGAAATGGTTAAAACAAACTCAAGAGTTTAAAATCGGTGACATTGTGCTTATTAAGGAAGAAAATCTTCCTCCTGGGAAGTGGTCTTTGGGGCGTATTGTACAAAAACATCCTGGATCGGATAATATATGTCGTGTTTATAGTTTAAAATGTAGAGATAAAATTGTTAAAAGATCTGTTTCCAAGTTATGTTTGCTTCCAATTAATGGTTATGATTAATGTTTGTTTCAAAAGTTGCTAGTATTAAGGATAATTAATTTAATGTTTAAAACAAACTAGTGGTGTTAGTTTATTTGCTTACATCTCATGAGTAAAATCAATTCATAGTTTGATATGGAAATTATTGAATTATTTTATTTACTTTACGTTGTTTATACTTTCTTTTGTAATTTAATATCCTTGTATTTTCTTAGTTAATGAATAATGTTTGTTTTATAAAAACCGAAGGTTTTGGTGGGCGGTATGTTGTGTTTACAATTATACATACATACATTTTCTATGTGTCGTGTAAAACATGTTTGTAATGAATCAGTCACAGATTACTTTGTATAGAATCAGTTTACAATAAACACTCCTCAGAGCAAGACGTTATTTTATTTACAAAATCAACAGTCAGTGCAAAGTGAACCTTAAGTACAAAAACAGTCATCGTTGTTAATTACATACTTTAAATTTGTTAAATTAATTGCACTTCCCATCCTATGCTCGCATTCCATTCTTTGAATAGTGAATCTAGGACAATCTATTAGCAGGTGTTCAATTTTTTCATCTACTTCATTACTGCAAACACAAAATGGGGATTGCGCCAACTTGAACTTAAACAAATAAGCCATAAATCCTCCATGACCAGTTAATAATTGAGCTTTCATATTGTCCATTCTTATCTGTTTTAGTGTCTTGTGAGCTTCTTTTACGTCTGGGAAGAAATTTTTCGTGACCGCGCCTGTTGCTGCTTCGCTATATCGCTGCTGCCACTTCACGCAGGTGGAGTCCCTAGTTAGTCGCTTCGCGAAGGACAGCGGACACTTGTCATAAACTGGTGCTTGTTTGTTGGATAGTGCAGCTTTTTGGCAAGCTCATCAGCCCTTTAATTGCCAGGTATACCGATATGTGCCTTTGTCCAGTAAAATTTTACCTCGCCGTCTTTATTTATTTATGATCTGCTGCGCTCTCTTATTTCAGCTGCCAGAGGATGGAGGGACGAGTTGCCGGTCAGACACTCAAGAGCTGAACGTGAGTCACTAAGGATTGTTCCTTTCCTCAATTCGTCGAACTTGCACATCATATCTAGCGCTTTTAGTATTGCGGTAAGCTCTGCCTGGTAAACGCTACAATAACTTTCTAGCCGAAAAGTAGACTTACGTATTTCCCTACCATCTTTTCATACACTGACAGCGCCACCAACTTTCCCTTCCAGCTTGCTTCCATCCGTATATAGCCTTGGCTTAAAGGAGTCTATTGCTTGTTCCTGATATTGAGAGCTTATAAGCTTAAAAGACATGCAACATCTTTCAGCAGGATGGGGTAGGCAAAAAGGACTTATGGGTCTTTCGATGTCTCTTCCCGGAAGTTGGTTCATTGGCTTTCCCCGTTTTATTTCGTAGAGCGAAAGGCGTTCCATTGCTCTTAAGTCGAGAGGGAGTATTCCTGCCAGTGTAACACTAGACGTGAACGAGACTGTTCTGTGACCTTTACATATTTTGAGTGCAAACATTCTTGTTATACGCTTCAGTCTTTTTTTCATGTATTCTTTTTTCACTGTCATAGCCCAGACATTTGCTGCATAAAGGATAGTTGGTTCAACTACTGCTATATATATTGTTTTCACTATATCAGAATTAAGTCCCCAATGAGCTTTAGCTGTTCTTGCTATCATTTTGTAAAGTTTTATTGCCTTCCCGAGGACTTCATCTAGATGTTATACGAAGTTTAAATTTTTATCGATTGTAACGCCAAGTACTTTTAGACTTGTAGATGGCTGTATAATAATTTTGTCCATTTTAATTATAGGTAATTCATAAGATAACTTTTTGGTAATTACGATAGATTGGGTCTTATGTGGTGAAAAATAAAATTTGTGCGTTTTACCCCATGTTACTATTTTCTCTAAAGCCGGATTAAGTTTGTCTACGACATCTTTTGCTGAGTTTCCTTTTGCAATGATAAGAATATCGTCAGCAAATACCTGATTCAAGAAGGGGGTCGAGAAGGATGTTCCAGAGTATGGATCCACAAGTCGATCCTTGTATGCATCCTTTAGTAGTAGGTTTGGTGGCCATTGCTCCTGCGTATTTCACTATAACACTCCTTGATGACAGATAGCTGATAATGAGCCTCAGGTTGTGTATGTTTACATTTTTCCTTTATATTTCTGTGTATGTTTACATTTTTCCTTTATATTTCTTTTATTATTTGGGGCCACCAAGCATTGTCAAAAGCTCCTTCTATGTCGAGGGACACCATAACAACTATCTTCTTTTCTTTTATGCCTTGTTTTATAACTGTCATTATGTCATATAGTGCGTCCTCTGTACTACGTTGTGGCATAAAACCATATTGTCGATTGCTGAATTTTCCTTCCCTTCCAAGCTGCCAGAGTAATCTGCCTACAAAGAGCTTTTCTAAAATTTTTCCAAATACTGGCAACAAGCCAATTGGACGATATGCTTTAGGTACAGTGTATTTACTCTTAAACCTATTGATTTTTGAAGCCGAATGTTAAAAACAATTCCGTTGTGGTCTGAGCTCGTGAGACCCTCATCAACTGTCCAGTCCTCTACCAAGTCCAGGATATCTGTCGAGCAGGCTGTTATGTCGACGTAGCTGAAATATCGTTTTCCTCCTCGGATGGTGTCAAAGATCGGAATTTTCCCGCTGTTCAGTATATTCAGGCCCAGCTCCTCGAGGGCTCCTGCCAATTCTTCTCCTCTGTGGTCAACGGTCGGACTTCCCCACCATGTACTTTTTGAGTTTGCGTCACCTCCAGCAATCCATTTTGTAGATCCAATTTCTTGTTCTATCTTTTTGAGGTGATCAATGTAGGGCTCTATGGGCTGATCTGGTTCGAAGTAATACGGGACGAGTGTTATTTCTCAAGCTCTAGTTTGAATTCCCACCACAATGATGTTGTTTGTGGTGAGTTTTGGGTACCGTTTTACGTTTAAGTCAATGTTGAAAACGGCTACCGCTGCCTTAACAGTCCCTTCTCCTGGGTTAGAGTTTTGGAAAACCCTCACGCCACTTTGGCCTTTCATGGTGTTAGCACCACCCACATACGGTTCTTGAAGTAGTGCTATATCAGCTCCACGCTTCTGAGCTTCAATAAAAAGTTCGTGAGTTGCTAACTTTTTGCGCTAGAGGTTCGCTTGAATTATTTTATAGTGGGTTTGTTGAACTTGTGCGCCTTTAGCAATATGCTATAGTTGATCGGGCTAGTTCATCCCACTTCCGACGTTTTGGGCAATTTGAGCTAAAAGCATTGTGTTCTGTCTGGTACAGTTTTGCTTTTGAGCAGATTCGACACTTGGGTGGTTCACCAGCAAGCCAGTCACTACACTCGGATCTTAAGTGGGGGCCACCACAGTGGCTGCACAGGTCCGATAAATCTTTACAGAACCTCTTACCGTGTCCATATCCTAAGCAGCGGGTGCATTGCACCAGTGAGGATTGGTCTTCTGCTCTAACACGTTGTAAATCAATATGGACACTCCCAATTTCGATAACTCTTTGCCAGATGATAGGCGAAACACTGACAGCAATATGGCTGGTGTGGGGATTTCTTGCTTTTCTCCTATATTTTATTTCCATTCTGATCTCACCTTCTTCGAGACCGTGAAAGACACCACGGTTTTGATTCCTAAGAGCCTTCATGACGTCTTCGTCTGTGTTAACAAGAAGTACATTTCTGAGGATCAAAAGTGGGTCATTGTTTTTGACTTATTCGATGGTGAGATTTACTCCTTCCTTTTCAAGCCGGTTTTTCATTTTGTTCCTATCCTCTTTTGTTTCAAAGCCCATAATGATTTTTCTATCCTTTGCTTTCCTTACCCTTCCAACCTTTATCCACCCTTCTTTTGCATCAGCTGCTTTTCTGACCTTATCCATCACCTCTTCCCCGGTTTCAGTTTCATCTTTTGATGAAACTACTACGGAATGTAGGGTACTACGTTTTGGGAAAGTTTTTATGATTTTGTCCGCAGTAACATTCGCGTATGTTGGCACTGTCACTCGCTCTGGGGTTCCTCTTTGCTTTTCCATCGATTCTTTCAACTCTTCCATCTTTTTATTTGTTTCTAACAGCAATATTGCGTGCTCTTCAATCCTTGTTTTTAGGTCTGAATCCACGACTGAGAAGGTAGAGTCAATGATTGCAGTTTCCAGCTCCACCTTTTCACTCTTTTCCTTTTCTCCTTTTGACTTTTTCGCCTTTAGCTCTATTTCAGCTTCTTTAACAAGCTGATATAACCGATCTAGTGCTTCTACAATGCCATTTTTTATCTCTGTTTTTGTATTTCGAGAGGCATTTAAATGGAGCTTGCCTTTTGTTAAACAAGCCTTTGCTTCCATTGTTCAATTTTCATACTGCTGCTTTGGCAGAGTGTGTACTTCTACAGATACTTTATGCGTAATTTTACTGTTTTGTGACGCCGATACCGTTTGTTTTGTTTTAGCGGTACCCACCCGCATCGTCGTGCTAGTCATGAATGGGGTGGAATCAATGTTAGCTTCCCAGTCATCTATGCTACGTCTTACTTTTGAAGTTTCACTTCCTGTTTTAGGAGGTGACTTTTCATTCCGTGTCGATTTGGTTGGTGTTCTAATTCCAAACATTTTGGAGTTATGTGTCCGTGTACCGTCAAAAAGACCGTAAGTAAAGGGGTATGTAATTAAATCAGCAAACTATAAATTAAGAGAAAAATTTCACGGGGAGGTCACGGATTTCGTTAAACAATTTTTAACAAATGGTTAAAATTTTAATACTAAAAAGTAAAAGAAAGAAAATAATTTCTTTCTAAAGTCAAATAAAACTATAAAAGTTCGATATTACAATACAAGGTAAGACTAGAGTAAAGTCAAAATATAAACTTAAATATAAAACTAATTTATAAAGTAAAATGTAAAAATATAATAAAAATAATCTATATATCACACATATAAAGGGAGTACAATTGTTACTCTAGTAGACTCTTGGTCAATGACGCACAAAAATATGTGCAGACGAGCAAAATTTTTTTTCTTTAGGACCGTTTTTTCCCGAGATTTTGGCTAACTAGTTTTCGGCTCTACGTAGAGCCTATTTTACATAACCAGCTAAAAGCGCTTTTCGAGTCCTTTTCAAAGACTCCAAACTCGATATAACTAGCCAAAGAGGTTCCGAAGTTACCGCGCTTTGAAGTTCTGGTTCCAAAACAAGATGGCTGCCAAAAGTATGGTTAAAGCGCTGTAACTTCCGAACGAATAGGCTTACAGCTCCGTGCTTGGGCTCATTTTGTTGGGCTCAACTAGGTTTACCATGTGATATAGCTTTCAGGGTACCAAATTTTTGGAATTTGAACTTCCTAAAAACTTTTGGCTTGTTCGAAAAGTTGTTGCTGATATCTTTAGTCAAAATCCCAGTCTTCTGAGACGTCTAGTTCGGGAGTTATGGGCCTTTTAAATTTTTCAAAATGGCCGCCGGTCCAGAAAGCAAAGGCTATTTTGGGCGTCCTTTATCCGATTCGGCCCGTCTTTGGACATCATCTAAAAGGTCTTAGTGTCAAGCTTTATAATAAATAGATATCTTGGCGCTTTAAGCCCCCTTTAATTAAATTTTTAGCGAAAATTGTATAAATTTTTAAAATTTATAGATTTTTATGGCCAAGTTTCGTTTTAAAAATCCACAAAAATTTTGATACGTTATTTGCATTGTCCTTAATATGTTTATATGTTTTTCAACTTATTTACACGAAATAAAAGGTACCACGTGTTCAACTTACTAATTTAAAAAATCCTAATTTACAAACTACTTACAAGAAAAATATCATATTTTTTATAAACATTTCTGTTATTTAATGATTTCTTATATTTACGCGAACACTACACATGATTAAAACTACTTTTACGGATTTTATCGCGTTTATTTTTACTTTTTATTTTTAATTCCCGACGTTTCGGGCGCTTTCCAGCACCCATGGTCACGGGGGACTGAGATGACTGACGTCCCGATGTCATTGTTAAACCCGGAGTACCTTCAGCTTAATCATTTCTGTTATTAATATTTATACAATTTTATTATAAAAACTGCAGGTCTTCAGTTTAGTTTTTGAGAAATTAAATTACGAAATTTTGAAAAAATTTAAAAGTTCAATATCTCTTTAGCCACTTAACTTATGAAAGTTCCGAAAACTGCTCCCGGCTCCTATCCACACTGGCCACCAGAATTCGACTCCAAAAGTAGCCGCACGATTCTCCTTCACAAAACAAGTGCCCACGTGGGACTTGTTTTTTTGCCTTTTATTCTGAGACTATAGCTCAGAAAAATCCCAAATTTTGCATGGATTAATCACGCAGCGTTTCAATTCAAAGATTTTAAATTTTTCAAATTTCACTTTTTTCACAATATCTTTTTCACTTTCACTCCGACTTTAACACTGTTTTCTCAGATATAAGGCGCAAGTCAAGACGCGTCTTTTGACGTATTACACACCAAAATCGGATCTAAAAAACCTATTTTATCGAATTTTTAATCGCGGAGCACTTTAAAAACGTGGCGTTCGGAACGGCAGTTAACACCGGACTCGGTTAGGTTAGGTAAGGTTAGGTTTTTTTTTTTTGTTTTTTTTTTTGTTTTTTTTTTTTTTTTTTTTTTTTTAATAGACCTCCCTGAGACTTTGGGGACTGCTTTTACAATTTGTCTTTATTATCTTGTTTGTTTATTTATCTTCAAAAACTCATTCATACATCATATCTTATACTCTGCTCGTCAGCCATTCAGCATCCCATTTTCATCTCGCTTACATCATCTTTCAATCATGGGCTGAAGGCCATAGTGTACTTACATTCTAATTGAAACACAAAGGGAGCGGGGAAAGTGAAGGGGGAACAATAAAACTTTAATTACATTCAACATTTTGCAGTATCTAAACTAATATACGTAGTAAACTAATTTTTACAACTTTTACATACATAAACATAAACACTCACGCCTGTCACCCAGAGGGGTAGGCAGAGACTACGGACTTCCATTTGGCACGATCCTGACATACCTCTTTCGCCTCCTTTACATCCATATATCTACGCATACATGCTCGTCGGTTAAGGGTACTTCTAACGTGGCCCATTTTCAAAATATCGCCAATTTGGTCGATAAACTTTTTTCTAGGGCGTCCCTTTCCGACTCGGCCATTCACATCTGCCATATAAATTTGCTTTGTCACTCTTTCCTCATTCATTCTTTCTACGTGACCAAACCACCAAAGCATTCCTTTCTTAATCCTGGTCACAACATCATCTTGCATACCACATTTATCTCTTATCACGCAATTTCTCACCCTGTCATTCAGATTAAACCCTAGCATATTCCTTAAAGACCGCATTTCTACAGCATTTATTCTACTTTCGTGCTTCTTCTGCAACACCCAGCTTTCACTACCATACATTAAAGTAGGGACTAACACAGCATTATGAATTACCATACGTGCCTGTTTTGACACATTCTGGTTCTTCACAATAGAGTGTAGTGCCCCATTCACTCTATTCCCTGCATTTACTCGTCGTTCTATTTCCCTATCATATCTACCATCCCTGCTAAATACACATCCCAAATACACAAACTCATCCACTTGCTCAATTAACTCTCCTTCTATTCTTATTTCACATACCGTTTTGCTTTCTTCTCTTTCAAAAAACCATCACTTTCGTCTTACTTGCGTTCACTTTCATTCCCCTTTCTTTCAATTCCCAGTTCATTAATGTAACCATCATCTGCAACTCTGCCGCCGATGACGCAAGTATGACTTGATCATCGGCATACAAAAGGCATTTGACGGTTAACTCGCCCATTCTTAACCCACATTCTTCATCTTTCAAAGTTTGCAAACACCGGTCCATAAATAGGTTGAACAGCCAAGGGGAAGCTACACAGCCCTGTCTGACACCTTTTTGGATGCCAAACCAGTCCGAGTAGACCCCATTGATCCTGACACAAGCACTAGAGTCCCTATAAAGAGACCTTAATGCCTGTATCAAACCAGCGCTCAACCCATATGAGTTCAGTGTTTGCCATAACACATTCCTGTCCACTCTGTCATAAGCCTTTTCCAAGTCCATGAACGCACAAAAAACTTTCTGGTTTTTGGCCAAAAACTTCTCCGCAATCATGCGCATGGAAAAGACTTGATCTGTACACCCCATTCCCTTTCTAAAACCCGCTTGCACATCCCAAATTTTTCCATCAGTTTCTTTCATAACTCTTTCAATTAACACCTTAGCATACAGTTTACCCACAATACTAAGCAAGCTGATACCGCGGTAGTTTTTGCAGTCCTGCTGTGACCGTTTTCCTTTATATATTGGTACTATAACTGCTTTACACCAGTCATCCGGTACCCGTTTTAATTCCCAACATAAATTAAACAAGGTGTACAGCAGGCCTGCCACCACTCCCTCTCCAGCCCTTAGCATCTCGAGTGATACTCTATCATATCCAGCTGCCTTACCTGCTTTCATGCTTTTCATTGCTTTCATTATTTCATCTACACTTATCTCCATACCCTTTCCACTTCTTTCGGAATTTCTAGTTCATTTAATTCATACGACTCTTCACTCATAAACACGCTTTCAAAGTATTCCTTCCATCTGTTTAAATTCGAAACTTCATCATTCAGAATACATCCATTCTCGTCTCTTATAGCATTTATTATAGGCTGTTTTGTATTTCCCCTGGCAGTTCTTACGAGTTTCCAGAACATTTTTATGTTAGCCTGGAAATTATCAGATATCCTTCTATCATTCTTATCCGTTCTTTCTTTCTTTTTCCTTTCAACAACTTCTTTTACTCTCTTATTTAGACGTCTAAATTCTGCCTTTTTTCTTTCAATCTCATCATTCATACCAGAAGAATTACCAGCTTTGGTTGCTAGTAAATCTAACCGTGCTTTCTTCTTTGATTCAACTTCCACCCGTACCTCATCATCCCACCATAACGTATTACTTTTCCTTTCATTTGTTCTCTTACTTACACCACATACTTCGGTGGCGGTATCCACCAAACCTTTCTTAATACTATCCCACACAGTATTTAAGTCTAAATCATTCATACACAACTCATTCAAACATCTAATATTTTCTCTCAGTCTACATTTATACTTCTCTATCACATCTTCATCTTGTAACTTCTCTATTCTTATACGCTGTAACGCAGTGGTAGATACAGATGTCCGATGCCGCCAACGCTTGAAAAGACCATTAATTCGACATAAGACCAAGTAATGATCCGTCCCTACGTTGGACCCCCGGTAAACCCTTGTATCTACGACTGCGCTCCTCATTCTTTCATCCACAATTACGAAATCTATCATGCTTCTATCATCACCTCTTTCCCATGTATACATGTGAATCTTCTTATGACGAAAACAAGTATTCGTCACAAAAAGATTCTTTTCCGCACATACGGTGAGGAGGTCTTCACCATTCTCATTTATACTTTCATCACCAAACGTTCCCAATATCCTTTCATAACCAGACCTCTTCACCCCAACCCTTCCATTAAAGTCTCCTAACATAATAATATTTTCATTTTCCTTACATTTTGTCAACACCATCCTTACCATGTCCCAAAACTGCTCTGATGTAAGTGGGCTTAGACATGTCTGGGGCGTATACCCCTAGTAGGAACATCTTCTTTAAGCCCACTTTCATTCGTATCCATAGCAGTCTCGGGCTTACACATTCATACTCTTTCACACATCGTCCCATTCTTTCTGAAAGGATGAAACCGACTCCCTGGCATGCCCGTTCGGTCTCGCCCACACCAGACCAATACGCGGTATACGTGCCATGTGCAGTGGCATCCTTTCCCTTTCGTTTCGTCTCATTCACACATAACACATCTATTCCTCTGTCATTCATCATTTCGCATACTTAATCCATCTTATCATTCATTCCTCCACATACATTCAGCGTAGCCAGACGGGTTTCCGCAATCCACTTTTCGCCCCTCCGGGAGACAGAACGTGACGGGTGGCGAACCTCGTCGCCGGTTTTTCTCCCGGAGATTCTTCGCACCCCTGCCCCATTTAAGGGGCGCCGGGAACTCGGGGCCATTTCTTTTATTTCTTGAGTCATGGTGCGAACAAGGGTTGGTGGTAGATTTTACGCCGCTACCATACGGCGAGGAGCCGAGTCCATTTTATCGGCTTTTTCGCTCGTTTAGCACCACCCGGGGGACACGTGTAGGGTGGGCCTAAGGTTAGGTGGTCGAAGCCTACGGACGCGAGCGACTCATCCCCCTTTTTTTTACAACTTTCATAAACTAATAATAAGATAGCAAATTATTATACAACAAGGCTAGATACCTTAAACTACTGTCTAAACATAACAATTCCATAACATACTTTGGGTATCTTAAAAACTATTTTTATATAAGGCAGGAGTAAAGCAACAGGACATTAGGTATTGACTTCATTTTATTTTAACAATTTTTCTCATATGAATAACAACATTCTATATAAGACTAATAACCAACTTAATGCTAACTTAAAACTATGTTCCTAATTACAATTTATTTATGCTAAAAATATTTATATATCAATATAATTACTTAGCATAACTTACACTCTATTTCTTTTATTTACAGCAATGCACAGTTTTATACAAAATTTGAGGAACAAGTCCCTATTTTTACCCAGTACAATATCCGGAAGCGTACTTAATTCCAGTTTGCAGTCCAATAAGAACTCCAGCTCCTGCCTCTCACGGTCATGGGCCGGGCAGTCCAGGAGGACGTGGAGAACAGACTCCGAACACGCAGGATCGCAGACGCACGATGGACTCTCCTTACACTTGAAACGATGCAAGTACTCGGAGAATCCACCGTGCCCCGACAATACCTGAGTGACAAATCTGTCCACCTTTATTTTACCGATGACACGGTATGCGGCTATCGCGTCCGGGAAAAAGACCCGGGTGACACCGGCTGTTTCACCGGCCCGGTATCGTTGGTTCCATTCATCAAGCGATCGCATACGAATGCTTCGCCTGATGAATGAAACCGGGCAGCTGTCATAGTCAAAACTGCGTTTAGACTTTAGCGCAGCTTCCTTGGCCAGATGGTCGGCACGCTCATTCCCCTCTAGTCCCGCGTGGGCTTTGATCCAGAACAAATTGACAAGTTTGTCCTGTATCGAAGCCCTGTGCAGGTGGCCCCGCGCCTCGACGGCCCGGGGGTGGAGGGCAACTGGATTTATCGTTGTCTGCAGTGCCGACAGAGAGTCAGAATAAATTCCGATTGATCTGGCCGAGTTATCTGCGGCCGTCCGCGCCGCCCTGCATATCGCCAGGAGTTCCGCCTGGTAGACGGTGCAAAAGGACGGCAAAGTAAGCTTGAGGGTTTTGGTTTCGGCGGCGCCCCTCCATATGGATAACGCCGCACCCACCTTGCCCTCAATCTTACTGCCGTCCGTGTAGATATTAAGTTCGTGGTCAATATTTACCGCGAGTTGTTCCTCGCCCGCCAGGCACTTGAACTCCAGGTCGATATGCTGAGCGGGATGCGGAGACCGCAGAGCCGAGGACATCCGTTCCACCTCCCGATCTCCTATCGCGTCCTGGGGTATACCCCTCCTCGCACCATACAGCGCCGCGGCTTCGCGGACGCGCAGGTCAAGGGGGAGTATCCCAGCGAGCAACAGTGCTGAGTTCAGGGAGGTGGTGCGGTATGCCCTACACAGCTTCTGCGCAAAGCCCCGCTGGACCACGTTCAGCTGCTTTCGAACACCGAGCTTATCAACAGCCGGCGCCCAAACGGCAGCCGCATACAGTATCACGGGCTCAACCACCGCTCTGTAGATAGCGCGGATAACTTCGGGGTGGAGGCCCCAGCTCGCCTTCGCGGCTCTCGAAAGCTGGGCGTAGAAGGCTACGGCCTTCTTACACACATTCGCGACGTGCGTGTTGAAGGTCAGGCGCTGGTCTAGGACGACTCCCAGTAACCTGAGTTCTCCGACCATGCCAATGTCGACCCCGCCCATGTGGAGGCGTGGGGTGTCATACTTCAGTTTGCGCGTGATGACCATGGCACTGGTCTTGTGCGGCGCAAACCTCAGTTTGTTCTGGACTCCCCACTCCCTCACATGCTCGAGGACGGCATTAGCACGGCTTTCGACCTCATGAGCCGTCTCACCTTCAAAGACCAGCACCACATCGTCACCGAATGCCTGCACATAGTGATGTCTAGCCTCCAGCTCGCGAAGCAGTGGATCCAACAAGAGGTTCCACAAAATCGGCCCACCGATAGACCCCTGCACGCAACCCTTCCCGGTTTCCCTCACGCGCTCTTCCCCGCAGTACCGTGCGCGAACATGCCTGCCGCTCAGGTAGCTGCCCAGGAGCCTCCTGATGTTAAACGGCACTCGTTTCTCCGCCAGTCTGACTTTGATACGTGGCCACCAAGCGTTGTCGAAGGCGCCCTCCATATCCAGTGACACAAGCGTCATCAACTTTTTGTTTTTTAAACCTAATCTGATGTGCTCAACTAGTGTATAGAGGGCGTCCTCGGTGCTCCGCTGGGGTATAAAGCCAAACTGGCGGGTGCTGAGCCTGGGCGCTATATGATATTTTAATCTGGCGACAAGCATTTTCTCCAGCACCTTTCCCAGCACCGGAAGGAGACCGATCCGCCGATACGACCGTGGTGTCGTATAAGTAATCTTCCCCGGCTTGCGGAGGAAGATTACCGTGGCCTCCTTCCAGGGCTCGGGAAAATGGCGGAGTTCGAGGCACCTGTTGAAAAGAGCGAGTGAGAGTTCGGGGTCAAATTCTATCGCGTGCAAACATATATCGGCGGTAAAACCGTCCGCGCCTGGAGCCTTCTTCGGATTGAAGGACCGGCAGGCCAATTTCAACTCCAAAGGAGTGAAAGGCGGGTCCGTCAATTCCGAAGAAGTTTCAACGTCAAAGAGCTCAGCTTGTACCCTCACCCTTCGGTGCTCCTCGGAGTCATCCCCCTCGGAGTCCTCCGGGTAAAAGGTTTCGGCCATATGCCTCACCGAGCCCTTGGCATATAGCTCCATACTGTCTACCACCAGCGGTGGGTCTTCGTCTCTCCTGGAGGTTCTGCCGAGGACCCGGTAGATACCCCCCCAAACCGATTCCCCGTCTTGGCGTTCGCAGAAGGAGACCCAGCTGCGCGTCTGCGCTTGCCTTACCTCGGTCTCGTAACGCTCCTTCGCCTCGAGGTACTCCCCAACTACCTTCTGACGCCTAACCGGCGCTGCACACCGAATCCTGCATCTCTTGGTGTCAACCTCGCGCTTTAGCGCTGCCAACCCCTCGTTCCACCATGGCATATTCAACACATCCTTGCGCTTGATTGGCGGAATAGACGAGGCACATGCTTCGGCTATTAATGTGTTGTATTTTGTGATCGTGTTATCTAATTGTGAACCGTGTGTTAAATTTTTAATATAATCTAATGTAAAGTTTTCTCTATTGATAATTTGACCCAGTTTCTCACGAAACTGGGCCCAATTTGCGTGTTTAGTGTAATATATTCTTGTGGTGTGCTTGATGAAATTCTTGTTGATGTGCCTTGTCGTTAATGTGTAGGATATGCCATTGTGGTCCGAGCTGGTTAGAGGCTTCGATCAGTCGAGTTTGGTGCTCAGTCCGGAGTCCGAGGGCACCGTAAATGTGGTGTCGGCGTCCTTAGTCGTCGACACCCCCTTCACGGAGCCCCCGGCACCCTTACGATCACTCTCGGCTTTCAGGTCGGCTTCGGACTCAATAATCAGTTTCTTGAGCTCGTCCAGGGACCCCAGGATGGTCTCTTTGATATCCCTCCTGAGGTTCCTGGACGAGTCCACTGCCTGTTTCGCCTTTAAATAATGGTGCTTGGCCCGCTGCAATCTGGTCTGCCCGGTGGTCGCCCCTGGTGAGTGAACCAGCACTTCAACCCCCCCCCCCCTTCGGACTCTCAACCCGCTTTGGGGTCGGCGTCTTTTCCTTAGAGGTGGAGGGCGCGCCCGGTCCAGCCGTATAAGCCGACTCGGGAGCCACCCCCACCCCCTTCGGACTCTCTACCCGCTCAGGGGTTAACGTCTTGCGCTTAGAGGTGGAGAGCGCCCGGTTCAGCCGTACAAGCCGACCCGGGAACCGCCCCCACCCACTTCTCCATACTCTGTCTTGGCAGCTTTTTCACGATCTTGGGGGGAGTTGAAGGTGGGTTCACTTTTTCCGGCCGCTTGACCGGTGTCCGGAGTCCCAAAACCATTTTTCAGGGAGGTCGCGTCAACAATTAATAAAATAGATAAAATTAAAATAAAATGTCGAAATAAATAGTCAAAATTTATACTAAAAATGTCAATAATAAAATTACCGCAATAGCGGGTTGTATAGGGTAAAAATAGAGAGGGTTCCGTCAAAAATCAAAAGCCGTAGAATACTACGGCCCTTACTCAACCTAAAACTACTTAAAAACTATCTAAAATGTCTTCCGCCGCGACTCTACGGTGGAACTCTACAGTGACTCTAGATAGAGTCGCCCAGTTAACACCAATCGATAGCGCTTTCCAGGGGAAAGTCAACGGAAAAAACCGCGTCGCTCTACGACCAGCGGTTTCCGAGATATCACGCCTTAAAGATTTCCAAGATGGCGGCCGGTTATCTGGTTTCAGTCTAGACCTAAATTCAAAAAAATTATATCTCGAGAACCGCTGATCGCAGAAACGCCAGCGACGGCTTCCCGTAACGGGCGTTTTGCCCTCTATTTGAAACCTGCCAAATTTTTGGCAATCTGGAGGTCGGCTCTATCCAGAGCCACAAACTATCACAAATCGTAGAGCTCACTACAACTAAGCGTGTGCAAGAAACCGCGTCTTTCTAAGACGTCGAGATCAAAAGTTATACAACATTTTATCAAATCAAAATGGCCGCCAATATGGCTGCCAATTTTAAGGATTTCTACTAAATCCGTTCCTATTTGTCGTATCCTATCGAGCTTGGGCTCGTTTGATTCGTCTTTTAATCTACAATCTAAATCTACAATTATCTACAAAAAATATTTCAACCCCGATTTTTGGGGTGCAAAAAACATATAAATTTACAACAAAATTGGCAAAAACTCGAAAATTTTAAATAAAAATTTATTCTAAAAAGCTAAGACTATACTTATACACTACTTAGTCTAATTTTTACAATAGGTTGCGAAGTGATCAAATTGTTATTTACACCCCCACGTGTCAACTCTTAAACTTTAAAAAAATCGTAACTCCAAAAGTATTCAGCCGAAAATTATGAATTTATAACATTGGTAGAGCCTAATGAGCCCTACAAACCAAATAAAAAATATGGGGGTGTCGTCGATCTTTATTTCGAGATAAAAAATTTTTGAATTTTGAAAAATTTTAAAAATTTTAATAACTCCGCAACCACTAACCTTAAAATTATGCTTGATACGGCGTTGAACTCGCCGCGTCGTGCCGCGTCGAATGAGCTACTTCGCGCTATCCTCGGGCCACTGGATCCAGGACCACGTGTCCACGTGGTTCCCGGTTTTTCTTTAATAACTCCGTGAGTTTCCACCGGAAAAATCCGGCCAGGGTGTCACAAAAAAGTGCTCAGCGAGCCCCGTCTGCAGATATAAAAATATCCAGGGGTCACAAATCGCGTTTCGGCAGCGTTCACGCTCAAAGTTTTAAAAATTAAAAATTTGCACTTTGCACTGTTTTTCTTCACACTTAACGCGCTCGGCGGCTCGGGGCAACTATTCCCGCAACTTTTGGTGCATAAATTGTAAAAATCGGAGCACAAAAAACCACTTTTTTCGATTTTTGAAACACAAAATCGGGCGGAGCGGCACACGACCAACATGTAGCACGTCCACCTCAGAGTGCGTCTGACGACGGAAAGGGGGTTAGGTTAGGTTAGGTTAGGTTAGGTTAGGTTAGGTTAGGTTAGGTTAGGTTCCCCCCCCCCCCCCCCCCCCGATCGGGTTCCCGCCACGAGGCGGGGGGGCTTAGTAGCCGTGGCTTGGTCTCCCGCGGTGAACAAAGAGGAACCCAAATGGCTGGTCCGTGGTGGAAGGCCGGCCCGAGGTGGCCACTCCGAGTGGGCTTGTGAAGCCCGCTTCGGATGTGTGTTGGTGGACTGCGGTGAGAGGTGTGTCCTCCCCACCTACCGCTGCAGCCGAGGTGGAGTCGCGGAGGAAGAGGAGTGTTGGTATGGCGATGCGCCACTCGCCCTATCCTCCGCGACTCAAACGGGGCCGCACCGTTGATGCGGTGGTGGTGGGGCTGCGGGGGGAGATGATTGTCGGTATTGCAAAGCGCCGCTCTCCCTACCCTCCGCAGCCGAATCTTGGTTGGCGGCGGAGCCATACACCAGATCCGCCGCTGGGGTCGGGAAGGCTAGTACTTCTAAGTGCTCGTTTTTCCTGGCCCCATAGCCTTCTTGCATTGGACGCGGGGGCGTCCGTTGCGCAGATGAAATTGGAGGCCGAGAAGGAAGGCGCCCCATGTGTTCTGGTGCGCCTTACCTGTGAAGGAGAACGGGGAGGAATATTCCTCTCCCGAGGAGGTGCTGCCATGGGGCGGCAGGCACTGGTGGGGCTGCGGATGTGTGCGAAAGCGTTCCCGTGGCCCTGCCAATAAGCGACAAAGGTAGAACACCATGGGGTTTTAGTCGGTGCGAGTCCGACATAACCCGTCCTTGCCCCCGCGAGGCGGGTATGCGTAGGCATTTCCCCATGTTATAAAAAAAAAAGGTTAGGTTAGGTTAGGTTAGGTTAGGTTAGGTTAGGTTAGGTTAGGTTCAGAGTGGTCGATTCACGTGGCTGTGGTCGCCGAACCGTACTTCATTCCCGCCCGTGACAACTGGCTGGGATGCGCTGACGGTTTGGTGGCCATTATTGGCGAGACTCTGATCGACCCGTCTCGGGGCCGTGGCTGGGTTGCTGCGGTCTCGGGTGGCATCGTTATTGTGGGGGCGTATTTCTCCCCCAACAAGAGTCTCGCCGACTTTGAGGGTTTCCTTATCGAGTTGGGCGCCGTCGTAGGCCGCTATCACCCTCGTCCCGTTCTAGTGCTCGGGGATCTCAACGCAAAGTCATCAGCGTGGGGATCTCCGGTCACTGATCCTCGGGGCGAGATGCTAGAAGAGTGGACAGTGACGACTGGTCTGGTCGTCCTGAATCGGGGTTCGGAATACACGTGCGTGCGGCAGCGAGGCGGGTCGATAGTGGACGTCTCGCTCGCTAGCCCCTCTGTCGCCAGCCGAGTCCGCGACTGGCGTGTCGCCGTAGGGGTGGAGACGTTGTCGGACCATCGGTATATCCGGTTCGACGTCTCTGCCCAGACTGCGAGAGGCCGCCATCCAACTACCCCGATTAACGACGGCCCGCGTTGGGCGCTTAAGCGCATCGACAGGGAACTACTCGAGGAAGCTGCCTTAGTCCAGTCCTGGATCTGGGAGTCGGCAATGGACGGCCCCGTCGACGTCGAAGAAGCGGCGCTAAGGTTTCGCGGGGCGATGACGCAGATCTGCGACGCGTCCATGCCCCGTGTCCGCCAACGGTCCGCAAGACACCAGGTGTACTGGTGGACCGCCGAGATCGCGCAATTGCGCATAGCGTGCGTTGCGGCCCGACGCCGGTACACCAGATACCGGAGACGGCGTCGACGGGATTCCGCCGAGGAGGACGCGCTGTATGAGGTGTACCGCGCGTCTAAGGAGACTCTCTGGCTGGCCATCGGCGACTCGAAGTCGCGTGCCAGGGAGGAGCTGCTGGGGTCCCTAGATCGGGATCCGTGGGGGCGCCCCTACCGTTGGGTACGGGGCAAGTTGCGTTCCTGGGCGCCTCCACTAACGCAAACAATGCAACCCCAGTTGCTAGAGACGGTGGTATCTGTTCTCTTCCCTGAACGAGTGGGACACGTTCCCCCGGCGATGGCTTCGCCCTCAGCCACAGACTCTCCAGAGGAGGAGAGCACCGATGTCCCCAAGGTGACGCAAGCAGAGATGAGAGCGGCCATGGCGCGACTTCGGGCCAAGAACACAGCGCCCGGACCCGATGGAGTTCCTGGTCGAGCTCTCGTCCTGGCTCTGAAGGAGCTGGAGCTCCAGCTGAGGGGGCTCTTCACGGCATGTCTCGAGCAGGGTCAGCTTCCCAGTGTGTGGAAGGAGGGAAGGCTGGTCCTACTTAGGAAGGAGGGGCGCCCCGCGGACTCACCGTCCGCGTACCGGCCCATAGTGTTGCTCGACGAGGCGGGCAAACTTCTTGAGCGTATCATCGCAGATCGCCTCGTCAGCCACTTGTGCAGAGTGGGGCCAGACCTGGACGAGAACCAGTTTGGTTTTCGTCGCGGGCGCTCCACCATAGACGCTATTATGCGCGTGAGGGCCCTGGCGGAGGAGACAGTATCCCGGGGTGGGGTGGTGCTGGCGGTGTCATTAGACATCTCCAACGCCTTCAACACCCTACCCTGGAGTTGTATTCGGGAGGCGCTTAATTACCATCGCATGCCTCCCTACCTCCGCCGCACAATAGGGGCTTACCTTGAGGAGAGATGCGTCACGTATTGGGGACGTGACAGCGCTGGTCGGCGCGTCATGTCGTGCGGTGTTCCGCAGGGATCGGTCTTGGGACCGCTCCTGTGGAACATCGGCTACGACTGGGTGCTGAGAGGTGAGCTCCCGTCGGGCGCTGACTTAACCTGTTATGCGGACGACACGCTCGTCACTGCCCGGGGGAGCTCGCACAGGGAAGCAGCGTTGGTTGCCACGGCTGCGGTTTCACAAGTGGTGAACCGCATCCGGTGCCTGGGCCTGGAGGTGGCCCTTAACAAGTCGGAGGCCATGGTGTTTCATGACCTTCGACGCGCGCCGCCACCGGGATCGCACATCGTGGTCGGCGGGGCCCGGATAGCTGTCGAGTCCACCATGAAGTATCTGGGATTGGTGCTCGACAGCCGATGGGAATTTGGGCCCCACTTCCGGCGGCTGGCGCCCAAGCCGATGCGTGCAGCTGGCGCACTTTCAACGCTGCTTCCCAACTTGGGGGGCCCGAGCGCTGCCTGTAGGCGGTTGTACGTGGGAATCGTGCGGTCCATGGCCCTGTATGGGGCCCCTGTATGGGCGATGGACATGACGGCCAGCACTCTCGCCATTCTGCGCAAACCGCAGAGGGCGATGGCCGTCAGAGTCATCCGCGGGTATCGCACGATTTCCTACGAGGCGGCTTGCGTCCTGGCCGGATCCCCGCCCTGGGACCTAGAGGCGAAAGTACTCGCGTCACTATATCGATGGCGCGAGGAAGAGCGGGAACGGGGCTCGAGGCCGGTGCAGCGACAGATCGCGCTGCGCCGAGAGGAGCTCCGTCAGGTCTTGGTGGCGGAATGGCGGCAAAGGCTTCTGCGCCCTACTGCCGGCCTCGCTATCGTCGAGGCGATCCGGCCAGTACTCGACGACTGGCTCGGGAGAAGGCACGGCTCCCTGTCGTTTAGGGTGACGCAGGTGCTGTCGGGGCACGGCTGCTTTGGCAAGTACCTGTGCCGCATAGACAGGGAGCCGGACGCTCGGTGCCACCACTGCGTCCATTGCGGGGAGGACACGGCGCAACACACGCTCGCCGAGTGTGTAGCTTGGGAGGAGCAGCGCCGTGTCCTCACAAATGAAGTAGGAGGCGATCTGTCGCTGTCGGCCTTGGTGCGGAGTATGGTCGGTAGCGCAGAATCGTGGGATGCAGTGGTGTCCTTCTGTGAGGACGTGATGTCGCAGAAGGAAACTGCGGAACGGGAGAGGGAGATCTCGACTCCCTTCCCTGGCCGCAGAAGGCGCACCGGGCGCAGGAGAAGAGCGGATAACGCCCTTTTCCAGCCCCCATGAATGAGTCCAGGGGCGAGGGACTAGGGGAAGCCCCCGCCCCCTATTCGATGGACCCGAGGCGGAGGCACGCGTGGGTGTCGGCGCGCGCCTCTGAGGTGATACACGGGGTAGTTGAACACCTCACTACCCCGTGCAGGAGACGAGGCCCGTGCAGACCGGGCCATCACTAGTGTGGGGCTGCGGAAGAATTTGGATTCCCGCGGCCCTTCGCGTGAACGTGCGAGGAGACACCGGGGTGGTTTTAGCCGGTAAGAGTCCGGCACACCCCTCCGCCTTTCCCCAGGCAGAGGCAGTCCATGAGGATTTCCCCCCGTAAAAAAAAAAAAAAAAAAAGGTTAAGTTAGGTTAGGTTAGGTTAGGTTAGGTTAGGTTAGGTTTTTTTTTTTTACTGTTCTACTGCTGCTATACATGCAGCACCCTTGGTTACTTTTTTTTACCTGTTCATTATTATCTTTTTTTTTTCATCTTATTGCTACTTTACAAAGATTACTATAAGCTTGTGTGTTACAAAATTTGTTTATACTATTTTGAATGCTTACAAAGATACATTTACTTGTTTCACTATAAATAGTAAATTTTCTTATCAATATTACAAACTATATATTTTTTATATATTTTTGCAAAATATTTTTGTTATTATTTTCCTGTGCTATCAATTACTTTTTATTTTTTTATTTTGTTTATACATATATACTCACTGGAGAAGCGGAACAGTTCTTGCGACACATACCAATAACTGCAGAAAATTATAATTTATGTTGGAAACAGCTTGAGGATCGGTACAGCAACAAAAAGTATCTTGACAATTGTATCTTAAAGAAATTTATGAATCAAAAAACTGTAACAACTGAATCAGCTACAGCGTTACGAGAAATATTAGATACTACTAATGAATGTATGTTTGCACTTAAAAATTTGTCAATAGATGTAAGTACTTGGGACACTATTTTTATTTATATTGTAAGTTTAAAATTAGATTCCGAGTCCCGTAAGCAGTGGGAACTGCAAAGTAGTAAAAATTGTAATTTATTACCAACATATAAAGAATTTATAGAATTTTTAGAAATCCGTTCACGTTCATTAGAATTTATTGATCCTAAGGTAGCTAAACAAAATAGTCAACAATATAGAACTAATGTTACTCCGAAAGCGTTTCATATTTCAAATTTAAAATGTATTTATTGTTCTGATGATCATCATTTGCGAAATTGTAAAAGTTTTTCAAGAGAAATGACTGATACTCGACGAAATTTTGTCCAATCACAAAATCTTTGTTTTAATTGTCTTGGTGCAGGTCACAATGTATATTCGTGTCGCCAGTCTTCCAGGTGTAGCATTTGCAAGAAGAAACATCATTCTTTATTACATCCCAAAAATGTATCGCTCCCGTCGGGGCCTCAAATGAGCGAGGCAGAACCAGATGCTAAGGAAGCAACAGCATCTACATCAACACAGGTAAAAAATATTAATAATATCAGAGCCTGCTTTTCGCGTTTCAGTGGACAAGTTTTACTTGCCACCGCATTAGTAAATGCCAGGTCACACACAGGCTCATTGATCACGTTAAGATGTCTCATTGATCAAGGATCGCAGGCTTCATTTTTGACTGAAGCCGCTGTTCAACTTCTTGGGCTAAGAAAGATTCCACACAAAAGCTCCATTATTGGTTTGGGTAGTGACCACTCAAGTTCTGTTGCCTCTAAAGCGAGGGTAGAAATTGAGATTAAATCACGCCATTGCAACTTTAAAAACAAGCTTTTGTGCTCAATAAGCTCACCTCAGTACTTCCGGAAAGGAATGCTGTTGTTAATCTTAATCCTGAAGTTTCTAAATTAGTTTTAGCAGATCCTTTCTTTGCAACACCAAATAAAATTGACATGCTCCTTGGAGCAGATGTTTATGGTCAGATTGTGCTTGAAGGTCTGATCAAGAATTCACCCAGTGCATTAATCGCACAAAATACACAGCTGGGTTGGATTCTATCGGGTCCAATTCAGTCCAGATCGAGCTCCAGCACTATTTGGTGCAATCATATTCATCAAAATGATGAATACGAACTTATGAAGAAGTTTTGGGAGCTTGAATCGGATCAATTCGCCTCTGATAAATCACTTCTTACAGAGGAGGAAATTAAATGTGAGAGTATATACACATCAACTACTAGGAGAGATAGTTCAGGACGCTATATAGTACATTTACCATTTCGAACCGATGATCCAAATTGCAAATATGGTAATTCAAAGGCTATTGCAATAAAACAATTTAATCGGCTTGAGAATAGTTTATTAAAAAATCCCAAGCTTAAGGCTGAGTATGCTGCTGTCATAAAAGAATATAAAAATTTAGGTCACGTGGAAACTGTGCCATCTCATGAAGAAGATTCGGCTGATGCTGTATACTTACCTCACCATGCAGTGATCCGAGAGGATAAGGATACTACCAAGGTCCGAGTTGTCTTCAACGCTTCTTGTCCAGAAACCAATGGCATCACATTGAATGACGAACTTATGGTAGGCCCATCACTACAACCTGACTTACGTCACATTATAATGCGTTGGCGTCAATATCCAATTTGTCTTGTCGCTGACATTATAAAAATGTACAGACAGGTGAAAATATCTGAATTACATACAAATTTTCAACGTTTTGTGTGGCGCGAAGATCCAGATCAAAGACTGCAGCATCTGCGCCTCTTAAGAGTTACCTTTGGTACGGCTTCAGCACCTTATCTCGCTGTGAAATCATTACAGCAAGTTGCACACGACGATGGGGTGAAGTATCCGCTGGCTGCTGAAAGGGTACTTCGTGAATTTTACATGGACGATTTTATGTCGGGTTGCTTTTCTGTGGAAGAAGGTAAGCAAATTTATAAGGAAATAACACAACTTCTACAAGGAGGTGGATTTGTCTTGCAAAAATGGAGCAGTAATAGCGAAGAAATACTTAAAGAAATTAATGAAGATGTTGAAGATCAAGCAGAAAACCTGAAACTAAAAATAGATGAAATCATGAAAATTTTAGGACTTACCTGGAACAGAAGAACCGATGAATTTGAATACGTAGTAAAGCTTCCACAGCTCTCTCCTCCTGTAACAAAAAGAAAGGTTATTTCAGAAATTTCTCGATTATTTGATCCTGTTGGTTGGCTTGCGCCAGTAATAATTACAGCCAAAGTCTTTATACAGAAATTATGGCTCTCGGGAATTGAGTGGGATGATGAACTTCCTCCACAATTACTGAAGGACTGGCTCAAGTATAGAAGTGAATTAGATTCACTTACCAAATTTAGTATCCCACGCTGGATCAACATCAATAATGATGATAAAGTTCGCGAATTGCATGGCTTCTGCGATGCTTCAAAGGTTGCATTTGCGGCAGTTGTGTACTTGCGAGTGGTTAACTCCAATTGGGAAGTTAATGTTGCATTAATTGCTTCCAAAACAAAGGTAGCGCCCATTAAACAAGTTTCGATTCCGAGATTGGAGCTTTGTGGAGCTGTACTACTCACAAGACTGCTACTTGAAGTATCTCAAGCCATGGGTATGGAGAAATGTTCTATTCATGCGTGGACCGACTCACAAATTGTGCTCGCTTGGCTTCAAGGACAACCTAGTCGTTGGAAAACCTTTGTCGCCAAAGTGTGTGTCGGAGATTATTACTTCGCTGGAACCGCAGCAATGGCAACACGTATCTACCAAGGATAATCCTGCAGATTGTGCATCGCGCGGCAGTACGCAATGGGATGTTCAACTCTGGAAGGAAGGGTCGAAGTGGCTGCAAGAAAAGGATATAAATTTTGCAAGAGGTCAAATAGAAGATACAGATCTAGAAGAAAGAAAATGAAAATTTGTTTAATTAATACTCACAGTGATGAAGCAGATCCCGAAGAAGAAATATACTCACGGTTTTCATCTTTGAGAAGACTGCTCCGCGTTACTGCACTCTGTACAAGACTAATTAAAAGAATGAGAAAAAAGGAAGTAGAGGATCAGAAGGATTGGATAACAAGTTTTGAAATTAGAGAAAGTTTAAAAATATGTGTTAAAAGATGCCAAGAAAAACATTTCGGTGAAGAGCTTGCAGATTTAAGAAATAAAAAAGAAATAAATAAGAAAAGTAAGCTTACCTCACTCAATCCAACAGTTGACGAAGACGGTATCCTACGAGTAGGTGGCAGACTGCAGCAGGCAATCCTTAGTGATGAGAGAAAACATCCTATCATTCTTCCTCGCAAATCACAGTTTACAACTTTGATTATTGCGGATGCTCATGAGAGAACATTTCACGGCGGTCCCCAATTGATGCAAAATTATTTGCAATCAAAATACTGGGTAATAGGTGCGAAGGATTTAGTACGACTGTGTGTTCGGAAATGCGTCCGTTGTGTACGATATGCCGCTCGTATAAGACACCAGTTGATGGGACAACTACCGGTTGAAAGATCTACTGCTTGTCGACCTTTCTTAAAGAGTGGAGTAGACTATGCAGGGCCTATTAATATAAGAACCTCTAAAGGCAGAGGTAATCGGTCATTCAAAGGATATATTTGTTTATTCATTTGTATGGCCACACGTGCTATCCATCTCGAAGCAGTAAGTGACCTTACAGCTCAGGGATTTCTAGCAGCGTTTAAGCGTTTTATAGCACGCCGTGGTCATTGCGCTGAAGTATGGAGCGACAATGGGACAAATTTTGTGGGTGCAGCACGAGAACTCAAATCTTTATATGCTCATGAGAGGTCCAGTATAGGGAAGGAAATTGCAGATCGACTGGCTACAAATGGGACTGAATGGCATTTTATCCCTCCCCATTCCCCAAATTTTGGAGGACTATGGGAGGCAGGGGTAAAATCGACGAAACATCATTTAAGGCGTATTGTTGGCAATTCAACTTTGACATTTGAAGAAATGACAACATTACTTTGTCAAATAGAATCTTGTCTGAATTCTCGGCCTATTTCTAAAATTACTGAGAATCCAGACAATCCAATCCCACTGACACCAGGGCACTTTTTGGTGGGAGAACCTCTGGTTTTACCCCCTGATGTCAATTACGAAACATCTAATATCACAAATCTCAGACGGTGGCAAATGACTCAAAAAATGACACAAGATTTTTGGCGTCGTTGGTCAAATGAATATTTGACTCAGTTTTACCATCGTTATAAATGGAATAATATTGTTCCTGAACCTACAATTGGAGATTTAGTGTTAGTAGTGGAGGATGATCTTCCACCTGGAAGATGGTTGTATGGTATTATAGTTGAAAAACATCCCGGATTGGACAGAATTACGCGAGTTGTCAGTCTAAAATGTAAAAACAATGTAATTAAACGACCTGTTTCTAAATTGTGTTTTTTGCCAATTACCAACTAATGTTGATTTTTTTGTTGGCTCTCGAGCCTCATATGTTCGTTTTAGCACGTATTAGTAAGAAAGCATGCAATGTGGTAATATTTTATTTTGTATTTTTTTTTTGTGTTTGATGTTAAATTCGCGTAAAGATTTTCGTTAGTATTCATGTTTTGATCGGTTAGTTGTCTTAAGGAAAATTTTTGAAAATTTGTCCTTGGTGGGCTGCATGTTTACGACCTACCGTCACTTTATTTTTTATTTTTGTTCACGCGAATTGTAATATGCATTGTCATTGTGTCGTCTTAGCGTCTGAGTATTGAGCACATCTAACATAAAAATTTGTGTTGTAATTAATATAAACCTGTGCTAAAGAAAGTAATGTGTACTTAAATTGCTCATTGTTAACATTCAAGTTGAAGGAAATAAACCGAAAGTTCATATGTCTGCAGTTTTATCATTTCACAATTTCAATTGGTGTTAACAAAGAAAACGTAGATGCAAGCCATCAGCGATACATAAAGAGTGAGTTATTCACATTGTATCATGTAAAGCGTCTTCTGTGCTGCGCTGTGGCATGAATCCGTATTGCGAACTGTTGAGTTTATCTTCACTTCCTAACTGCCATAGAAGTCTCCCTACAAATAATTTTTCTAAAATCTTCCCAAATGCCGGTAGTAATCCAATAGGTCGGTATGATTTAGGTATTGAATAATCATCTTTCCCAGGCTTTGGAATGACTTTTATTACAGCCTTTTTCCAGATCTCGGGGAAGTGCCCTAATTCTAGACACTTGTTGAAAATTGCCTTCAGCGTTGACGGTGAAGTTTTGTAAGCCTCATAGCAGATATCTGATGTTATACCATATTCTCTTGGTGCCTTTTTGGGGCTTATTCTTTGTAGTACCATTTTTATTTCTTCTTCGGTAAATTTCGGAAAATTAATAGAGTCATATCTTAGATCTTTAATAATTGCATTCGATTCATCACGAACTTTTCTTTGTTCTTCGGTGTCCTTAAGGTTAGGTTTTTTTTTTTTTTTTATAATTATTATTTCTACTCTACAGACTCGTAGTCCGTACCCTTTATTACATTTTTTTTATAATTGTTATGACATTACATATGTAGTTTCTAAGCTTTAACATCTCTCCGCGTTTTTTAAATAACCTTTTTACATTAACATAGATTACTATAATATCATGCCTTATATCTAACGGTTAGCGTATTTTTTTTTCTTTTTCTTATTTTTTTTTTGGTTTGTTTATTTTGTCCTTTTTTTGTCATGCATCTTAAACTATGGTTTTAAAACTTTTGTCTACATACTTATAACTAACTGATAACTAATTCATTTTTTTTTGCCAGGGTTTTTTTTTGTTCTTTTTTTTTCATGCATCTTAAACTATGGATATTAAATATCTAATACTTAATACTTAACTTATAACTAACAACTATAATTTACAAAAATTTTCCAATTTTAATTGTAAGTAAAATTGTTGCGGTTATGTCATTTAACATCCGTTTGATTGTCGTTTACGCCGCTTCGTCTCGGACCACGTTCATAATGTTTCTTGCAACCTTTAAGTCTCGATGATGTATTGCCATTTTCATGTTGTAATCCCTAATTCTGCTTGTGGTAGCCGCCCCGGCACGCAAAATGAAACAGGCAATTGCATCTTCCTCACACCAATCGGTGTAGTAGATGCAATGGCTCGTATGGCACGAGATTGCCACCACTGCATGAGGAATACTGTTATATAGGCGTTGTTTCTCTCTATTAGATCGCACGATTACAACCGTCTCGCTCACGAGCCCCTGAGCTTCACGTATGGTTAGAGTTCGCGATCCCTTCCCTTTTCCGTAGCCCTGGCTGATGAGATTTTCCTTTTCAGCCTGGGTGTGTCCCAAGTATAAAGTATTTTCAAGGGACTTTGGGACCTGTGAACCCATGTACCTCTTTAGCTCTAGAGATCGCAACCTAGTATTGGATGAGTATATACCATCATAGATTTCGTTTAGTGCATATGCTACATCCAGTGGGTTTCTGTGCGTGCAGAGCCATTCTTGGTTGATATTAGCCACAAGATTTGGTCGAGTGTAGTGCAGTCGGAACAAATCATGCCTGTCGATATATGGCAGCTGGTTGTTGTCCCCTACAAAGAGAATCTCGCTTGCACCCGTGATTTGTACTGCCGTTACTATAGCCCCAAAATGGTTCATGAGCGCTTCGTCAATTAAAAGACGAGAGTATTTCTCAGACGCCCTTATGCCATTTACCAAGATTGAGGCCATAGTCCGCACCTTCCTTGCTGCGTCGGTTCCTATACGTGATGCTAGCCTCTCCCTCAAGTCACTTGCAGCTGCAGTTGTTGTAGTGATTATGATGTCATTTTCCTCCCCGAAGTTGTTAATAACCCAGGATGTTTTTCCACACCCGGGTATGCCATTGACCCATGTTATTTTTGGCAACTGCCAATGCCCAAGAGAGCCGCCCTTCTTCAAAGTCATGGACACAGCCTTGAGCCTGTCTAAGATCTCGTCCTCGAGCATTACTCTTGTACACTTTGCTGTTACCACTATGGGGTCCTGAGGAGGTGTTCGAAAGACAAGTTGGCCCGACCGTTCTGTCTCAGTCCCGTCCAAAGCCACAAAACCAACAGTTGCGTTGTATGCCGCCATGTACAATCCCGACACTTTCCCTTTAATTACTTCAGCTGTGTCGTTATTGTACACAGCAGCCTCGAATTCCTCGAGTTTCATCTCAAGCTGATCTTCACAGCCTCGTTGAAAAGATTCAAAGATGCTCTTACAGGTCATGATGTTAACCTCTCTGGTAGCTTTAACGATAGCTTTAAACTCGAGGAATGCATTTATCCAGTGGTCCAGGGGCTCCGACACCTCCCTGAGATTCGGCAGAGTGACTTGTCCCATGTCTGCTTTCGTCCATGTGCATGGGGATTTTCTTGTCTGACCTTTGAGAAAATACTTTGCGGCGCTCTTAACAGCAGCAACTATCTTCTCTGTTGACTGCAGATATTCTTTTTTCTTCGGGATTATTGCGGGGATAGCAGCAACGACTTGGCCGAAGGTGCTAGCGACTGCTGCTACTTTGTCTATTGTTCTGGCTGGGATTATTCGTGTTCGCTTTTCTTTTTCCCTTTTGGCGTCCATTTTTTGTTGCAAGCGTTCGGATCCACTTAATATTTCTTCTGGGCGTATTTCAGGGTGTTCTTTGCTATCAGTGGGATACGAGCGTGAAGGTTTGTTGGGTCTGAATGGTTTCATAAAACTGAGGTCTTCACCTCTGTCTTCGTATACCACCACCTCATGATATTCTGAGGCTTTTAATACTCCCATGTAGTCTTCTACCTTCCCTTTCTCGTATTCTACCACCATAGCATCTACGCTTATTATTTTTGATGATACTTCTTTAGCCTCACTTTCTTAATATTAAGGTTAGGTTAGGTTAGGTTAGGTTAGGTTAGGTTAGGTTAGGTAAGGTTTTTTTTTATTTTTTTTTTTTCGTTATTGTGGGGGCGCATTTCTCCCCCAACAAGAGTCTCGCCGACTTTGAGGGTTTCCTTATCGAGTTGGGCGCCGTCGTAGGCCGCTATCACCCTCGTCCCGTTCTAGTGCTCGGGGATCTCAACGCAAAGTCATCAGCGTGGGGATCTCCGGTCACTGATCCTCGGGGCGAGATGCTAGAAGAGTGGACAGTGACGACTGGTCTGGTCGTCCTTAATCGGGGTTCGGAATACACGTGTGTGCGGCAGCGAGGCGGGTCGATAGTGGGCGTCTCGCTCGCTAGCCCCTCTGTCGCCAGCCGAGTCCGCGACTGGCGTGTCGCCGTAGGGGTGGAGACGTTGTCGGACCATCGGTATATCCGGTTCGACGTCTCTGCCCAGACTGCGAGAGGCCGCCATCCAACTACCCCGATTAACGACGGCCCGCGTTGGGCGCTGAAGCGCATCGACAGAGAACTACTCGAGGAAGCTGCCTTAGTCCAGTCCTGGATCTGGGAGTCGGCAATGGACGGCCCCGTCGACGTCGAAGCAGCGGCGCTATGGTTTCGCGGGGCGATGACGCAGATCTGCGACGCGTCCATGCCCCGTGTCCGCCAACGGTCCGCAAGGCACCAGGTGTACTGGTGGACCGCCGAGATCGCGCAATTACGCATAGCGTGCGTTTCGGCCCGACGCCGGTACACCCGATACCGGAGACGGCGTCGACGGGATTCCGCCGAGGAGGACGCGCTGTATGAGGTGTACCGCGCGTCTAAGGAGACTCTCTGGCTGGCCATCGGCGACTCGAAGTCGCGTGCCAGGGAGGAGCTGCTGGGGTCCCTAGATCGGGATCCGTGGGGGCGCCCCTACCGTTGGGTACGGGGCAAGTTGCGTTCCTGGGCGCCTCCACTAACGCAAACAATGCAACCCCAGTTGCTAGAGACGGTGGTATCTGTTCTCTTCCCTGAACGAGTGGGACACGTTCCCCCGGCGATGGCTTCGCCCTCAGCCACAGACTCTCCAGAGGAGGAGAGCACCGATGTCCCCTAGGTGACGCAAGCAGAGATGAGAGCGGCCATGGCGCGACTTCGGGCCAAGAAAACAGCGCCCGGACTCGATGGAGTTCCTGGTCGAGCTCTCGTCCTGGCTCTGAAGGAGCTGGAGCCCCAGCTGAGGGGGCTCTTCACGGCATGTCTCGAGCAGGGTCAGCTTCCCAGTGTGTGGAAGGAGGGAAGGCTGGTCCTACTTAGGAAGGAGGGGCGCCCCGCGGACTCACCGTCCGCGTACCGGCCCATAGTGTTGCTCGACGAGGCGGGCAAACTTCTTGAGCGTATCATCGCAGATCGCCTCGTCAGCCACTTGTGCAGAGTGGGGCCAGACCTGGACGAGAACCAGTTTGGTTTTCGTCGCGGGCGCTCCACCATAGACGCTATTATGCGCGTGAGGGCCCTGGTGGAGGAGACAGTATCCCGGGGTGGGGTGGTGCTGGCGGTGTCATTAGACATCTCCAACGCCTTCAACACCCTACCCTGGAGTTGTATTCGGGAGGCGCTTAATTACCATCGTGTGCCTCCCTACCTCCGCCGCACAATAGGGGCTTACCTTGAGGAGAGATGCGTCACGTATTGGGGACGTAACAGCGCTGGTCGGCGCGTCATGTCGTGCGGTGTTCCGCAGGGATCGGTCTTGGGACCGCTCCTGTGGAACATTGGCTACGACTGGGTGCTGAGAGGTGAGCTCCCGTCGGGCGCTGACTTGGCCTGTTATGCGGACGACACGCTCGTCACTGCCCGGGGGAGCTGGCACAGGGAAGCAGCGTTGGTTGCCACGGCTGCGGTTTCACAAGTGGTGAACCGCATCCGGTGCCTGGGCCTGGAGGTGGCCCTTAACCCAAGCTGATGCGTGCAGCTGGCGCACTTTCAACGCTGCTTCCCAACTTGGGGGGCCCGAGCGCTGCCTGTAGGCGGTTGTACGTGGGAATCGTGCGGTCCATGGCCCTGTATGGGGCCCCTGTATGGGCGATGGACATGACGGCCAGCACTCTCGCCATTCTGCGCATACCGCAGAGGGCGATGGCCGTCAGAGTCATCCGCGGGTATCGCACGATTTCCTACGAGGCGGCTTGCGTCCTGGCCGGATACCCGCCCTGAGACCTAGAGGCGAAAATACTCGCGTCACTATATCGATGGCGCGAGGAAGAGCGGGGACGGGGCTCGAGGCCGGTGCAGCGAAAGATCGCGCTGCGCCGAGAGGAGCTCCGTCAGTTCTTGGTGGCGGAATGGCGGCAAAGGCTTCTGCACCCTACTGCCGGCCTCGCTATCGTCGAGGCGATCAAGCCAGTACTCGACGACTGGCTCGGGAGAAGGCACGGCTCCCTGTCGTTTAGGGTGACGCAGGTGCTGTCGGGGCACGGCTGCTTTGGCAAGTACCTGTGCCGCATAGACAGGGAGCCGGACGCTCGGTGCCACCACTGCGTCCATTGCGGGAAGGACACGGCGCAACACACGCTCGCCGAGTGTGTAGCTTGGGAGGAGCAGCGCCGTGTCCTCACAAATGAAGTAGGAGGCGATCTGTCGCTGTCGGCCTTGGTGCGGAGTATGGTCGGTAGCGCAGAATCGTGGGATGCAGTGGTGTCCTTCTGTGAGGACGTGATGTCGCAAAAGGAAACTGCGGAACGGGAGAGGGAGATCTCGACTCCCTTCCCTGGCCGCAGAAAGCGCACCGGGCGCAGGAGAAGGGCGGATAACGCCCTTTTCCAGCCCCCATGAACGAGTCCAGGGGCGAGGGACTAGGGGAAGCCCCCGCCCCCTATTCGATGGACCCGAGGCGGAGGCACGCGTGGGTGTCGGCGCGCGCCTCTGAGGTGATACACGGGGTAGTTGAACACCTCACTACCCCGTGCAGGAGACGAGGCCCGTGCAGACCGGGCCAGCACTAGTGTGGGGCTGCGGAAGAATTTGGATTCCCGAGGCCCCTCGCGTGAACGTGCGAGGAGACACCGGGGTGGTTTTAGCCGGTAAGAGTCCGGCACACCCCTCCGCCTTTCCCCAGGCAGAGGCAGTCCATGAGGATTTCCCCCCGTAAAAAAAAAAAAAAAGGTTAGGTTAGGTTAGGTTAGGTTAGGTTAGGTTAGGTTAGGTTAGGTTAGGTTAGGTTAGGTTCCCCCCCGATCGGGTTCCCGCCTTGTCGTGGCGGGGGGGCTTAGTAGCCGTGGCTTGGTCTCCCGCGGTGAACAAAGAGGAACCCAAATGGCTGGTCCGAGGTGGAGGGCCGGCCCGAGGTGGCCACTCCGAGTGGGCTTGGGAAGCCCGCTTCGGATGTGTGTTGGTGGACTGCGGTGAGAGGTGTGTCCTCCCCACCTACCGCTGCAGCCGAGGTGGAGTCGCGGAGGAAGAGGAGTGTTGGTATGGCGATGCGCCACTCGCCCTATCCTCCGCGACTCAAACGGGGCCGCACCGTTGATGCGGTGGTGGTGGGGCTGCGGGGGGAGAGGATTGTCGGTATTGCGAGGCGCCGCTCTCCCTACCCTCCGCAGCCGAATCTTGGTTGGCGGCGGAGCCATAGACCAGATCCGCCGCTGGGGTCGGGAAGGCTAGTACTTCTAAGTGCTCGTTTTTCCTGGCCCCATGGCCTTTGTGCATCGGACGCGGGGGCGTCTGTTGCACAGACGTAATTGGAGGCCGTGGAGGAAGGCGCGCCATGTGTTCTGGTGCGCCTTACCTGGGAAGGAGAAAGGGGAGGAATATTCCTCTCCCGAGGAGGTGCTGCCATGGGGCGGCAGGCGCTGGTGGGGCTGCGGATGTGTGCGAAAGCGTTCCCGTGGCCCTGCCAATAAGCGACAAAGGTGGAACACCATGGGGTTTTAGTCGGTTCGAGTCCAACATAACCCGTCCTTGCCCCCGCGAGGCGGGTATGCGTAGGCATTTCCCCATGTTAAAAAAAATAAAAAAAAGGTTAGGTTAGGTTAGCTTAGGTTAGGTTAGGTTAGGTTAGGTTCCCCCCTGAACGGGTTCCCGCCTTGTCGTGGCGGGGGGGCTTAGTAGCCGTGGCTTGGTCTCCCGCGGTGAACAAAGAGGAACCCACTTGGCTGGCCCGAGGGGAAGGGCCGGCCCGAGGTGGCCACTCCGAGTGGGCTTGGGAAGCCCACTTCGGATGTGTGCTGGTGGACTGCAGCGAGAGGGGAGTCTGCACCCTCTACCGCTGCAGCCGAGGTGGAGTCGCGGAGGAAGAGGAGTGTTGGTATGGCGATGCGCCACTCGCCCTGTCCTCCGCGACTCAAACGGGGCCGCACCGTTGATGCGGTGATGATGGGGCTGCGGGGGAAGAGGATTGTCGGTATTGCGAGGCGCCGCTCTCCCTATCCTCCGCAGCCGAATCTTGGTTGGCGGCGGAGCCATAGACCAGATCCGCCGCTGGGGTCAGGAAGGCTAGTACTTCTAAGTGCTCGTTTTTCCTGGCGCCATGGCCTTCGCGCATCGAACGCGGGGGCGTCTGATGCGCATGTTTAATTGGAGGCCGTGGAGGAAGGCGCGCCATGTGTTCTGTTGCGCCTTACCTGGGATGGAGAACGGGGAGGAATATTCCTCTCCCGAGGAGGTGCTGCGATGGGGCAGCAGGCGCTGGTAGGGCCGCGGAAGTGTGCGAAAGCGTTCCCGTGGCCCTGCCAATAAGCGACAAAGGTGGAACACCATGGGGTTTTAGTCGGTGCGAGTCCGACATAACCCGTCCTTGCCCCCGCGAGGCGGGTATGCGTAGGCATTTCCCCATGTAAAAAAAAAAAAGTTAGGTTAGGTTAGGTTAGGTTTTTTTTTATTCCTTACTTTACTACTACTATTCTGCAGTACCCTTCTTTCTGTTATAATAAACTTTGTGTAGTTGTATTCAATGTTTTTTTATATATATATTTTTTTTTGTAATTTTTTTTATTTATATTTTTTTTTGGGTTGTACTGCTTACAATTTGCATTGGTACATTCTTACAGTTACTTTTTATAATTAATATATTCTTATTTTATAGTTACACTTATTGTAATTCTAATTATAATAACAATTCATAACATAATGCTTTGTTTGAATGTACAACTGGTTACCTTATTTTGATAATCTATCTGGATTCCTTCCTTGTTAGTTATTGTTTTGCTATCTTGTATAAATAATCTACACTTATTCTAGTCCTATTTTTAGTAACAATTTTTTTTTTAAATAATTTGTGCTGTTTATGATTACTTTGACATTTTAACGGCCTATTTATTTTCTCCTATTAAAATTATACTAATTACAATTACTTTTACTAAAATGTATTTATTTACCCGCTATACTCGTAATTACACGATTACTAATCTATTATCTTACTACCGTTTTCTTTATTAATTGTTTTTAGTATTTTCAATGCGAATTCCAGAAATATAGTTCGGCAATTGTTGTCTTCGACGATAAATGATAATGATTTGTTATTTATAACCAAGCCCATTCTGCTTTCGCAGTCAAATCTTTTATGTGCAAATCGAGGACATTCTATTAAAATATGTTCGATCGTTTGTTGACTTTCGTTATCGCAATAGCAGTATGGGGATGGCGACAGCTTAAATCTATGTAGATATGCTTTGTTGCCACCATGACCTGTGAAAAGTTGAGTTAACATATTAGTCATTTTGATATTTTTTAGTATTTTATAGGCCGTTTCAATACTAGGGAAGAAGGTCTTCGTTACTTCGCTGCCCGTACATTCTTCATATTTTGCCTGCCACACTTGTTGTGTATTGTGTCTGGTAAGGCGCTTTGCATACGACAAAGGAACTCTATCTTATCTGGTCTTTTGTTTATTTTTAACAGCTGCTTACTTAGCCAATTCATCTGCTCTTTCATTTCCGCTTATTCCAGTGTGTGCTTTGATCCAGTATAATCTTATGGCGCCCCCTTTCATTTCTATTGTTTTTATATTATTTCTAATTTCAGCAGCAAGAGGGTGTAAGGATGATGGATCACTGATACTCATTATTGCTGATCTGGAGTCGCTGAAAATATTTGCTTTCAGTATGTTTTTGGCTATTAGGTATTCTAATGCCATCAGAATTGCCACGAGTTCGGCTTGGTAGACGCTGCAATAGTTTTCAAGTCTGAAGTTAATACTTTTTTTTCGGTGTTCTCGTTGCAGATGGTGACAGCTGCTCCCACTTTATTGTTAAGTTTACTTCCGTCAGTGTAGACTTTTATCCAGTTGTTAGTTTTTTCGTCGATATCTTGCTGAGAATTAATATATTCGAAATTATATTTCTTCCTTTCGAAGGGGTGCGGTAAGTCGAATGGGCTTATCTTTTTCTCCAAAAGTCTTCCCGGTAAGGAATCTATAGGTTTCCCACGTTTAATCTCATAAATAACAGCATTTTCTCTGGCTCTGAGTGCTAAAGGGATTATTTTAGCCAGTAATGTGCTCTATACTAAAGAATTTGTTTTATGACCTTTGCAGATTCTTATGCTGAAGAGTCTTGTAAGTCTGTTTAATAATCGATCCACGTATCTTTTTTCAGTAGTATGCGCCCAGCAGCTCGCCGCGTACAACACCGTTGGTTCTACTACAGCTGTGTATATTATACGGACAATGTCTGAGTTGAGTCCCCATTGTGCTCTTGCTGCTTTAGATATCATTTTATAGAAATTAACTGCCTTGCGACTAATGTTCTCTAAGTGTGGTTTAAAGGTAAAGTTTTTGTCAATCGTAAGGCCTAATATAGTCAAATGCTCCGTATAATTCAGCTCTATTCCTTCCATATATAACTTAGGTATATGGTACTTTAGCTTTTTCGTTATTATGATTGCTTGGGTTTTATGGGGCGCAAATTTTAGCTTGTACTGTTTTCCCCAGTCTGCTATAAGTTTTAAGGTGTAATTAAGGTCTTTCTCTAGTTGTTCTCCATTTTTGTTGATACCTATCAAGAGTATGTCATCCGTGAAGGCTTGTACATGAGTATGTAGGTCTTCTGTTGCTTGCAAAAGGGAGTCAATTAAGGTATTCCATAGTATCGGTCCACAAGTAGAGCCCTGAATGCATCCCTTATTTGTGGGTCTCGTAACTGTTTGTCCAGCATATCTTAAATTTATAGTTCTGTCGGCAAGGTAGCTTGTTATTAGTTTGAGCATAGGTGTATTTATCTGTTTGGCATGTAGTTGGTTGATTATTGCTGGCCACCAGGCATTATCAAATGCACCTTCAATATCCAGCGACACTAGTGCGACAATTTCCTTTTTGCAAAGTCCATTTTTGATTACAGTGATGGTGTCGTAAAGGGCGTCTTCAGTGCTCCGTTGTGGCGTGAATCCATATTGCCTATTGCTAATCTTGTTTTCCCGTCCGAATTGCCATTGTATCCTGTTTACAAATAGTTTCTCCAATAACTTTCCCAGTATCGGTAGTAAGCCTATAGGTCTATATGCTTTGGGGATGGAGTAATCTTCTTTATTTGGCTTTGGTATAACTTTAATGGTAGCTATTTTCCATTTTGTTGGAAAATGGCCAAGCCTAAGACATTGGTTCATTAGACTCAAAGCTGTTTCTGGGTCAGTTCTATACGCCGCCTGGCAGATGTCCGAAGTTAAGCTATCTCCGCCCGGTGCCTTTTTCGGGCTCATGCTGTTGAAGATATGTTCAACTTCTGCGAATGTAAAAGGCTGTAGTATTTCTGGAGTATTATTTTCTAGTTTTCTTATTAATTCTTGCACGTTCTTCCTTAGTTTACCTTGTTCTTCAGTATCGGTGTCGATACTATCCCACGGGAAAAAGGTTTCGGCCAATAGATTGGCCGATTCCGTTTCACCGAGAATAGTGCCGTCTTTATTACGTAGCAGCTTCTCTTCTTCGGTATTGGAACACACTTTAAGAATTCTATAAGTCCGTTGCCATACGTTTTCTTTCTCTTCAGTACTGCATAGATCTTTCCAACTTTGTGTTGCAGCTGTTTCTATGCTGTGGATATATTCTTCTCTTGCTTTGAGATAGAGTTCTATGACAAAGTTTCGTCTTTTAGGGTTCGCGTTCCGAATCCTTCTTCTTGTCCTAATCATCTCTCCTTTTTTAAATTTTAGTTCATTAGTCCACCATATTGCTGCTTTCTTTGTTTTCTTAGGTTTGATTAAGGGGATCGCGTTAACACATGCCGATGAAATGCATTGCGTATATTTATCAACCATAATGTCTAAATCTTGTGTTGTCTTTATTCGTTCTATAATGAACTTGTTGACTTGGTTGCCACTTAATTCTGTCATTAGATCTTGTTTAAATACTTCCCAGTTCGCTTTCCTAGTATTAAACTTTCGCGTGCTGGTGATTGTCTTTTCTAATATAGGATTCTCTAGATTAAGCTCATATAATATTGGTTTGTGGTTTGACAAAGTGCTAAATGTTTCATCGAATCTCCAGTTTTTGATCTTGTTTATTAAAGAAGCTGAACACACTGTTATATCTATAATACTGGAGCAAAGCTTGCCCATCCTATAAGCTGAAAATGTTGGGTTGCTGTCAGTATTGAGGATTTCTAGATTTAATTCAGCCATTGTCTCCATTATTTGAGAACCCCTTTTATCGTCAGCATCGCATCCCCACCAGACACTTTTTGCGTTGACGTCTCCTGCAATAATGTAGTCACTTGCGTCCATGCCCGACGTGAATTGGTTGATTTTGGTAAGATCTTCATCAATGTTTCCTTTCTCATACAAGTAAATGCTAATTATACCTATCCTCTTATAATCTACTTTGATTGTGATTGTTACAATATCTTCCGTAATTAGGTCTGGATTCACAGTGTACTTAATATTTGGATCTAAGACAACGATTGCTGATCTGACTGGTTTATTTTTGTCGTGACTAACTTTTTGGACAACGCGGAAGTTCGAGCCTAGGGTAACGTGGGCTTTGCTCCGACATAAGGCTCCTGCATCAGTATTATTGAAAATCCCTGCATTGTGGCTGCGCGTAAACACTCTTGTGTTGCCGCACGTCCACGATCCAGGTTGTATTTAACTATTTTTATTTTGTTATTGTCTGGGGTTGTTGTAGTATCAATTATCTCTTAACAATAATTTACCGAGGATCTTGCAATCCTGTCCCATTTAGCCCACTCCGGACATTCAGAATTATAAGCTGGATGGCTTAAGGATTATTTTTGTAAATTTTTGCAGTTTTTGCATTTTGGTGTTTGATTTCGATTCGTGCACAATCTGGTATCATGCTCCTCAGAACAATATCCGCAAACCAGTCCGTTATGGCAATCTCTAGCTAAATGATTAAATCCCAGACACTTATAACATTGGGTAAGAGGAGAGTGGTCAACGCATGGAACTACTTGATAACCTATACGCAGCCTTTGGTCTTTTAATTTTATCCACATTTGTGGTGTTACCTCTAGTATGACGTTGACTAGTTCACGGACCCTTCCTTTCGTTCTGCGGAGTACTTTGGCTGCTTTCTGTGGTTCTGTTATTCCTGATACCAAGTTGCTATTTTGTGTCACCAATGCTTTGATAAGTTTTTCGTCGCTGAGTTCGGATGTGATACCTATTAACCTTAAATGCGGATTTTTGTTCGAAAGTGTAGATACAGATAGTTTGGTGCACGAATCTCGAATTGCAGTTCTTAAAGTTTGCCTATCTTCTTGACTATCACAGCTGATAACTACTCTTTGGTTTTCGAGTTTCGTTATCTTGTTGACACCAATTCCTAGTTCCACTGGGTCAACTCCCCTTTTTACTTGTTTTACGATATCGTCGCTGGTCAGACGGGGATCTATAGATTCAAGGATCATGGGAAAACGGGGCGCACTCACAGCATCGGCATAGGTCTTTTGCGGTGGCTTATATGGTGCTGGGGCTACCCGTACGTTAGTTTCCCTTTCTATTGGTGGAGCGCAGGGGGAGTTCCTTAGTTCATCAATCTTATCCTTAATTTCCGCGATTGCCAATTCTGCTCCCAAGCTTGAATTGCTTTGGAAAGCTAGCTGACTTGTGTTGAATTCTTTTATTTCATTTATATCCTTCATCATCGTGTTCATGGTGACGATGATCGGTTCTAAAACTTTTTTAACGTCTTCACTTTGTTCATTTATTGTTGTGGTGATACAGGGTGGTGTTGCTTTGATTTCTGAGATCATTTGTTTCAACTCCTGTACCTCTGTAATGACAGTATTAGTGTCTGTTTGTATGACCTCGGGGACTGGTGTTTTGTTTTCCGTCTCCTTATGAATTATGATAAATTCTTCAATCATCTGTGTTAAAAGACTGATTTGTTGTGTCATTTCTTTTACTTGTAGCGACAGTTTTGTTGCTAACTCTGACTGCTTCTGCGCTGTTACTGAGATTATTGTCTCAGGCGCTGGATGCGGTAATGCGTTTGTGACGAGTCCCTGCACTTCTAGTTGAATTTTACTTATGGCTTTTATAGGCTCGTCCATCTCGTAACTCAACCAGCTGCGTATAGCTTCCACAGATTTACCTGTATTGCGAATTTCTTCAAGGGATTCTACCAGCCTATTTACAATTTGGGAGTGAATTTCTGTCAGCTGCTTGTTATGAGCACGCTCAATTCTTACCAATTCCTTTGCAGATCGGCATCGTTCCTGCTCTAATCCAAGGTGATGCCGCGAGCGAGAATCAGATAACGAGAGCACGGTTTCATACAATCCCTGCAAGCAGTCGTGTACTTCTACTTTGCAGTCGCGTTTCATATTTCCGGCTTTTTCAAATGCTTCCTTGCCTGAGAGCAGGAAGTCATTAGCTCGTTGAGTAGCTAGATCCATTGATATACCGGCCCGCTTGTAAGCGGGTGGCAATATACTGGATCTCCTGCTGTTACGGCTGGTTGCACTATCTGCGTCAGACCACTGATCATCAGTACGTTGAAATGGTTTACATTTCCCTAAAACCTCCAATTCGGCTTCCATGTCTAAAGTTAATGAGCTTCGGTTTTCAGAATCTGCTTCCTGTCTCATTTCAGTTATGATGTTATGAGGGTCAACTGCTGCCGGTTTTCCAGGTTTCATAGGGTCATTCAAGCTCTGAGTTTCCTTGCTGGTCCCTGTAAGGCTCTCTGTTTCAGGGCACGATTCGCTGATGGAGTAACCTCTGGTGGTTGGAATATCCTCTGTTGGTTTGTTAGACGTGGCAGCATTCTGTATGAGTACTTTTTTACGTAGAGTCGTACTGAGAGTTGGACTGGCGGCCCTGCTCGTTTTAGATGTCCTTGATTTGATTGAGCCCGTAACTGATGCGGTTGACTTACTGGACATTATTAATGTTTATTCTTCAGAAAAGGCGCTATCGGTATGACTTGTACAGAAATAGAAAGCCTGTCTCAAGCGAAGTTGTTTAAACCCAAACACGACCGGATTTGGTTGAATAGTGCCGGAGTTATGACGGTTTAAATTTTTCCAATATGGCCGACCGTAACTTTGTTTTTGCTCTAGATCGGTATTTTATGGATCAAAATGCTTCGTGCTTGGGCTCAATTCGTTGGAAATAAGATGAGCTATGCGTTCCACTTAGTCACAGCCACCTACAGACCAGGTGCTTCCTGACAAGAGTTTTAGCTTCGTCAGGCTACCCTGATCAAAATAAGGCCAAACACGACCCTCCACGCTCAACTGGTTCGCGAGAATTTCAACAAAACCGATTTCCAATATGGCGGCCAATTAAGATCAGTTTCTCTAACTTTGGAACGGTGAAAGGTAACAGAGTCGTGTTTGGACTCTTTGGATAGCTCTGGGCAACGGTATTACGAATCCATTAAGCAACAAATGAAATAATTAATTATTTGCAATTTATGAAGCGAAATGTTGTAAAATATGCAAAAAAATGTATATCTCAAAAACTATCAGGAATAATTGAATTCTAAAAACGGCAACAGTTTAAGAATTTTTAGGTCTATTTTTAAATTAATTCTCAAGTAGCCGCAAAGGCCCGGAAGTGGGAGCACGTGTAAGCGTAATTTGATATAAAATGGAATATCTCTGTAATTTCAAGACAGAAAAATCTGAAATTTTCCACAAAGGTAGTCTTTAATATACTTTAAATAAATCAAAAATAAAAATTGTATGTTATCGATTTATTTTTAAAATTATAAAAGGTTAAACATAACAATTTTTTAATAAAAGAGGTTTTACGTCAATAAAAAGAGTAAGGGTGAACCGATCTAAGCAAATGAGGTGTCATCTGAAAGGCCATTGCACACCGCATCCAAAACCACTCTTTAAATTAGCCGGACGTAATTATTTCTCGAGCCACGTGCCACGTGGTTTTTGAGAAAAATCGTTATAACTCCGTAATTTTTTAAGGAAAAAATCCGGAACAAGTTGCAAAAAGTGAAGCCAATGAAATGCCAAGTGGTGCGCTAAAAAGTCAATAGGTTGCTGATCTAGATTTTGCAGCGTTCGCGGATATATGTTAAAATTTTACCTGTTTTTGAGGTTATTTGTAGTTTTTCCACAAAATTTCACTCAGGCAAAATCCTGTACTTGCGAACACTATGCACAGATCAAAGCTTACACTTTTCCGCGTACTTTGGTGTATAACACACCACAATAGCACAAATTTAACCCACTTTTCCGAATTTTTGAACGCGGAGCTTAATCACAACGATGCTTTCGGTACGGCGGACGGACTCGACTGGGTTAGGTTAGGTTAGGTTAGGTTTTTTTTTTTTTTTTTTTTCCAATAAGTTTACTCTACAGACTCGAAGTCCGTACCTTTTTTTGCTTTACTTTATTTAATTAACTTTTCAAATACTGTTATAAATGTACTCCTTACACTACTTACATTACTTAAATATTTAAGTCTACGCAGGGAGTTCACATATATATATATATATATATATATATATATATATATATATATATATATATATATATATATATATATATATATATATATATATATATATATATATATATATATATATATATATATATATATATATATATATATATATATATATATATATATATATATATATATAAATATATATATATATATATATTTTGATTTTTTTTTGTATTTTTTTTTGTATTTTTTTATTTCTATTGTCTTACATACTTAAGATCTACAAACTAATATGCTTACATATGACATGCACTTAAACGCTATATTTTTTTAATACTTTTTTTTAATTTTTTTTTCATTTTTTTTGTTTTTTGTGGGCATCGTTGTTACTTATCTTTTTTTTTGTTGTTTAAACATAATAATTGTCGACCCACTTTGTGTTTTTTTTTGTCCTTTTTTCCCCTTATGTAGTCATCAACATAATCTACGTACTTAATGTATATGACCTTACATTCTATGTTAATTTTTTATATTACCAGATTTTTTTTCCTTTTCCTTGTACTTAATGTCGTGGAGAGTGCTCCATCTTTAACTGTTTGTGATATCTGTTGATAGGGCTTCCACAATAGCTTCGTCTCTGTTTCTAATTGCCATTTTCAGATTATATTCTATGATTCTTTTCGTTGTCGCAGCCATTGCGCTCTCAACCAGCCTTCCAGTTGCATCGTCGCAATCGTCCGTGTAATAAACACAGCTTTCTGTGTGCCTGGACACTGCCACTACTGCGTGTTGGACGCTTTCATAAATTTTGAGCTTCTCTGTTGTTGTCCTCATTATGACCACTCTCCCGTATGTGAGACCTTGGGCCTCATGTACGGTTAAAATTCGCGACCCAGGACCCGAACCATATCCCTGGCTGGTAAGGGACTCCTTTTCTGCTTGCGTAAATACAAGATATAAGGTGTCGGGCACGGTACCTGGTATGACGACTCCCGTGTACTTCTTCCTTTCTAGTGAGTGCACCTGAGATCTGGATGAATAAATGCCACTGTAGATTTCATTCGGGGCATATGCCACATCCATCGGATTCCGGTGCGTACACAGGAGCTCTTGGCTGATAGTGGTTACGAGGCTTGGGCGAGTATATTGCATCGCAAAGAGGTTTTCCCTGTCGATATAAGGGAGTTGATTGATGTCACCAAGAAGCAGTATTTTTTCGGCTCCACTTAGCCGCATTGCCATTACTATGGCCCCGAAATGGTTCATGAGAGCTTCGTCGACTAAAAGTCGAGTACATCTTCCCTTATGCCTTCTCATACCATTTACTAAAACTGAGGCCATAGTGCGCACTTTTGTTTTTGCGTCAGTGGCTATGCGGTTGGCTAACTTTTCTCTAAGATCTTAGCTGCTTCTGTTGTTGTTGTGACAATAAAATCATCCTCCGCATCGAATTGGTTTATAACCCAAGTTGTTTTGCCACATCCCGGAACTCCATTGACCCAATTTATCGTCGGCACCGTCCAGTTTTCCCAAGGATCTCCCAATGCACAGGCTCCCGAGATGGTTTCCGCCATTTTCAGGATCCTGTCCTCTAGCATCACCCTGGTACAACGGGCGGTGACCACAATAGGATCGTTGGGGGGGGGGGGTTTTGAATACTAATCTTCCCTGTCGTTCTGTCTCCTCCTCATCCAAGGCTACGAAGCCCGCCGACCCGCTATAAGCCGCCATGTGATGACCCATTTTACCTCTTATGACAGTAGATGTTTTGTTGTCATAAATTGCGGCCTCTGCTTCCTCGAGCTGCACTCCAAGGAACTCATGACTACCGAGGTGGAAACTTTGTTAGATATTCTTGCAAGTAGTTTGGTTCACCTCAAGAGTTGCTTTTATGAGGGCCTTAAACTCTAGGAAAGCGTTGATTATGTGGTCTTTAGGCTCGACCGCCGGTAGAAGTCTTGGAGGGCTGACACGTCCCGAGCAGGGTCTAGTGTGGGTGGGTTTGGATTTCTTGAGTACTCTTGGAGGCTCTCTTATTAAGTTATCGGCTTGTCTTAACTTACTCAACTTTCGCATTGCTCTTCCTGGAATGCTCTGGGCCGCTGCACCGATGGTTTTAACTAGTGCACTTACCCCGCTTTGTGACTCAGAACTTTTGCTAAGTTTTTCCCTGGCTGCGGCCTTTTCTTTGGCCGTTTTCAGTTGCAGGCGTTCTGAGCCACTAAGTGTCTCTGGATTTGCTACAAGATGTTGGGTTGCCTTTGTTGAGTCATGATGTTTGAGGAAGCTCAGGTTTTCGCCCCTATCCTCATACACGACTATTTCTTGTTTGTTTGAGGCTTTTATGCAACCAATGTGGTCCATGACTTCACCTTTCTCATATAGGACCACCATGGCATCCACACTTATGATGCGGGGTATGACAGCTGTCTCCTCCTCACCGAGTCTCGTTAGCAGTGAGCATGCCTGGGCGAATGGGGTTTTTTTTTTTTTTTTTTTTTTTTTTTTTTTTTTTTTTTTTTTTTTTTTCTTCGCTCCATGTGAACAGCAAGATCGTTTTGTTTTTCGATCTTACTATTCGACATCGTTGCTTTGCAACCTCTATTTCAACTAGCGCCTCATATGTTTTGCGCTTCATGCTCGTTTTGAGAGTACTGCCGTTGGTTAGGTTAGGTTAGGTTAGGTTAGGTTAGGTTAGGTTAGGTTAGGTTAGGTTAGGTTAGATTAGGTTAGGTTAGGTTAGGTTAGGTTAGGTTAGGTTAGGTTAGGTTTGCGGCAGCGAGGCGGGTCGATAGTGGACGTCTCGTTTGCTAGCCCCTCTGTCGCCAGCCGAGTCCGCGACTCGCGTGTCGCCGTAGGGGTGGAGACGTTGTCGGACCATCGGTATATCCGGTTCGACGTCTCTGCCCAGACTGCGAGAGGCCGCCATCCAACTACCCCGATTAACGACGGCCCGCGCTGGGCGCTTAAGCGCATCGACAGGGAACTACTCGAGGAAGCTGCCTTAGTCCAGTCCTGGATCTGGGAGTCGGCAATGGACGGCCCCGTCGACGTCGAGGCAGTGGCGCTATGGTTTCGCGGGGCGATGACGCAGATCTGCGACGCGTCCATGCCCCGTGTCCGCCAACGGTCCGCAAGGCACCAGGTGTACTGGTGGACCGCCGAGATAGCGCAATTGCGCATAGCGTGCGTGGCGGCCCGTCGCCGGTACACCCGATACCGGAGACGGCGTCGACGGGATTCCGCCGAGGAGGACGCGCTGTATGAGGTGTACCGCGCGTCTAAGGAGACTCTGTGGCTGGCCATCGGCGACTCGAAGTCGCGTGCCAGGGAGGAGCTGCTGGGGTCCCTAGATCGGGATCCGTGGGGGCGCCCCTACCGTTGGGTACGGGGCAAGTTGCGTTCCTGGGCGCCTCCACAACAATGCAACCCCAGTTGCTAGAGACTGTGATATCAGTTCTCTTCCCTGAACGAGTAGGACACGTTCCCCCGGCGATGGCTTCGCCCTCAGCCACAGACTCTCCAGAGGAGGAGAGCACCGATGTCCCCAAGGTGACGCAAGCAGAGATGAGAGCGGCCATGGCGCGACTCCGGGCCAAGAACACAGCGCCCGGACCCGACGGAGTTCCTGGTCGAGCTCTCGTCCTGGCTCTGAAGAAGCTGGAGCCCCAGCTGAGGGGGCTCTTCACGGCATGTCTCGAGCAGGGTCAGCTTCCCAGTGTGTGGAAGGAGGGAAGGCCGGTCCTACTCAGAAAGGAGGGGCGCCCCGCGGACTCACCGTCCGCGTACCGGCCCATAGTGCTGCTCGACGAGGCGGGAAAACTTCTTGAGCGTATCATCGCAGATCGCCCCGTCAGCCACTTGTGCAGAGTGGGGCCAGACCTGGACGAGAACCAGTTTGGTTTTCGTCGTGGGCGCTCCACCATAGACGCTATTACGCGCGTGAGGGCCCTGGCGGAGGAGACAGTATCCCGGGGTGGGGTGGTGCTGGCGGTGTCATTAGACATCTCCAACGCCTTCAACACCCTACCCTGGAGTTGTATTCGGGAGGCGCTTAATTACCATCGCGTGCCTCCCTACCTCCGCCGCACAATAGGGGCCTACCTTGAGGAGAGATGCGTCACGTATTGGGGACGTGACAGCGCTGGTCGGCGCGTCTTGTCGTGCGGTGTTCCGCAGGGATCGGTCTTGGGACCGCTCCTGTGGAACATCGGCTACGACTGGGTGCTGAGAGGTGAGCTCCCGTCGGGCGCTGACTTGACCTGTTATGCAGACGACACGCTCGTCACTGCCCGGGGGAGCTCGCACAGGGAAGCAGCGTTGGTTGCCACGGCTGCGGTTTCACAAGTGGTGAACCGCATCCGGTGCCTGGGCCTGGAGGTGGCCCTTAACAAGTCGGAGGCCATGGTGTTTCATGACCTTCGACGCGCGCCGCCACCGGGATCGCACATCGTGGTCGGCGGGGCCCGGATAGCTGTCGAGTCCACCATGAAGTATCTGGGATTGGTGCTCGACAGCCGATGGGAATTTGGGCCCCACTTCCGGCGGCTGGCGCCCAAGCTGATGCGTGCAGCTGGCGCACTTTCAACGCTGCTTCCCAACTTGGGGGGCCCGAGCGCTGCCTGTAGGCGGTTGTACGTGGGAATCGTGCGGTCCATGGCCCTGTATGGGGCCCCTGTATGGGCGATGGACATGACGGCCAGCACTCTCGCCATTCTGCGCAAACCACAGAGGGCGATGGCCGTCAGAGTCATCCGCGGGTATCGCACGATTTCCTACGAGGTGGCTTGCGTCCTGGCCGGATCCCCGCCCTGGGACCTAGAGGCGAAAGTACTCGCGTCATTATATCGATGGCGCGAGGAAGAGCGGGGACGGGGCTCGAGGCCGGTGCAGCGAGAGATCGCGCTGCGCCGAGAGGAGCTCCATCAGGTCTTGGTGGCGGAATGGCGGCAAAGGATTCTGCGCCCTACCGCCGGCCTCGCTATCGTCGAGGCGATCCGGCCAGTACTCGACGACTGGCTCGGGAGAAGGCACGGCTCCCTGTCGTTTAGGGTGACGCAGGTGCTGTCGGGGCACGGCTGCTTTGGCAAGTACCTGTGCCGCATAGACAGGGAGCCGGACGCTCGGTGCCACCACTGCGTCCATTGCGGGAAGGACACGGCGCAACACACGCTCGCCGAGTGTGTAGCTTGGGAGGAGCAGCGCCGTGTCCTCACAAATGAAGTAGGAGGCGATCTGTCGCTGTCGGCCTTGGTGCGGAGTATGGTCGGTAGCGCAGAATCGTGGGATGCAGTGGTGTCCTTCTGTGAGGACGTGATGTCGCAGAAGGAAACTGCGGAACGGGAGAGGGAGATCTCGACTCCCTTCCCTGGCCGCAGAAAGCGCACCGGGCGCAGGAGAAGGGCGGATAACGCCCTTTTCCAGCCCCCATGAACGAGTCCAGGGGCGAGGGACTAGGGGAAGCCCCCGCCCCCTATTCGATGGACCCGAGGCGGAGGCACGCGTGGGTGTCGGCGCGCGCCTCTGAGGTGATACACGGGGTAGTTGAACACCTCACTACCCCGTGCAGGAGACGAGGCCCGTGCAGACCGGGCCAGCACTAGTGTGGGGCTGCGGAAGAATTTGGATTCCCGCGGCCCCTCGCGTGAACGTGCGAGGAGACACCGGGGTGGTTTTAGCCGGTAAGAGTCCGGCACACCCCTCCGCCTTTCCCCAGGCAGAGGCAGTCCATGAGGATTTCCCCCCGTAAAAAAAAAAAGGTTAGGTTAGGTTAGGTTAGGTTAGGTTAGGTTAGGTTAGGTTAGGTTCGGTTAGGTTAGGTTTTTTTTTTTTTATTTTTCTTTTGTAACTACTACTTTTCTGCAGTACCCTTATTTCTGTTAATGACAACTCTATACAATTTACTCCTCTTTTTTTTGTTTTTTTTTTGTTTGTTTGTTTTTTTTTTGTTTTTTTTTATATATATATATATGTATATTTTTTTATGTTTTTTTTTCCGTACTGCCTCATTCTGTTTTTATATACATGTTTACGTGTAATTACAATATCTTAATTACTACAAGTTCATGCGGTCTTATTCTAATAATAGCTGCTTATTTCATTTTCTTTAGTTATTTGTTACAACTCTATAATAACGTATAATATTCCTTTTAACTTACTTCTATATTATTATAACGCTATTGTAGCTACAAGTTGGTTACTTATATTACTTATTGTTACTTTATATAACATACTTGTTTTTTTTTAACTATATACTATTATAGGTATTATAACACATATTATTTAGAGCTTGTTATGTCTACATGACCACAATGCTATGCTATTTACGAATTGTTGCTTATCATAGTATTTAATATTTATAACATTTATTAATTAATTTATTTATTTATTACAATGCATAATATTATACTTGTTTTAGTTTAAGCTAGATATTAACTTAATAAATGTTATTTGTACTTGTTCCATACTACATTCCTTTTACTTTAAATTAACCTTTTTTATTTTCATTTCATACATTTGTAAATTGTTATCTGCTTTATTATCTATAAGTTATTAAATACATTAGTCTATTATTTTGCCGCCATTTTCTTTGCTAATGATTTTTAATGCCATAAGGGCAAACTTCATAAAAATAGGTCGGCAATAATCATCTTCTATGATACATTTTAGGTTTTCTGGTGTTATCGTCATTCCCATGCTGCACTCGGTTTCGAATCTTCCTTTCCCAAAACGTGGGCAGTCTATTACAACGTGCTCTACAGTTTGCTCTGCATTTTCATCACATATGCAGCATGGGGATGGCGACAATTTATATTTATACAAATAGGCTTTGTTTCCACCATGACCGGTAAATAAATGTGTAACTAAGTTGTTCATTTTTATGGTTTTTAATATCTTATATGCTATAACAATATTTGGAAAGAACATCTTCGTTATACTGCTGGTCGTCGCCTGTTCGTACTTCCGTTGCCATGTTTGCAGAGTTGAGCTTCTGGTGAGGCGCTTTACATATGACAATGGAAATTTGTCATAAGCCGAGCTTTGCTTATTTTTTGTAGCTGCTTGCTTAGCAAGTTCATCTGCTCTTTCGTTGCCTTGTATTCCACAATGTGCTTTTATCCAATAAAGCAATACTTGCTTTTGGTTGTCTTCTAAAGTTTTGATTATTTTCCGTATTTTTGAAGCTATTGGATTAAGGGAGGCTGGGTCACAGATGGTTGTGATTGCCGATCTTGAGTCGCTGAATATATTTGCTCCTGAATAATTTTTGCTTATTATGTGTTTTAGCGCTCTATGTATTGCCATCATCTCCGCTTGGTAAACACTGCAGTAGCTTTCCAATCTAAAAGTTATTGTTTTAATTTCGTATCCATTGTGCCATATTGTTACTGCTGCGCCCACTTTTGCGTCGATCTTGCTTCCGTCGGTAAAGATTCTAACCCAATCGTTTTTTATCTCGTCAATATCCTTCTGGCTATTTATGTGCTTGAAATTACGTTGTTTTCTTTCGCAAGGATGTGGTAGATCATAAGGGCCTATTCTTGTTTCCATTTGTCTTCCTGGTAGAAGCTTTATAGGTTTGCCTCTCTTAATTTCATATATACTAGCGTTTTCTTTTGCTCTTAGAGCTAGCGGTATTATTTGAGATAAGAGTGTGCTGGAGATCAGGGAGTTAGTTTTATGTCCTTTACTGATTCGTATACCAAAAATCTGGGTCATTCTGTTGAGTATGCGTTCAATATACTTTTTTTCTGTGGTTTCGGCCCAGCAGCTGGCAGCATACAATATTGTTGGTTCTACCACTGCCAAATAGATTATTCTAAATATCTCTGAGTTCAGGCCCCAGTTAGCCCTCGCTGCTCTAGAGACCATTTTATAAATATTAATTGCCTTGCGACAAACATTATCCAGATGTGGCTTGAAATTTATATTTTTGTCTATTGTTAAGCCCAGAACCTTTAGTCGATCCGAGTACTGTAGTTCAACTTCTTCCATTTTTAGCAAAGGCTGATGAAATTTTTGTTTTCTTGTTATTATCACTGACTGAGTCTTATGGGGAGCAAACCTTAATTTATATTTTTTGCCCCATTCTGTTATTATTTTAAGAGTGTGGTTTAAGGTTTCCTCCAGTTTTTGCCCATCTTGGTTAATGGCGATAATCAAAATATCGTCAGCGAAGGCTTGTACATGTGGTTGCGAGTTCTCCGTTGCTTGCAGTAATGGATCAAGTAGGATATTCCAGAGCATTGGCCCACATGTAGAGCCCTGGATACAGCCTCTATTTGTAGGTTTCTTAATTTCTTGCCCCGCGTACTTGAGGTGTATTTCTCTTTCCGACAAATAGCTATTTATGAGTCTTAACATAGATGCCTCAACATTTTTGGAGTGAAGTTCATTGACAATGGCCGGCCACCAAGCATTATCAAATGCGCCTTCTATGTCCAATGACACCAGTACAACAATGGATTTACTGTTTAGTCCCTTTTTATTAAAGTCATCGTGTCGTATAGAGCATCTTCAGTACTTTTTTGTGGGGTAAAGCCGTACTGTCTGTGGTTCAATTTATTCCCTTTTCCAAGCTGCCACTGGACCCGGTTAACAAATAATTTTTCTAGTATTTTACCCAACACAGGTAATAGGCCGATTGGCCTATATGCCTTCGGTTGAGTATAATCCTCTCTGTTTGGTTTAGGTATAATCTTTATAGTCGCTTTTTTCCACAATTTTGGGAAATGACCTATTATCAGGCATTTATTATATATAGATAGTAGTACCTCTGGGTTGCTGTCAAACGCAGCTTGGCAAATGTCCGATGTTAGTCCATCTGCTCCAGGAGCTTTCTTTGGATTCATGTTCCTGAGAATTTGTTCAATTTCGTCTTGAGTAAATACATTTGGAGAGGGAATATTTTCGTTATTGATCTTTTTTATAATCTTTTGCGTTGTATTCCTCATCTCGGCATGTTCCTCATTGTCTGTGTCCGAGTTGTCGTCTGGATAGAATGTATCAGCGAGGTATTTAGCTGATTCTAACTCTGAAAGAGTTCGGCCGCTGGAATTCCGAAGCAGTTTATCCTCTTCTTTATTTGAACATATTTTTAAGATTCTGTATGTTCTTTGCCACATAGATTCCTTTTCTTCCTTATTGCAGAGATTTACCCAGCTTGTAGTTGTGGCATTTTCTATAGCGTTGATGTACTCACGTCTCGCCTCCAAATATTGGTCTACTACATGTTTTCTTCTTCCAGGGTGTGCGTTTTTTATCCTTCGTCTTTTCCTGATCATGATCACTTTTTTATCTTGTATCCCTTTGTTCCACCAAGAAGCTGTTTTTGTTTTTCTTTCCTGTTTGATTAGAGGTATGCTGTTGTTGCAGGCTGCCAGTATACATTGTGTGTATTTGTTAATGATATCTTCTAACTCTTGAAGTGATTCGATTTCGTCAATTTGATTTTTTACAATATTCTGTTTTTGCAGTTCTATTTTAATGTCATCCTTTAGTTTTTCCCAATTCGCTTTTTTAATGTTGTATCTCCTTGTGCCTCTAGTAGTGGTTTCAGTTTTGATGTTTTCTGTATGTAGGTTAAATAATATTGCTCTATGATTTGAGATTGTGCAAAGGTGGTTATCTACTCTCCAGTCTTTTATTCGGTGTAATAATGATGAAGAACAGGCTGTGACGTCAATGATGCTAGTGCATAATTTTCCTAATCTATGAGCGACGAAAGTTGGTGTTGTCCCCAAATTTAAAATGTCCAGATTTAGCTCAGCTAACGTTTCCATAATAGCTTTCCCTCTATTGTCGTCTGCATTGCAACCCCACCAGATGCTGCGTGCGTTGGCGTCCCCTCCAATAATGATGTCATCAGTATTCATATTTGCTATGTAATTCTTGATTGTTTGTAAATCTTGTTCAAGGTCTGCATTTTCGTGTAAATACATGCTAACTAAGCCTATATTAGAATAATTAATTTTAAGTTCAATGCCAACTATGTCTTCAGAAAGAAGATTAGGGTTTACAGTAAATTGAATTTTTGGATCACAGACAACTATTGCCGACCTAACCGGTTTATCTCTATCGTTTGTTACCTTTTGAATAATGCGGTATTGGGAACCCGCTGATAGATGAGCTTTTATACCAACATATGGTTACTGCATTAAAATAATTGCGTAACCCTGCGTCACGGCTGAACGTAGGCACTCAAGTGTCGCCGCGCGACCGCGATCCAGGTTTACTTGCATTACTTTTATGATTTGTTTTGAGCCGGAGGGACTCTTGCACTTTAAATTTAATCTGTCGTTGTCTGCTTCTTAGCAGTATGAAACAGACGATCTTGAGATATTATCCCATTTCTGCCATTCTTGGCATTCTGGACTATATGCAGGGTGCAGAATATTGCTCCTTTTTGCATTTATGCAGTTACAGCATTTGGGAGCACCATTGCGGTTTTGGCATTCTCTTGTGTCGTGCCCCTCAGCACAATATCCACAACAAAGACTATTCCGACAATCCTTAGCTTTGTGGTTAAAGTTCAGGCACTTGTAACATTGTGTCAATGGTGATTGGTCGACACATGGGACAACCTGATAGCCTATTCGCAACTTTTGATTTTTCAAGTTGGTCCACATTTGAGGTGAAACCTCAAGTATGACATTGTCTTCACTCAAATCACTTCTTTAGTTCTTCCCTTAGCCCTGCGTATGACCTTGACGGTTTTTTGGTCCTCTGTTAAACCTGTTATTAAGCTGCGGTTTTGACTTATTATGGCTCTGGCAAGTTTTACATCATCAAGGTCGTTTATGACGCCTATTAGACGTAATTGGGGATTTTTGATTGACGGCGTGGATACTGTTAATCTGTCACAAGTATCTCGGATGGCTGTTTTTAAAAGCTGTCTATCCTGTTGGGAGTCACAGTTGATTACCACTCGCTGATTTTTTAGTTTGGCTATTTTATTTACTCGTATACCGAGTTCAACAGGATCAACATCCTTTTTGACTTGTTTTAAGATTTCATCACAAGTGGACCGTGGATCTATGGATTCAACAATCATCGCATAACGAGGAATGCCAGTTACTTCCGCGTAGGATTTTGTATTACTCCGGGTAAGTCTTTTTGCTGGCTCTGCCTGAATTATTCGATTATTTGCTTCTTCTGTAGAGGTGTTAAACTTGTTAATGTTTTGCAATTCGCTTATCTTATCTTTAATCTCTGTGATTGCGAGTTCAGTTCCAAGTCCATTGTTTGCTTGAAATGCCATTTGCGTTGTATTACAGTCCCTTAGATCGCTTATACAGTTTTTAGCAAGCTTGTTATAGGTTTAATTAGGTTTTCTAGATCTTCTTTTTGTATCTCTTCTCTTGATGTATTTGTAGATCTGTAAGTTTGTATAATTTCTCTAGTGTCTTGAATATGTGCAATTATCTGATCCAATCGTGGATCCGGCTGTGTGATGACCTGCTCTGGGACCGGTTTTGTGGTTTCTATGTCTGTGTTCCTATTTGATAGTTTCTCTACCTCCTGACTTAGGTTTGTTATATTCAGATTTAGTTCGGATATTTTGATAGGAGCAATGCAAAGTTTTCTGTGCGTTTTTCAGAGTGGGTAGTAGGTTTTTCACTTATTGAAGTTGACTGCGTCTTAGTAATCAATCCGTGGACTTCCAGTTGGATTTTACTTATCGCCTTTATTGGTTCGTCCATCTCGTAGCTCAGCCAAGATCGTATCGCCTCAACGCCTTTGCCTGTGCTTTTGATTGCCTCATAAGCCTCCACAACTTTACTGAATTGTGAATTTTGAATTTCAGCCAATTGTTTGTTATGGGCCCGTTCAATTCGAACCAGCTCCTTAGCTGCCCGGGATCTTTCTTGCTCCACCGCCAGCCGATGTCTAGAGCGTGAGTCGGACAGCGACAGCACAGTTTCATAGAGGCCCTGAAGACAGTCATGCACTTCACTCTTACATTCTTTCTTCATATTGCCTGCTTTCTCCAGAGCCTCCTTTCCGGAGAGCAGGAATTCGTTCGCTCTTTGAGTTGCCAAATCCATTGAGATGTCTGCTCTCTTGTACGCTGGTGGCAGTATGCTAGATCTTTTGCTGTTCTCACTAACTACACTGTCGCCATCAGACCACTCATCCTCAGTTTCCCGGACCTGCTTGCATAGGCCCAACGCGCTCAGTTCTTTATCAATGTCCATCGTTATAGAACTGCCGCTCTCGGAGTCTAAGTCCTGAGGCGTTGGTCCTAATGGCTTGATAGTTTCGCCAGAGATTCCATAGCTGCTTCTAGATGGAACGATGTTGTCTGGACAAAGACCTGGTTCACCAATTCCTGGGCCTTTAATATCTTGCTCCTCCTCAGCTGCCCTTACTGAGGTAGCCGCATTTTGAATAAGGACTTTTTTGCTTAGAGCCACGCTAGGCGTTGGGCTCACGCCCCTAACAGTCTTTGATAGCTTTGACTTAGTTGAGCTCATACCAGATGATCCACTTTTGCATGACATTTTTTTGTGTTGATTTTATCAGATCTGGATTCCACTAGTAAAGCCAAAAAGTTTAAGTCCAAACTCGACACTTAAAAGACTATCGGATCCAGAGTTATAATAGAGCAAAAAATTTTCAATATGGCGGTCTTAAAATTTATTTTGAGTGTTTCTCAGGTGTTCCTTGCCAAAAATGGTCCGAGTTTAGGCTCAATCCGTTCAAGGCATTTGAGACTTCACGTTTTCGAGGTCCTGAGCTTTCGGTCTTTTTATTGAAGACTTGACCAGATTTGGATTCCTTAGATCCACCCAAAGAGTTTAAGTCCAAACACAACTGTGATCGGACAATCGAGCCCTTAGTTATAAGCGAGGAAAAAATTCCAATATGGCGGTCTTAAAATTTATTTCTGGTGTTGCTCAGCTATTTCTTACTCTAAATGGTCCAAGTTTGGGTTCAATCTGTAGAGGACAGTTGAGGCTACACGTTTCGAGCGTCCAAACCCGTCGACCTTTTTCATGCAAGGTAACACGAAATTCGGGTTCGCCTAGCTGCCCTGATCAAAATAATCCCCAGCACGACCAATTTGGCACGTCTGTTACGTGAGATATTCGAGTTATTTTAATTTCAAAATGGCGGCTGATTAGACCTAATTTTCTCAACTCAGTGACTGGAAGGAATAAACTGGTCGAGTTTGGGCTCTATCAAAAGCTCACATGAAGCGTATTATAGGTAAATATTGTATTTATGGAAATTTTCAGTATTTTAGGTTTTATTTGAGAAAAATGTTAAAAATATGTTAAAAAATCTGTAACTTCCTAAGTTTTAGAGATAATTTATTTCTGTAAACGGTTTTTTGTAGAATATTCTTTCGTCTATTTACAAACCTCTCCAAAACCACCCGCAAGAACTCGGAAGCTGGAGCACGTGAAAATGGTTTTTTAAATAAAAAAAATTTCTGCCCAAACCGCTTGTTGAAAAAATCCAATTTTTTGTAACAATATAGTCGATAATATTTGTAAACGAATAAGCTATAAAAAAGATATAGTTATCGCTGAAAATAACAAGATAGGCCTCCTCAAATTTGACACAAAGTTGAAAAAATTGGTTTTTCGACTATAACTATTTGCTTATTTGCCGGATTTGCCTGCTGGAATATTTGCTGTATTGCGGCAATAGTCATACACCTTAAGCAATTAGCAAAACTAAGTACAGATCTCTGGTTTGCAATTTCGGTGCCACGTGGTTTTTCAGTTTTTTCGCTGTAGTTCAGTGGTTTTCAAGCGAAAAAATCTGGAACTAACGGAGAAACCTAGGCGCTAGGAAGACCCATAAAATGACACTAATAAAAGTATAAGTTACAGATCTCTCTTTTAGCAGCGTTTGCAAAAAAGGAGTTAAAATTTTACCTTTTGCAGCTTTTAGGTTATCTCCGTTGCAAATATCCTTGAATATCACTTGAAATTTTCACCACAGCTCAAAACCAATATAACCACCAGATAGCACAACACGAAATACAGCACTACAACAAATTTTAGGCAAATCGGAGCACTTTTTCCCACTAAAATGATTTTTAACGACCGGAGTACTTTAAAAATGATACGGCGGCGGTACGGAACTGGTTAGGTTAGGTTAGGTTAGGTTAGGTTAGGTTAGGTTAGGTTAGGTTAGGTTAGGTTAGGTTAGGTTAGGTTAGATTAGGTTAGGTTTTTTTTTTTTTTTTTTTTTTTTTTTTTTTTTTTTTTTTTTTTTTTTTTTTTTTTATACTTCTATGTTAACTACTGCTATTCTGCAGTACCTTTCTTACTTTTATGTTATGCTAAGTATAATTTTAACTAAGTTTTTTTTTTTTCGCACTTATAGCGCTTTCATTCCTACTTCAATTGTTTACGTACAATCTATTTTCTTTAGGAAGCATAATTACACTGCAATATTTACATACTTTATAACGCTCACACTTACTATACTATATTATACTATATGTTTCTTTTTATTTATTTATATTCATATATTATTCAGTTTGACGCTTTTAACTTCTATGGCCATGGTTTGTTAGTAACATTATTTTCAATGATATCTTACATACAAGTGTTTCTTTTTAATGGTAGATTTACATGTTTTTTTTTTCTACTTGCTCTTTTCTTTTCCATTTTTTTTTCTTTATATTTTTTTTCACTTAAGCTTTTTTTTTTCTTTTATGCGTTTACAGCAGTTGTGTCTTATAATGAACTATGTTTTGACTTGTATACAGTTTAACTTAATCAAATAGGGTACATCTTAATTTGCATGTTTACATCTTAATCACTATGTTACTTAATACTAAGTCATGTGTAGGGTCTATATATATTATGTAGTATTATAATATAGTACAATAATAAGGGCTAAGGGCTAAGGGCTAATACTGTATAATAATAAGGCTTAATACTAAGTCAATTCATGTGTCCTTATATTATTTATACAGTTTTTTTTTTTTTAATTTTATTATAATATATCTAATGTATCTTAATTTTATTATTTTATTGATCTAATATATCTTATCATTATATTGTTTTGTTTTGTTTAACTTATTATTTTACTCCCGTTTTCTGCATTTACGATTTTTAACACTTTTAGCGCAAATTCCATAAAGATCGATCGGCAATTATTGTCCTCCATTATGCTAGACAGTGTTGTTTTGCTTACAGTCATTCCCATTTTGCACTCGCATTCGTATCGCATTCTTCCGAAACGCGGGCATTCAATTATTAAGTGTTCGATCGATTGTTCTACCGTTCCGTCACAAGTGCAGCTTGGGGATGACGACAATTTAAAACGGTACAAATATGCTTTATTTCCTCCATGACCAGTAAATAATTGCGTTATTAAGTTTGTTATTTTGATTGACCTAAGTACTTTATATGCTGCGATAATATTTGGAAAAAACGCCTTTGTGATGTTGCTTGTCGGAGTTTCTTCATATTTCCGTTGCCATATTTGCAGGGTAGATTGTCTGGTGAGGTGCTTTGCATAAGACAATGGGAAAAGGTCATACTCTGGTCTTTGCTTGTTGTTGGCTGCTGCACGTTTTGCCAGTTCGTCGGCTCTTTCATTACCGGCAATCCCGCTGTGTGCTTTAATCCAGTATAATTGGATGTTGCCCTCTTGATTCTTATTATCTTTTATATCGTTCCGGATTTCTACCGCTATTGGGTGTTTTGAGGTCGGATCGCAGATGCACTCCAAAGCTGATCTTGAGTCGCTTAATATGTTTACTTTGCGATAATTTTTAGATGTTGCATATCTTATTCCTTTCAATATAGCTGCCAATTCCGCTTGAAAAACACTACAGTAACTTTCTAGTCTAAACATTTTTTTGTATATTTCTGTTCCATTGGTCCATACTGTTATTGCCGCTCCCACTTTATTGTTGATTTTGCTTCCATCGGTAAAAATTTTGGGCCAGTCGTTATCTATTGTTTCTATATCTTCTTGGATGTTGATGAGCTGATATTTTAATGTTTCTCTCTCTGAGGGGTGTGGTAGGTCAAACGGACTTATTTTTATTTCGAGTTGCCTTCCTGGTAAATGATCTATGGGCTTTCCTCGCTTTACTTCATATAAGTGGGCCTTTTCTTTGGCTCTTAGTGCTAAGGGAATGATTTGTGCAAGTAGTGTGCTCGAAATGAGTGAATTCGTTTTGTGACCTTTACTAATGCGTATACTAAAGAGTCGTGTCAACCTATTTAAGATGCGTTCTATGTACCGTCTGTCAGTTGTTTCTGCCCAGCAGTTGGCGGCATATAGTACAGTCGGCTCCACAACTGCCAGGTAGATAAGTCTTACTATCTCTGAGTTCAGACCCCATTGTGCTCTCGTTGCACGAGATATTGTTTTATATAGATTTATTGCTTTCCTGCTGACTTCATTGATATGCGGTTTGAAGTTTAGGTTGCGATCTATAATTAAGCCTAATATTTTAAGTTGGTGTGAGAATTGTAGTTCGACGCCTTCCAGTTTGATTACGGGGTGATGATATTTTAGTTTCTTTGTTATCAGTATTGCCTGTGTTTTGTGCGGTGCGAATTTCATTTTGTGCCTCTTACCCCATTCTGAAATTATCTTTAATGTATTATTTAATTCTTTTTCTATTGTCTCCCCATTTTTGTTCGTCGCTATTATTAGTATATCGTCTGCAAATGCTTGAACATGAGTGTTGAGGCTTTGTGTTTCTTGCAGCATGGGATCCAGTTGGATATTCCACATGATTGGTCCGCATGTTGATCCCTGTATACAGCCTTTGTTTGTGGCTCGTCTTATTTCCTCTCCCGCATATCTTAGCCGTATCTCCCTGTCAGATAAGTAGCTGGTAATAAGCCTTAGCATTGATGGTTCTACCTGTTTGGCTTGAAGTTCGTTAATTATTACTGGCCACCACGCGTTGTCGAATGCGCCTTCGATGTCCAGTGATACCAATACTACTATATCTTTGTTTTTTAGCCCATTTTTGATACATGTAATAGCATCGTAAAGTGCATCTTCGGTTCCTCTTTGTGGTGTGAATCCATACTGCTTGTTATTGAGTTTCCTTTCATTTCCAAGTTGCCACTGTAATCTGTTAACAAACATCTTCTCTAATACCTTTCCTAGCACTGGTAAAAGACCTATAGGCCGGTAAGATTTGGGAACAGAATAGTCTTCTTTATTAGATTTTGGTAAAATTTTTATTGTGGCTATTTTAAACAGCTTTGGGAAGTATCCGAGTTGAAGGCATTGATTATACAATGCTAATAAAGTATCTGGTTGGCTTTCATATGCTGCTTGGCATATGTCTGAAGTTAATCCGTCTCCTCCTGGGGCTTTCTTTGGGCTCATGTTTCGGAATATACTTTCTATTTCATGCCTAGTGAATGGTTTTATCTCTATCTTAGAGTTTTTTAATTTTATTGCTAGTTCCTGGGTGGTGGTCCTTAGTACTTTATGTTCTTCGGTGTCAGTTTCAATGGTATCCCATGGAAAAAGCGTTTCAGCTAGTAGTTCTGCTGATTCTCTTTCGGATAGTATTTTACCACTTGGGTTTCGGAGCAGTTTATCATCTTCTTTGTTGGAGCATACTTTCAGAATGCGGTAAGTTCTTTGCCAGACGCTTTCTTTCTCTTCCGTTGAGCATATGTTTTTACTACCTCTTCGATACTTCGCGTGTATTGTTCTTTTGCTTTTAAATATTCGTCTATGACGTATTGTTTTCTTCTCGGATGTGCGTTCTTTATTCTACGTCTTCTTCTAATCATTTCTGATTTTAACTCATTTAGTTCCTTAGTCCACCAGACTGGTGACTTACCAATTCTTTTTTCCCTTAGATGCGGGATTATTTTATCGCTTGTAGATATTATAGCCTGCATGTAGTCATCAACTAAGTTGTCCAGTTCTTGCTCTGTGTTTATTACTGTGATTTTTTCTCTATTGATACCTATTTCTTCCAATTCTTTAGTCAATTCTGTTTTGAAGTGCACCCAATTTACTTTTTTTGTGTGATATTTTCTTATAACGCTGATTACCTTGTCTAGTTTTATATTCTCGAGTTCTATCTGATACAGGATAGGCTTATGATTAGATAACGTACAGAATGTGTCGTCTACTCTCCAGTTTTAAATTTTTTGTAGTAGGGAAGCTGAACAAGCAGTGATGTCGATAATGCTGGAACAAAGTATGCCCATTCTATAAGCACTAAACGTTGGAGTCGTACCTATATTTAGTATTTCCAGGTTTAGTTCAGCCAATGTCTCAGTTATACAGGTTCCTCTTTTGTCATCTGCAACGCATCCCCACCAGATACTGTTGGCGTTTGCATCTCCTCCTATTATGAATTCGTTGGTGTCCATTGACGTTATGACTTTCTTGATGGTTGACATGTCTTCCTCGATGTCACCCTTTTCGTGTAGGTAGATGTTGATCAGTCCAATCTTAATATGGCCTAATTTAAGTGTTACTCCTACTATATATTCTGTTAATAAGTCTGGATTAATGGTACATTGGATGTTTGGGTTAGTGACAACAATTGCCGATCTTACTGGTTTTAAACTGTTACTTGTTATTTTTTGAATAACTTGGTACTGAGATCCTAGAGTAACGTGTGCCTTTGATCCCACATAGGGTTCTTGCATCAAAATGATTGAATATCCCTGCATCGTGGCTACCCGTAAACACTCTTGTGTGGCCGCGCGCCCACGATCCAGGTTATACTGAACTATTTTTATCTCTGTATTTGAGGCTAGACAATTTTTGAGTACTGTGGGGGATGTTGTGTCGCCTGACTCTCAGCAATACGAGACAGAGGATCTCGCAATTTTATCCCATTTGATCCATTCTGGGCATTGCGAGCTATATGCTGGATGGGCGATGTTTTCCCTTTTCAAGTTTTTACAATTACAGCACTTGGGGACAGTGTTTTGTTTGGTGCATTCCCTAGTGTCATGTTCTTCTGAACAATATCCACAACACAGTTTATTGTTACAGTTTTTCGCCGTATGATTAAAGCTCAAACATCTGTAAAACTGTGTTAATGGAGACTGGTCAACACAAGACACTATCTGGTAACCAATGCGCAATTTCTGTTCCCTTAGTTTTGACCACATTTGAGGTGATACCTCGATAATGACGTTTGTCAATTCTCGTATTCTGCCTTTTGTGCGACGGACGACTTTGACTGCTTTTTGTTCCTCCGTGAGGTCTGTTGTCAGTTTACTATTTTGGCTTGCTATGGCCCTTACTAATTTTTCGTCGGTCAAGTTTGTAGTAACACCTATTAGTCGTAGCTGTGGTTTTTTCACTGAAGGTGTTGACACAGTTAATTTATTACAGGTGTCTCGGATGGCGGTCTTTAGAGTTTGTTGATCTTGTTGGGAGTCGCAATTGATGACAATTCGTTGATTTTTAAGTTTAGTTATTTTGTTTACCCGAACTCCCAACTCGATTGGATCTACGTCCCTCCTTAATTGTTTTATGATATCCTCACTCGAGAGTCGTGGGTCAATGGATTCGAGTATCATAGCATATCGGGGCATACTGGCTATCTCCGCGTAGGTTCGTCTGCGTGGTTGGGAGGATTGTGCTGTTTCGTCAGTATGCGTTGTGACTTCTGCGCTATTGTTATCTATGCTCTTAAGTCTTTGTGAGGGACTAGTGGCACATTGGTGATTTCTGATATCATTAATTTTGTCTTTAATCTCAGCTATCGCTAATTCTGTGCTCAACCCTGTATTGCCCTGAAATGCTATGTGAGTTGTAAAACAATCTCTTGTTTCAATTGTTTCTTCTCTGAGGGTTTTGATCGTTTCAACAACAGGGTTAATCAATTTTTGAATTTCTATTTGAATATTTGAAGTATCCACTTGACACTGCGGTCTGGTCTGTTGGTAGCGAATCATCTCTTGCAGTTCTTGAATATGAGTTGTTAAAGATTCAATACGTGTGTAATAAGGTGTCTGAATTTTATCAATGGGTAATGGATTCTCCTTTATCTCTTTTAGAGAGTCGGCTAGTTTTTCGATTGCAAGATGTACGGATCGCAAGTCATGTGTCATTTCAGTGATTATTTCTTTCACTCGAGTTAGGTGTTCTGAGTTTTCGGGGTAAGGAGTTAGAGCCACTGTGCTTGATTTTGGTGATGCCTTCGCTGCTAATCCATGAACCTCAAGTTGAATTTGGCTGATAGCTTTAATGGGTTCATCCATTTCATAGCTGAGCCAGTTACGTATAGCTTCAGCTGTCTTAGAGGTGCTTCGGACTATGTCGAAGGTTTCTGCCAATTTATTAGCATAAGTTTCTTGTATCTCTATTAACTGCTTGTTATGTGCCCGTTCAATCCTCACTATTTCTTTGGCTGCACGACATCGTTCTTGTTCGAGAGCTAAACGGTGACGTGAACGGGAATCAGATAGAGATAGTGCAATTTCATATAGACCTTGAAGGCACTCGTGTACCTCAGTCTTACATTCCCTTTTCATGTTGCCAGCCTTTTCCAAGGCTTCCTTACCGGAAAGTAGGAATTCGTTGGCCCTCTGGGTAGCAAGATCCATGGATATACCGGCTCGTATATACGCTGGGGGTAGTATACTCGATCGCTTGCTCTTGTCACTAAGTATACTGTCAGCATCAGACCATTCGTCGTCTGTGCGTGCATGCTTACATTTACCCAGGATTTCTAGTTCCGTCTCCATGTCTTGTGTCACTGAACTGTTTTCGTCGGAATCGACTTCTTTTAATGACGGGTTTTCCTGTTTGTTGTATACACTAGCCGTCTCATTCGATTCTTCAGTGTGAGTGTTAGATGCGTTAGAGCTGGTTGGCTTAATGATTGACATCATACTTGCCTCTGGTACAGTGCCCTTGGTTTCATCTTCGGTTGCTTTACTAGAAGAGGCCGCATTTTGTAGTAAGACCTTCCTTCGTAGGGCTGCGCTAGCGACGGGACTCACTCCCTTGCTGATCTTTGCGGCAAGCTTAGGCTTGGTATGTAAAGTGCCAGAGGCAACCGATTTTCCAGACATTTTTTAAGGAAATAGGTTTCGCTATATATGTGCTTTGATAGAACGGAATTTGCTATTAAGTTTACTGAAAACCGCGACTCTCTACGACCAACCGTTCCAAAGTTATTGCAGTTTGAAAATAAGCAATATGGCGGAGCAAGATGGCTGACGTTAACTTAAACTTGTTTTTCTGACGTCCTAATGCACCTAGAATAGTCGAGTTTGGTATCAATCTACTCAGCTCGAAGTTAGCTATCTAATAATGGTCACCGTTTTGTTGGGTTAAAATGGGTGTTTTCTGTGGCTTCTAATGTTAAGGATGTTGCAACAATATGTATATTGAAAACCCCAATGTTGTACGACCAATGGTTGCTGAGATATCACCAGTTGAAGTTTTGGTGGTTTTTTCAATATGGCGTCCAATATACAGTTTTCGTCGTAACTCAGTAACGGTTAAAGATAAACCTGTCGACCTTGGTATCGTTGAAAAGGTCTCGAAGAGCTTTATACAAATAAATTACTTGTTTATGTATTTTTTTAATGATTATTAAAATAAATGCCAAAAACAGAAAAAATTCAATATCTTTTAAATTTACTATCGGATTTTTTTGAAACAAAAACCATAATTTGTCTCACTTCCTTCTAAACACTTTAAAAGCTTGGGAGATAGCTAGAACAGTGACCACGTGGCACACACTTTTACTGAAATTTCTCCTTGGGTGATAAAAATCTGAACATTTTTGTATACCTATCTTACATTAACCTTAACACTATTTAATAATAAAAACTAGGGGTCTTCGCTTTAGATTTTAAAATATAAAATTTTAAAAATTTCACTAAATTTAAAAGTTCAATTACTTCGCAGCCACTTAACTTATCAAAATTCTGAAATTTGCTCCCGGCTGCTCTCCACGCTGGCTACGAGATTGCGACTCCAAAAATAGCCGCACGATTTTCCTTCTCGAAACACGTGCCCACGTGACACTTGTTTTTTTGCCTTTTTCTCGGAGACTATCGCTCAGAAAATTCCCAAATTTTGCACCTATGTAGAATCCGTGAATAGCTTCAAGGCCACACTTTAAAAAATAAGGGTAACCGTGCTTAATCACTCAGCGTTTCACTTTTAAGATTTGCAATTTTCCAAATTTCACTTTTTTCACTTTAACTTTTTCACTTTCACTCCGATTTAAAATCAAATTGCACGACTTTATGCCGCAAGTTAAGCCGCGTCTTTTGGTGTATAATACACAAAAATCGGACGTAAAAAACCTATTTTAGCGAATTTTTGAGCGCGGAGCAACTCAGAAACGTGGCGTTCGGGACGGCAGTTGACACCGGACTTGGGTTAGGTTAGGTTAGGTTAGGTTAGGTTAGGTTAGGTTAGGTTAGGTTAGGTTAGGTTAGGTTAGGTTAGGTTAGGTTAGGTTAGGTTAGGTTAGGTTAGGTTAGGTTAGGTTAGGTTAGGTTAGGTTAGGTTAGGTTAGGTTAGGTTCGCGTGCCTCCCTACCTCCGCCGCACAATAGGGGCCTACCTTGAGGAGAGATGCGTCACGTATTGGGGACGTGACAGCGCTGGTCGACGCGTCATGTCGTGCGGTGTTCCGCAGGGATCGGTCTTGGGACCGCTCCTGTGGAACATCGGCTACGACTGGGTGCTGAGATGTGAGCTCCCGTCGGGCGCTGACTTGACCTGTTATGCGGACGACACGCTCGTCACTGCCCGGGGGAGCTCGCACAGGGAAGCAGCGTTGGTTGCCACGGCTGCGGTTTCACAAGTGGTGAACCGCATCCGGTGCCTGGGCCTGGAGGTGGCCGTTAACAAGTCGGAGGCCATGGTGTTTCATGGCCTTCGACGCGCGCCGCCACCGGGATCGCACATCGTGGTAGACGGGGCCCGGATAGCTGTCGAGTCCACCATGAAGTACCTGGGATTGGTGCTCGACAGCCGATGGGAATTTGGGCCCCACTTCCGGCGGCTGGCGCCCAAGCTGATGCGTGCAGCTGGCGCACTTTCAACGCTGCTTCCCAACTTGGGGGGCCCGAGCGCTGCCTGTAGGCGGTTGTACGTGGGAATCGTGCGGTCCATGGCCCTGTATGGGGCCCCTGTATGGGCGATGGACATGACGGCCAGCACTCTCGCCATTCTGCGCAAACCGCAGAGGGCGATGGCCGTCAGAGTCATCCGCGGGTATCGCACGATTTCCTACGAGGCGGCTTGCGTCCTGGCCGGATCCCCGCCCTGGGACCTAGAGGCGAAAGTACTCGCGTCACTATATCGATGGCGCGAGGAAGAGCGGGGACGGGGCTCGAGGCCGGTGCAGCGACAGATCGCGCTACGCCGAGAGAAGCTCCGTCAGGTCTTGGTGGCGGAATGGCGGCAAAGGCTTCTGCGCCCTACCGCCGGCCTCGCTATCGTCGAGGCGATCCGGCCAGTACTCGACGACTGGCTCGGGAGAAGGCACGGCTCCCTGTCGTTTAGGGTGACGCAGGTGCTGTCGGGGCACGGCTGCTTTGGCAAGTACCTGTGCCGCATAGACAGGGAGCCGGACGCTCGGTGCCACCACTGCGTCCATTGCGGGGAGGACACGGCGCAACACACGCTCGCCGAGTGTGTAGCTTGGGAGGAGCAGCGCCGTGTCCTCACAAATGAAGTAGGAGGCGATTTGTCGCTGTCGGCCTTGGTGCGGAGTATGGTCGGTAGCGCAGAATCGTGGGATGCAGTGGTGTCCTTCTGTGAGGACGTGATGTCGCAGAAGGAAACTGCGGAACGGGAGAGGAAGATCTCGACTCCCTTCCCTGGCCGCAGAAGGCGCACCGGGCGCAGGAGAAGGGCGGACAACGCCCTTTTCCAGCCCCCATGAATAAGTCCAGGGGCGAGGGACTAGGGGAAGCCCCCGCCCCCCCTATTCGATGGACCCGAGGCGGAGGCACGCGTGGGTGTCGGCGCGTGCCTCTGAGGTGATACAGGGGGTAGTTGAACACCTCACTACCCCGTGCAGGAGACGAGGCCCGTACAAACCAGGCCAGCACTAGTGTGGGGCTGCGGAAGAATTTGGATTCCCGCGGCCCCGCGCGTGCACGTGCGAGGAGACACCGGGGTGGTTTTAGCCGGTAAGAGTCCGGCACACCCCTCCGCCTGTCCCCAGGCAGAGGCAGTCCATGAGGATTTCCCCCCCGTAAAAAAAAAAAAAAAAAAAAAAAAAAAGGTTAGGTTAGGTTAGGTTAGGTTAGGTTAGGTTAGGTTAGGTTAGGTTAGGTTAGGTTAGGTTAGGTTAGGTTAGGTTAGGTTAGGTTAGGTTAGGTTAGGTTAGGTTAGGTTAGGTTAGGTTTTTTTTTTTTTTTTTTTTTTTTTTTTTTTTTTTTTTTTTTTTTTTTGTTTTCCTCCGGGGGTTACACCACCTCCAGAGGGATTGTATTGTCTGTTTCTACAAAATTTGCTTAAAATTAAACACCACTTATTATAACAATGTTTCACAAGTAAAATTATACAAATTGACTGCGATTGGATACAGTCAATGTACATTTTGCTTAAAAGTAGGAGAAGAAAAAAAAATATACATTTGTATATAGAAGAAAGAAAAGAAAAATTAAAGAATAACAATGTAAAAGCACATAAAACATAGGACAACTTATACTAAAACAAACATTTTTGCAGTGGGCACACTGTCATTGAGAGCTTATATTTACATTTTTGAATAGTTAACTAAATGAAAGAAATTAATGAAGAAAGAAAAGAAAACAAATGTAATTAATATTAAAAAAATTACAGTTATATACAAGTATAATAATAGCTACAGTTGGCACACTTTAATATCAAAGAATTAGTTTTCAATTTTTCAAATTTACAATTTCACTATACTAAAAACTGGATTCATTAGTCTCGCGTCGCCGCAACTTAATGTAATAAGGAGTTACAATAAAGATAAGATGTAATATTAGCCAAAATATACTATATAATATTATACATATGATAGGGGACAATTACAGCTAAGATACAAGAAGAATGATATTGTGATAATATAAAATAAAACTAAATGAACGTGAAGTAAAGATGAAGATTATATACAAAATATGAATCAATGTGTACAAAATTATTGATATTGGGCCTTAGTTATTAACAATGAAATAACATGTAAAATGAGATATAAAACAAAACTTACTGACTAGACAAAAAAAAAAAAAAAATTTTTTACAGAAAATCTTAAGACTAGACAGAATTAATATGTACAATAATTTATGTTATGCCGAGATATGACAGTATAAAATAAAAACATGATGGACGTGAAATAAAAACAGAGAAAAATGTAAACTGTATAAGTTAATGTATTTTTAATTATTAACATTGAACCTTTTAAGGCGTGATAATATATATTTAACAAACGTTACATAAGAGTTCCAACAGGACTCTTTTTTCATTATATCAACCATTTTATAGGGTGACACTCTCACATTGGCACATAATATCTCATGGGTGGCTCTCTGTGCACCGAACGCGGGGCATGTTTCCAATAGATGTTCCAGCGTTTGGGACGTAATATCATCACAAGGACATCTGTCATCAGGGGTGATTTTGAACCGATATAAATATGACTTGTGAAAGCCATGGCCGGTGAGAACTTGGGTTAAGTAGAAGTCAGGACAGGTGATTTTGTTGAGTGTGGTAATGTCATCAAGTGTGGGGAGAAGTGTTTTAGTGTGTCTGCCCTGTTCTGCACTCTCGTAACGGGTCTGCCATAGAGCCCGGTGTTTAGTGCGTATTAAATGTTTTGTATACGAGATGGCAAAGTGTGCGTAGTCTGGTGTTTTGTGTAGTTTACAGCCAGCATTGGCCGCCATGTCCGCCATTTCATTTCCCACAATACCCGCATGGCTTTTCACCCATACTATCTTAATACGGCCAGTCTTCCTAATTTCATAAATTGTTTTATGTATATCAACCACTATAGGGTGAGTATTACTTCGGTTTTGTATAGCCTTTATAGCAGAAAGAGAGTCGGAAAATAAAACAGTTTGGATGTGATTATTGTTAAGGGTCCAGTTGCAAGCCTTAAATATGGCTAGCAGTTCAGCCTGAAATACGGAGCATGAGTCATGCAGTTTGAATTTTTTAACTACAGTGTTGGGTGAGTCACCCGCGGGAACGTAGGCAACAAAGGCCGCCCCAACAGCCCCGTCCTCCTGCTTGCTACCGTCTGTATATATACAGACCGAGTCAGGACTGATGGCGGCATCCACCTCCCGCTGGCTATGTAGTGTGTCATGTTGAATGGTGATCCTCTCACTGGGGTGCAAAAGTTCGTGTAATTGTGTTGGCTTTTCATAAGATATGTCATGCGGTAGAAAGTCTGACGTGCAGGACAATCTAGTCCTTTCCACCGCATGAACCTCCTGAATTTTTAAGTCGATTGGTGTAAATTCGGCGAGGGCCAGAGCAGCCGATGTGGAGACGGTACGAAATGCCTTAATCGCCTTGATGGCGAATCCTCTCTGCATTTTCTCCAGCCGCTTTCTGACTCCTCTCTTGGAAGCGACGTGTCCCCATACAGCAGCAGCATATGTCACAATAGGTACAATTACCTGATGGTATATAGCGCGTATGTTCTCCGGGTGTGCACCCCAAGTAGGCCGTGTAAATAGGCAAAGTTTATTAAAAATTTTTGTCGCCTTACCGATGACATACTGGATGTGCTTATTGAATAGCAGTTTTTCATCCAGCATGACACCCAACAATTTGACATCAGAAGAGAATTTTAATGTGTGTCCGTTCATAGTGATTTTTGCAGTCTTTGCACCAGGTGTGAACGCGATCATTTGAGTTTTGGAGGGACCAAATACCAATTTTACACTTGATCCCCATGCAGTGATACGAGAGAGCGCGGTGTTAGTCGCACTCTCAAGCCGGTGGACATCTTTGGCTGACACGACAAGGAACACGTCATCTGCGAACGCCTGTATATGGCAACCTGCCGGAAGTTCCTCTTCAAGGAGCTCATCAAGAATGATGTTCCACAGTACCGGGCCACAGGCAGAACCCTGGATGCACCCCTTAGTCATCATCTTGGTGACCCTGACCCCGGCATGATCGAGAGTCACCATGCGGTTTCGAACGTAGCTGCAAATGAGTCCATAGATGTTGTGAGGACAGTTCATCAGCCTCAGCCTGTGGAATAGTGCCGGCCACCAGGCATTGTCGAAGGCCGCTTTGATGTCCAATGATAGTGCGATCACCAGCTCCCCACTTTCCTTGGCCCGACGAATAACGCCGAGCGCAGAGTTAATGGCCGCGGTTGTGTTTGTTTGCTCGCGGAAGCCAAACTGCCGTGGGCAGCTGTGATTGTTGCCAGCGGCCCAAAATGTGACACGCTTGATAAACAATCTTTCCAACAGTTTGCCAAACACAGGAAGCAATCCGATGGGACGAAAAGAGTTTAATTCACCATAATCACTCTTACTTGGTTTGGGGATAATTTTAACATACGCCACCTTCCAACAGTCAGGAAAATGCTGGAGCGCAAGGCACCTGTTCATAATGTCAGTTATAAGTCGCGGATAGTTTTTTGTGAACTGCAAGCAAATATCCGAAGTTAGATTGTCTAACCCAGGAGCCTTATTGGGGTTCATTAGACTCAAGTGCTCCAGCACCTCCTCTGAAGTGAAGGGTGGTTCATCTTTGGTGTCCAACGTGTCATCGAGGTGGGCAGTCAGCTCGTGATGACGGGGGTCAGTGTCTGGTAGATCAGGAGGATAAAAATGGTTAAGCAGGGCAGTTGCAGTTTCATAATTGTCCGCAGTGAACTTATTATTTATTTTTAAGGTGGTAGGTGGGCGTCTAGCAGTGGACTCTTTTAATAGTCTATTAGTCAGGGACCAGACATTCTCCTTGGTTTGAAGGCTGCAAAAATCCCTAAAGCTTCTTGTGGACTCAGCTCTTAAGTTTTGTGCATATGCTGCTTTGAGAGTCATGTGTTGCTGAACTAAGTCCTCTATGGCTAGACCGCGTCTCTTTGCCTCCTGTATGCGATGGTGCAATTTTATTATCTCTAGCTTCTGAGCCTCTAGTTCTTCTGACCACCAAGGGGGCTTGTATTTCCCTCCCTTACCTCTCATCCGCATACTTTTACGGCAGGCAATGTGGATAATTTCCACAACTTTGGCTATGAGGTCATCCAACTCGGAGGGATTCAGGGCAGATATATTAATGTCCAAGATATCAGATTGTGTTAAGTGTAAGTGAAGAGTTTCATTAAATAAAGGCCAACAGGCTTTTTTCGATTTATAAATGAAGGTGGATGTGTTATTGTTTGTGTACAAATCAGAATTAGGACTGTTTAGGTAAAATTCAATAGCGTGGTGTTGAGATGAGGTACATATCTGGGGGTTGACCTGCCATTCCGATACCAGATGGTATATCGATTCAGATGCTAGTGTGATGTCAATGATCGAATCCCGGTGCCGGCCGTGAGTGATCGTCTCGAACGTGGGCGAATCGCCAACATTACAGACAACCAGCTCGTTACCATAAACCAGATCGACCACGTCACCACCTCTAGCATTGGCGACTGGGCTACCCCAAATGGGATGCCAGCCATTGAAGTCCCCCCCAACAATTTTAGGTGAGTCACCGGTTGCCTTAAGGAACACATCCAATTTGTCCAGAGTGGCTGATTCATCTCTATCTGGTTCGATGTACACTGAAGCTATATATATAACACGGTTCCCGGCAGAAAGGCGTGCTACGCAGAGATTAGGTGTGGAATACTGTGTGAGCCCCATAATGGAGCCGCATCCTGGCTTGACCAAAATGCAGGCCTTGACCCTTGTTTCCAGTGATGGGAACTGTATTATTTGAACACCGTGAACAGCTCTAAGTTCCAGACCCGAGCCAACATATGGTTCAGAAATTAATGCGATGTCATGGCTGCCAGCCATGAAAGACACAAGTAGTTCCTGAAGACTGCTTTTCGATCTGTCAATGTTGCACTGCAAAATTTTTATGTTTTTATGGTGCAAATCCATAGTCGACTCTTTGATTTATTTTATCTTTCATGGCTCTCAGTCTGGGACATTTATCGGAATTAGCGGTATGTTTGCAGTCTTGGTTGGATTTAAATCTTGCATTGTGAGAAATGCAATTATAGCACTTGACGCTGTCAGGCTCATTTTTCACGGGGCATTTGTCCACCTGGTGGTCGGAGCCAGCACAGTGCGAGCAAATAGTTTCGGTGGCGGTGCATTTGGACCTCATGTGTCCGAACTGAAGGCACTTGTGGCACTGCAAGAACGGAGAAAAGCTGTCCACGGTTATTCTCTGGTGATCCACGCAGACCCTCCCTAAGTCGAGAATCTTACGGTATACCTTGGCCTCTGCCAGGAACACCGCGTTATATAGATTACTATTGCGATTACCTCGCTTAAAGCGGAGTCGGAGGCCCTCACCGTCACGACCTTCACCTTCAATCAAATGGGATATCTCAGGATTTTGCTTGCTGATCAACTTAACCAGGTCCTCCGAGGGAACATCCTTGGATATGCCCTTAAGAATAACCATGGGTTTAAGCATACGCACGGGTTCTGCTTTGACATCCTTGCTATTCTCTAGCCTTGTGAGCGTGTCATCCCTTTGTGAGACATTTTCAAACTCCACGCGGAGTTTGTTGTTGGATACGGGTTGAACCCTAGTCGGTGCATAAGTGGAGTTCCTATATGATATACTTTTCCTAAATATTTCAACAGCCTCCTGACGCGTTTTAACATCTTTGACCGGGGTGATGATTATGGCGGGCTTTGAGATAGTTGGTACGGTGCGGGGGGCAGGCCCTCCCACAGATGTAGAAGCCGCACTGGCCGCAGAGACAGCCTGGGCGTAGGTTGGTTTTTTCACTGTGTTGACCAGTTTCCTTAAACCAGTCATCTCCTCGCGGACACAGGCCACGATTTCTTCTTTAATTTCCCCCAGGGCTGATGCGCTGGGAGAGGCGATGGTGTTAACACTGTTTAGGGTTCGGGCAGCCCGGCGGATTTCCTCCATGGCCAGACTAATCAGTCGCTTATTCACCGCAGTTACACTTTTTCCCTCATTTATTGCTGAGCTGACACATGAAGTCAGCTTGTTGATCACAGAGGTGAATGTATCAAAGTCTCTGACCTCCTCAGCCGTGGCCGGGAGGGCAGGGGGGTCTCCCTGAGTCGCAGGCATGGCTACACTTTCACATAGAGTCTTAAAATTTCAATTATTGTCCAGGTTATTAAGTTTTGATTTGAGCGTCTAAAACTTGGAGGGGGCGTAAGCGGGGGGGTGGGGGGATTGTCCACTTCGGAAGAACACTGCGATAATAGCACTATGGCGTCGTAACATTTAGGAGTCTCAAAGTCTACACACACAGTAATATTAAGTTTTCACACATATTAAATTATCAACTTAGTCCTAGGGGGTGGGGGGTGGGGGGGTTCCAAAGGTCTTTGAAAGTCCCTCCTGAAAGTCGGTATCTTCAAGGCGTAGTATCTCCGGTATTTCTGGTCCGATTTTAATGATCGAGGTGTCGGATGCTTTGCCTCGATGCCTTCTTTGATTTAGCGATGTTAAAATTAGCCGCACGGCCTCCTATCAAAAAACACGTGTCCACGTGGTTTTTGTTTTCCGAAAATATTTCGGTGCGCTGAAGTCAAAAAAAAAAAAAAAAATTTCAATGAGTGGCTTAAACTGTTAAACTCGTCAGGGCGCTTCTTAGTGCACTATGAAAACTATATGTCATCGATCTAGATCGAGCAGCGTTCAACTTTAAAAAATTTTTAGGTTATAAAACCAGTTTTTTGGTGATAACTTTAAAACTATAACACTTTTATCACTTTTTTATTGTATCTCTGTCTTCGTCTCGGCGAGACGCGTCTAACGGTGTATAACACTTAAAGATTGGTGCACTTTGACCCGACACTTTGAATTTTCGAGCGCGGAGCGATATAAAAATGCTGCGTACGGCACGGCGTTTGGAGCGCAACTCGTTAGGTTAGGTTAGGTTAGGTTAGGTTAGGTTAGGTTAGGTTAGGTTAGGTTAGGTTAGGTTAGGTTAGGTTAGGTTAGGTTAGGTTAGGTTAGGTTAGGTTAGGTTAGGTTAGGTTAGGTTAGGTTAGGTTGATAGGTTGGGGGTCTGCCCCCAACCTATCAACCTTGAGCCCAGGCCCATGCATTGTTTTCGATGCCTTGAAAGAGGGCACGTTGCTAGCAGGTGCCCGAATGAAGTAAATAGAGCCGAACGCTGTTACGCTTGTGGTGAGCCTGGGCACGGAGCCAAACAGTGCACTGCGTCGGAACCCAGGTGTCCTCTGTGCTCAGATCTCGGGCGGCCTGCCAACCACAGACTGGGTAAAAAGTGCGTCCCACCTCCTAAAAAATACAAGGGAAGGAAGAACGAGCAGACTCCGTCTGCATCCATAAATACGCCGGACACAGCGACATCAGTCCCTGCACCGAGTCCTAACTCGGCAATGGAGGTGGTCGAAAAAATAAAATAAATTTCTCACCCCTTAAAGTTCTCCAGGGCAATCTGAACCACTGCCGCAATGCACAACATCTGCTTATGCAGACCATTGCGGAGTGGCGGGTTGCCCTTGCAGTGGTAGCGGAGCCCTATTCTGTTCCCGACCATCCTCGCTGGTTCGGTGATGAATTGGGCTCTGTAGCCATCTACTGGGGGAGTGAGGAAGAAACCCCACCCTGCGCCCTATTAAGAAGGGGGCAGGGCTTCGTTGCAGTGCAATGGGGCCCCCTGGCCATAGTGGGCTGCTATGTCTCTCCCAATAGGTCCCTTGCCGACTACGAGATGTACCTAGACGAGGTGGCGAATTGTGTTCGCGAATGTCAACCTCGTCCGTTGATCGTTCTAGGAGATTTTAACGCCCACACCAGGGCTTGGGGCAACTCCAGAGACGATCCGAAGGGAGAGACAGTGATGGAATGGGCGGCTGGGCTGGACCTCCGATTAATGAATCAGGGGTCCGTAAGCACATGTGTGCGATGGCAGGGGGAGTCCATCGTAGATCTTACGTGGGCAACTCCTCCTGCAATGCAAATGCTGTCGGGCTGGCGAGTGGCGGAGGAGGCGGTCACACTGTCCGACCACCGCCACATCGTGTTCGATGTCGCACTTCGCCAGCCTGACAGCAACCCCAGTCGCCGAGGGCGCAGCCCACCGCGGCGTTGGTGTCTTAAGCGGCTCGACCGGGATAAGCTGGAAGCCGCCGCCATCGTCGCGTCCTGGCCGAATAACGCCGAAGAGGTTCAGTCCGATCCTGAAGTGGAAGCATACTGGTTTCGGGGTACGATGGCGCAAATTTGCGACCTGTCCATGCCCAGAACCAGTCGCCCCAAGCGTAGAGCAGTGTACTGGTGGTCGGCAGAAATCGCACGGCTCCGTGCACTCTGCTTGCGGAGTCGGCGCCAGTACACCAGATCTCGAAGGAGAAGAAGGCGAGCTCCGCCTGAGGAGGTAGCCAGACTCTACGGGGCATACCGAGCGGCTACAAAGGCGCTTCAAATTGCTATAGCTAACGCCAGGTCTCGGTCCTGGAAAGAGCTTCTGCAGGGACTCAACGAGGATCCCTGGGGGCGTCCATACAGGATGGTACTGGGTAAGCTCCGGCCTTGGTCGGCCCCCTTGACGGAGACTCTCGATCCGGATCTGCTGGGAAGGGTGATCAGCACGCTCTTTCCAGAGGACCGGTCAAGTCCCTCAGGTCACCTACCGTCTTCATGGGAGTGGCAGGATGAGATGGGGGTGACCGTCGAAGAGCTGGACCGAGCCGTTAGCCGCTTAAAAGCCCGGAACACAGCACCGGGGCCCGATGGAATCCCGGGCCGGGCCCTAGTGATGAGTCTGGCTGCCCTGGGGGACAGGCTCAGGCAGCTGTTTAACAGGTGTCTGCGCTGTGCCACGTTCCCCACAGCCTGGAAAGAAGCAAGGCTGGTCCTCTTGAAGAAGGAGGGCAGGGCCGCTGATTCTCCCTCTGCGTACCGCCCCATATGCCTGTTGGACGAGATTGGCAAATTATTCGAGAGGATAGTTGCCGGTCGGCTCAATAGGCATCTGTCGCGCGTCGGTCCCGATTTGGCCGATAGCCAGTTTGGGTTCCGACGGGAACGTTCCACTTTAGATGCGATTATGCGCGTCCGCTCCCTGTCGGAACAAGCAATATCCCGGGGTGGCGTGGCGTTGGCGATAAGTCTTGATATCGTCAACGCCTTTAACTCCTTACCCTGGGATGCAATCAGGAGGGCACTGGCACATCATCAGGTGCCCCCTTACCTGCAAGGTATTATCGGGGACTACTTGCGCGACAGGTACATTCTGTACATGGGGCAAGATGGCAGGAAGATCCGGAGGGAGATCAAACGTGGGGTTCCACAGGGCTCGGTGATGGGGCCGCTACTGTGGAACCTCGCCTATGATGCGGTTCTGCGAATCGATCTTCCCGCTGGTGTAGATATCGTTTGCTATGCTGACGACACATTGGTGATCGCCAGCGGGATCACTTTCGAGAGGGCCACGGAGCTCGCCGAACTCGGGGCGGAAGTCGTCGTCGCCAAAATCCACGAGTTGGGATTGGAAATAGCGCCTCACAAGACCGAGGCCATATGGTTCCATAAATTACCAAGGAGCAGGGAACCACCCGACTCGTGTATCCGCGTGGGTGGGTCTGAAATCAGAGTGGGGAGGTACATGAAGTACCTAGGCCTCCACCTGGACAGTCGCTGGGGCTTCGAAGAACATTTCGAGCGCCTAGTCCCCCGGATCGAAAGGGTAGCGGGTGCTATGCATAGACTGCTGCCCAATCTAGGGGGACCGACGGAGGAAGTACGCCGCCTCTATGCGGGAGTTATACGATCCGTAGCTCTATATGGAGCACCTGTATGGGCAAAAAGGCTGGCCATCCGACGCTGTAGAACTAAAATCTACAGTGTTCAGCGGAGGATGGCCATACGGATCGTACGAGGATACCGCACAATATCCTTTGAGGCGGCGACTATCCTGGCTCGCTTTCCACCACTAGATATACTGGCGGAAATGGACGCGAGGGTGTACGTTCGTATCCGTGCCCTGCGCCAGGGTGGTGGTAGTGAGCCAGAAGAGGCGCTCCAATCAATTAAACGGCAGGAACGACAAAACGCTCTGGCATCATGGCGCTCTCGACTCGAGGAGCGCTATGAACGCAGACGCGTCATTGAAGCAATCCTGCCGGTCTTCGAAGCCTGGATGCAGCGACGAGCAGGAAGACTCACCTACAGACTTACTCAGATGATTACCGGGCATGGGTGCTTCGGTGATTATCTGTGTAAGATTGGACGTGAGGCAACGGCGAATTGCTTCCACTGTGGTGGAAGGGACCAGGACTCCGCTTCCCACACACTCGCAGTATGCCCTGCGTGGGAACGGGAACGGACGATCCTGGTGAACCGCATCGGACGGGACCTCTCCCTGCCAGCAGTTGTGTCGGCGATGCTGAGCGGGGATTCGGCGTGGAGGGCCGTAGCCACCTTCTGTGAATCTGTTATGATTCAGAAGGAGGCTTCAGAGCGGGATCGGGAGAGGGCGGATCCCGCGCGGAGACGACGTCACCAAGGCGTTCGTCACGGCCCTCCGGGGCCTCCGGGGTTGCAGACGCTCGGGGCGGGGGCCTCGAGCGCCTAGTTATGTAACCCCCGAGGAGGACGATGGCTCGAAAGTGGTCTCGAGACATCGTGCTAGCACTGCGAGGGTGCTGGGGGCAGAAAGTACTGCCCCTGGGACGTGCTACTAGTGTAGCAAAGCGATGGAGGGGCCCCGGTTGCGTTCCGAACGGAGATCCCGGGACCCCTCTCTTATACGCTGATGGTGACCACCGTGGGGTTTTAGCCGGTAGGAGTCCGGCATAACCTTTTGTTGCCCCCGCAGCGGAAGGTATCCATGAGGATTTCCCCACGAAAAAAAAAAAAAAAAAAAAAAAAAAAGGTTAGGTTAGGTTAGGTTAGGTTAGGTTAGGTTAGGTTAGGTTAGGTTAGGTTAGGTTAGGTTAGGTTAGGTTAGGTTAGGTTAGGTTAGGTTAGGTTAGGTTAGGTTAGGTTAGGTTAGGTTAGGTTAGGTTAGGTTAGGTTAGGTTAGGTTAGGTTAGGTTAGGTTAGGTTAGGTTAGGTTAGGTTAGGTTAGGTTAGGTTAGGTTAGGTTAGGTTAGGTTAGGTTAGGTTAGGTTAGGTTAGGTTAGGTTAGGTTAGGTTAGGTTAGGTTAGGTTAGGTTTTTTTTTTTTTTTTTTTTTTTTTTTTTTTTTTTTTTTTTTTTTTTTTTTTTTCATTGTAAGCGATTTGATATTTTCTTAAATAACGCATTATGCTTCTGGTATACAATATGCGCTATTTAGATTGTTATATTTTTCAGTTATATAGTACAGATTTTATTTTTTCTTTAGGATGTTTAATTTGTTTAGGGTAGTTGTATCACATTCGATTATTTGTTCTATTGTGTTAAGTTTGAATTGAACTTTTTTAAAGACTTAATAATTGCTTTTACGTGTTGCATAAATGTATTTGTGGTAGATTCTTTTTTAACTATATCTCTTAAGTTATAGATATTATTTATTCTTAGATTTTGGCAGGTTATTTCATGGTCTAGTCTACTTGTAGCGAACTTAGGGCATTGTTTTATTAAGTGAATTATAGTTTGTGGTGTGTTTCCATCACAAGGACACTGATCGTTAGGACTTATTTTGAACCTGTGTAGATAACATTTATGGAAACCATGATTCGAATATATTTGTGTAGTGTAGAAGCAAGGTTTGATTTTCTCCAAAACATTTTGGAGTGTTTCATATGTTGGACACCAAGATTTGAGATAGGTACAGTTTGAAGGTTCATTATAATAGTTTTCAGTTGCTATAGCTAAATTTTTCTTGTGTATTTGCTTGATGTAACTTATTGGAAATTTGGCATAGTCTGGGGCTTTACATAAATTTGTGGCTGCTTTTGCTGCTGCATCAGCTAGCTCGTTCCCATGGATGTTGTTGTGGGCTTTTGCCCAAATGAATCGAATTATTTGATTTTGGGCTTGTATACGGATTATATTTTGATGAATTTTAACAGCTATTGAATTTGTAGTGTCCGGGTTGCTTATTTCTAGTAGGCCGGATTTGCTATCAGAGACTATTACGTTGTCAATAATTTTGCTTTCAATTACCCAATGTGTTGCTTGCAGAATGGCAAACAGTTCGGCTTGAAAAACAGAGCAAGTATTGTGCAATTTATATTTTTTTGTTATATTTGGACCTTGTGTTGGCTGGATTACAAAGGCAGCCCCAACTCCGTTTTCACCTTTACTACCATCTGTAAATATTTTTGTTGTAGTGTTTCTAACCTGTTGTTCAATTTCTTCCTGGCATGTGACTTCAAGAAACTTTATTGCTATTCTTTTAGATGGGTGCAGGAGTTCCGCTGGTGTAGCAGGAATTTCCAATTGTATATCATTTGGGAGGAATTTAGATGTTTGTTGGTATTTGGTTATTTCTAAATCAGCAAAGTTTTCTATTTTAATATTTAATAGAGGTAGTTGTGCTAGGGAGATAGCAGTGGCAGTACTTAGGGTTCGAAAACCTCTTATAATTTTTATTGCGAAATTTCGTTGCAGGGAGAGCAGGCGTTTTTGAATATATTTGTATTTTAGTGCCGGGCGCCATATGCTTGCAGCATAACATATTATTGGCTCTATGACAGCATTGTAGATAGTACGGACATTCTCGGGATTTATCCCCCAGGTAGGTTTTATGAATTTAGAAAGCTTTTGAAAGAGGTTATAAGCTTTATTTACTGTGTGTTCAGCGTGTTTAATAAAATTTAGTTTTTGATCTATGATGACCCCTAGATATTTGATTTGTCGAGAAAATGAAAGCGGTTGATTATTCATCGTTATATGACATTTGCGGGCTTTATTGGTGAACGATATAATCTGTGTTTTTTGTGGGCCAAATTTAAGTTTGATACTATTTCCCCAATTAATTATTTTAGTGAGCGCATCCTCAGTAATCTTTTCAAGAGTTCTTATGTCTTTTGATTGAGTAATTAGTAGAATATCATCAGCAAAAGCTTGAAGATGGCATCCCTGTGGTAGTTCAGACATTAGTAGCTCATCTAGCATCAGATTCCACAGCATAGGGCCACACACCGAACCTTGTATGCAACCCCGGTACATAGGTCTAGTAGCTGAACTGTCTGCAAAATCAAGCTTGACCGTTCGATCTTGAACATAGTTTTGTAATAGTTTGTAAATATTAGAAGGACAGTGTGTAGTTTTAAGTCTGTGAAAGATTGCTGGCCACCATGCATTATTAAATGCGGATTGTATGTCAAGAGATATAGCAAGTACTTGTAGTTTTTTGGCTTTAGCGTCCCGAATTACATCAAGTGCCTTTTGTATTGCATTAGCAGTTGACGTTTGTTCTTTAAACCCGAATTGCAGGTTGCTCATGGCGCCGGTAGTATACAAGTGATGTTTAAGCCGTTTGACGATCAGTTTTTCAAGAGCCTTACCGAAGACATTTATGAGTCCTACAGGTCTGTATGAGGATGTACTTAGTTCGTTTTTGTGGGATTTTGGTATAACTTTTATATAGGCTATTTTCCAAGCTTTTGGAATGTATGCGAGTTGTAGACATCTATTCATCAGGTTGGTTACAATAGAAGGGAATAATTTGGTAAAAAATGTACATATATCAGCAGTAAGATTGTCGAGACCTGGTGCCTTATTAGGGTTCATGGAAGCCAGTGCATGTAGCACTTCGTCTGTTGTGAATAAGGGCTCTGGTGGTGTTTCTGGTATTTTTTCAGAGAGTTTTCTTATTTTAATGTGCCGTGGATCTGTGTCGGGTTCATCTTCAGGGAAATATTCCTTAAGAAAAGTTTCAGCGGTCTCTTGGGTAGTACAGGTGTAATGTCCAGATTTATTTTTGAGGGTTGAAGGAGGTTGTGATAAAGGTGTTGATTTAAGCAACCTGTTCGTAACACTCCAAACGTCCTCCTTTCCTTGTTTGTTACAAAATTCTCTGAAGTGTTCTGTAGATGCAGCACTGATTGCTTGTGAATATTCATTTTTTAGTGATTCCTTTTCAATTAATGCCTCCGTCAGGGATTTTTTGCCGCGTTTTAATTTCTGTAGTTTGTGATGATTCTTTAATACTTTTTGTTTTAACTCCTCTAGTTTATCACTCCACCACGGGGCTCTCTGTGTGAAATTGCATTTTTGTGAAAATAACTTCTTGCAGACATTTTGTATAGCTAAAGTTAATTTTGACACGTAATTTTCGAGCTCTGAAGAATTTAATTGTTCAATATTAATATTTAAGTTTAAGTGTTCGCAAATTTCTTTTTTAAATACATCTTTTATCTGGTCCCATTTTATGTTTTTCGTGTTATATTTGTAGGTTGAAAGTTTCTTTGCTTTAATTAAAGAGTTTTTATTTATGTGTAAATCAAAGATGATACCATTATGACTTGATGATGGACTTGGGTCTTTGGTAATTTTCCAGTTTAGTACTTGATTTGGTGGCGAGTTGAGTGTGAGCGTGAGATCAATAATCGATTCCCGGTGTATGCCATGAGTTATGGTTTCAAAAGTTGGATGACTACCAGAATTACAAATAATGAGATCATTCGTTGTGATAAGATCTACAATACTATTTCCTCGTCGGTTGGCTCGAGGTGAACCCCACAAAGGATGCCAACCATTGAAGTCTCCACCAATAATGTGGATACAGTGTGAATTCTTTTGTAGAAACATTTCTAATGAATTGAGAGTATTAATTTCATCGTTTCTTGGTTCGACATACGCACTAATCAAGTATATTTTCTTACCGCGGATTTTTATTTCTACTATACAAAGGTTTGACGTAGAATATTCGGACATTCCAAGTGTACATCCAATATTATGCCTTATGAGCATACATGCTTTAACGTGACGATCTGTTGGGAATTGGTAAATATTATAGTTAGGACAAGGTTTCATATATGTGTTTTTTCCAACGTATGGTTCGCTAATAAATACTATATCAATTTGGGTGTCATTAATGTATTTAAGCGCTTCCTGTGTTGCTATGTAGCCTCTGTCCAGATTAATTTGTAGACACTTTAATGGCGGGTGGTTTGTAATCATTTTTGTTGCCATATTATTAACATCCATAGTCAGTTCTATTTTTGCAACTTTCAATTTGTTTTTGTATACGAGGACAACGCAATGATGTAGCACTATGCTTAGTGTTTAGATTCAGATTATATTTTTTATTGTGTGCTATGCAGTTATAACAATCGATTTTGGAAACTTCTTTTTTGTCCGGACAGTCTTTGTAGGAATGGCCGGATGACGAGCAGTGAGAGCAATGTAATTTATCTTCTGGGCAGTGTTTTTTGGTGTGACCGAATAGTAAGCACTTGTAACACTGAAGATACGCGGGGTGGTCTTCTACGTGTACTCTTTGATGGTCAATATTTAGTTTTTGAAGTTCTACCGCCGTTCTCCAGATTTGCGGAGTGACCATGAAAACTGTGTTATAAAGTTTTTTGTTTTTATTATTGCGCATAAAACGGTAGGATATATCTTCAGGTGTCTTAACAAGGTTTTTTATGGTGGGATTCTGATTGATGATAATGTCCTTAAGCTCAGTCACAGGTGTGTCGATATGAATGCCCTTTAATATTAACATAGGCTTTAACTTTTTGGCAATGTCAGCTTTGACCAAACTTTCGGGACAATTTATGGCTTCAATAATTTTGTCTCTTTGTTCCTGAGTGTCAAATTCTACCCGAATTTTGTTATTAGAGACTTGTTTGACCTCAGCAGGGCTAAATGTATAATTTTTAAAGTGGATACTTTTCCTCCACGCACTAACGGTTTCTTGTGGGGAGGAAACTGGTTGCTTTGCACTAACAATGATGGCCGGTTTTGTTGTAGGAATAGGTCGCTTTGAATGCGTAGTGGATTTTACAGCGTTTGCATAAGATTGCGGTGATTTTGTGGCTGGAATTTGTCGAAGAGGAAGTTGCAATGGCTGTGTGAAGTGTTGTTGAGGTTTATGGGTAAATTTAGAGAGTTCTTCCTTGATAGTGTTCCTTATGATGGAAACGGTTTTGTTTTCAGCTGATGAGATAGAGTGGCGTAAAATAGTTTTTACCTGATCGAACAACTGTTGAGAGCTACGATTAATTTCATCAAGCGATTTCTTTATGTTTTCTTTATTCTGGCGCGTAACGCTTCTATTACCGTCTAGATTTTGCTAAATAAAATTTATATTTTCAATAATTTTTGCAAGGTATCCTTCGTTAAAATTGGAACCTGAATCGGATCGTGCCACTTCGTAATCGTCGTCAGTGATATTGGTGGGATCTTCAACCCGGGTAGTCGGAAGGATCGATTCTTGGCTATGTTCAGAACAATTATTTTTCGAAGTTGACATTTGTATGATACAGGACAACTTAGGTAGTGAAAACTGAGTGGTTCGAAAATCGATTCTTGTCTGAACTGGTTGTTTTTACTCCCAGGTTCAAGAAACAATAAAATCGATAAAAATAAAAAAATTGATATAAATTAAAAATCGATATAAATAAAAATCGATATAGAATTCCTACAAGTCTACTTAAGTAGGAAAAACAGGGAGGGTGGGGGGGCGATTTTTTCCAATTCTGTGTGTTTTATTTATAAAATTTGAGTGCGGATGGCTATATCTACACGGGACGGACCTAACAGAAGCAAAATGAGCGAAAGAAACAAAGATTTGAAAATTTTTAAATTTTTATGAAAATAGAACTATTAGAAAACGAATTATGCGAAAATCAATAATTTATCGTCGAAAATTTACTAAGAGAACTATATGTAAATACGTGGGGCAGTTAATTACACTATTTTAGGAGAAAATTCGAACGGAAAAGGCTGATTTTCAGCCGAGTTATAGGTGAATTGATGTTTTTATTAATGAAATTTCGTAAATAAAGGACTGAAAATATGAAAATTTATATATGTAACGTTCAGAATTTGCCAAGAAAACTATATAAAAATACGGGGGGCAGTTAGTTATACTATCTATATAGAAAATTTAATCGGAAAAGGGCAATTTTCAGTCGAATTATAGATGAATTTATGTTTTTATTTGTGAATTTATTTAAAAAATGGATGGAAAATGTGAAAATTAATTATATTGCGGTGAAAATTTATTATGAAAACTATAGGGGAATACGAGGAGTAATTAGTTCTATTATTTAGAGAAGATTTGAACGAAAAAGACCTATTTTTAGCAAAGTTATAAGCAAAGATGTAGTTGATTTTATATAAATGTATTGGTTGACCACTATACCTCGGTTTAGGTAAATAGTGATTTTTTCCAATTCTGTGTGTTTTATTTATAAAATTTGAGTGCGGATGGCTATATCTACACGGGACGGACCTAACAGAAGCAAAATGAGCGAAAGAAACAAAGATTTGAAAATTTTTAAATTTTTATGAAAATAGAACTATTAGAAAACGAATTATGCGAAAATCAATAATTTATCGTCGAAAATTTACTAAGAGAACTATATGTAAATACGTGGGGCAGTTAATTACACTATTTTAGGAGAAAATTCGAACGGAAAAGGCTGATTTTCAGCCGAGTTATAGGTGAATTGATGTTTTTATTAATGAAATTTCGTAAATAAAGGACTGAAAATATGAAAATTTATATATGTAACGTTCAGAATTTGCCAAGAAAACTATATAAAAATACGGGGGGCAGTTAGTTATACTATCTATATAGAAAATTTAATCGGAAAAGGGCAATTTTCAGTCGAATTATAGATGAATTTATGTTTTTATTTGTGAATTTATTTAAAAAATGGATGGAAAATGTGAAAATTAATTATATTGCGGTGAAAATTTATTATGAAAACTATAGGGGAATACGAGGAGTAATTAGTTCTATTATTTAGAGAAGATTTGAACGAAAAAGACCTATTTTTAGCAAAGTTATAAGCAAAGATGTAGTTGATTTTATATAAATGTATTGGTTGACCACTATACCTCGGTTTAGGTAAATAGTGATTTTTTCCAATTCTGTGTGTTTTATTTATAAAATTTGAGTGCGGATGGCTATATCTACACGGGACGGACCTAACAGAAGCAAAATGAGCGAAAGAAACAAAGATTTGAAAATTTTTAAATTTTTATGAAAATAGAACTATTAGAAAACGAATTATGCGAAAATCAATAATTTATCGTCGAAAATTTACTAAGAGAACTATATGTAAATACGTGGGGCAGTTAATTACACTATTTTAGGAGAAAATTCGAACGGAAAGGCTGATTTTCAGCCGAGTTATAGGTGAATTGATGTTTTTATTAATGAAATTTCGTAAATAAAGGACTGAAAATATGAAAATTTATATATGTAACGTTCAGAATTTGCCAAGAAAACTATATAAAAATACGGGGGGCAGTTAGTTATACTATCTATATAGAAAATTTAATCGGAAAAGGGCAATTTTCAGTCGAATTATAGATGAATTTATGTTTTTATTTGTGAATTTATTTAAAAAATGGATGGAAAATGTGAAAATTAATTATATTGCGGTGAAAATTTATTATGAAAACTATAGGGGAATACGAGGAGTAATTAGTTCTATTATTTAGAGAAGATTTGAACGAAAAAGACCTATTTTTAGCAAAGTTATAAGCAAAGATGTAGTTGATTTTATATAAATGTATTGGTTGACCACTATACCTCGGTTTAGGTAAATAGTGATTTTTTCCAATTCTGTGTGTTTTATTTATAAAATTTGAGTGCGGATGGCTATATCTACACGGGACGGACCTAACAGAAGCAAAATGAGCGAAAGAAACAAAGATTTGAAAATTTTTAAATTTTTATGAAAATAGAACTATTAGAAAACGAATTATGCGAAAATCAATAATTTATCGTCGAAAATTTACTAAGAGAACTATATGTAAATACGTGGGGCAGTTAATTACACTATTTTAGGAGAAAATTCGAACGGAAAAGGCTGATTTTCAGCCGAGTTATAGGTGAATTGATGTTTTTATTAATGAAATTTCGTAAATAAAGGACTGAAAATATGAAAATTTATATATGTAACGTTCAGAATTTGCCAAGAAAACTATATAAAAATACGGGGGGCAGTTAGTTATACTATCTATATAGAAAATTTAATCGGAAAAGGGCAATTTTCAGTCGAATTATAGATGAATTTATGTTTTTATTTGTGAATTTATTTAAAAAATGGATGGAAAATGTGAAAATTAATTATATTGCGGTGAAAATTTATTATGAAAACTATAGGGGAATACGAGGAGTAATTAGTTCTATTATTTAGAGAAGATTTGAACGAAAAAGACCTATTTTTAGCAAAGTTATAAGCAAAGATGTAGTTGATTTTATATAAATGTATTGGTTGACCACTATACCTCGGTTTAGGTAAATAGTGATTTTTTCCAATTCTGTGTGTTTTATTTATAAAATTTGAGTGCGGATGGCTATATCTACACGGGACGGACCTAACAGAAGCAAAATGAGCGAAAGAAACAAAGATTTGAAAATTTTTAAATTTTTATGAAAATAGAACTATTAGAAAACGAATTATGCGAAAATCAATAATTTATCGTCGAAAATTTACTAAGAGAACTATATGTAAATACGTGGGGCAGTTAATTACACTATTTTAGGAGAAAATTCGAACGGAAAAGGCTGATTTTCAGCCGAGTTATAGGTGAATTGATGTTTTTATTAATGAAATTTCGTAAATAAAGGACTGAAAATATGAAAATTTATATATGTAACGTTCAGAATTTGCCAAGAAAACTATATAAAAATACGGGGGGCAGTTAGTTATACTATCTATATAGAAAATTTAATCGGAAAAGGGCAATTTTCAGTCGAATTATAGATGAATTTATGTTTTTATTTGTGAATTTATTTAAAAAATGGATGGAAAATGTGAAAATTAATTATATTGCGGTGAAAATTTATTATGAAAACTATAGGGGAATACGAGGAGTAATTAGTTCTATTATTTAGAGAAGATTTGAGCGAAAAAGACCTATTTTTAGCAAAGTTATAAGCAAAGATGTAGTTGATTTTATATAAATGTATTGGTTGACCACTATACCTCGGTTTAGGTAAATAGTGATTTTTTCCAATTCTGTGTGTTTTATTTATAAAATTTGAGTGCGGATGGCTATATCTACACGGGACGGACCTAACAGAAGCAAAATGAGCGAAAGAAACAAAGATTTGAAAATTTTTAAATTTTTATGAAAATAGAACTATTAGAAAACGAATTATGCGAAAATCAATAATTTATCGTCGAAAATTTACTAAGAGAACTATATGTAAATACGTGGGGCAGTTAATTACACTATTTTAGGAGAAAATTCGAACGGAAAAGGCTGATTTTCAGCCGAGTTATAGGTGAATTGATGTTTTTATTAATGAAATTTCGTAAATAAAGGACTGAAAATATGAAAATTTATATATGTAACGTTCAGAATTTGCCAAGAAAACTATATAAAAATACGGGGGGCAGTTAGTTATACTATCTATATAGAAAATTTAATCGGAAAAGGGCAATTTTCAGTCGAATTATAGATGAATTTATGTTTTTATTTGTGAATTTATTTAAAAAATGGATGGAAAATGTGAAAATTAATTATATTGCGGTGAAAATTTATTATGAAAACTATAGGGGAATACGAGGAGTAATTAGTTCTATTATTTAGAGAAGATTTGAGCGAAAAAGACCTATTTTTAGCAAAGTTATAAGCAAAGATGTAGTTGATTTTATATAAATGTATTGGTTGACCACTATACCTCGGTTTAGGTAAATAGTGATTTTTTCCAATTCTGTGTGTTTTATTTATAAAATTTGAGTGCGGATGGCTATATCTACACGGGACGGACCTAACAGAAGCAAAATGAGCGAAAGAAACAAAGATTTGAAAATTTTTAAATTTTTATGAAAATAGAACTATTAGAAAACGAATTATGCGAAAATCAATAATTTATCGTCGAAAATTTACTAAGAGAACTATATGTAAATACGTGGGGCAGTTAATTACACTATTTTAGGAGAAAATTCGAACGGAAAAGGCTGATTTTCAGCCGAGTTATAGGTGAATTGATGTTTTTATTAATGAAATTTCGTAAATAAAGGACTGAAAATATGAAAATTTATATATGTAACGTTCAGAATTTGCCAAGAAAACTATATAAAAATACGGGGGGCAGTTAGTTATACTATCTATATAGAAAATTTAATCGGAAAAGGGCAATTTTCAGTCGAATTATAGATGAATTTATGTTTTTATTTGTGAATTTATTTAAAAAATGGATGGAAAATGTGAAAATTAATTATATTGCGGTGAAAATTTATTATGAAAACTATAGGGGAATACGAGGAGTAATTAGTTCTATTATTTAGAGAAGATTTGAGCGAAAAAGACCTATTTTTAGCAAAGTTATAAGCAAAGATGTAGTTGATTTTATATAAATGTATTGGTTGACCACTATACCTCGGTTTAGGTAAATAGTGATTTTTTCCAATTCTGTGTGTTTTATTTATAAAATTTGAGTGCGGATGGCTATATCTACACGGGACGGACCTAACAGAAGCAAAATGAGCGAAAGAAACAAAGATTTGAAAATTTTTAAATTTTTATGAAAATAGAACTATTAGAAAACGAATTATGCGAAAATCAATAATTTATCGTCGAAAATTTACTAAGAGAACTATATGTAAATACGTGGGGCAGTTAATTACACTATTTTAGGAGAAAATTCGAACGGAAAAGGCTGATTTTCAGCCGAGTTATAGGTGAATTGATGTTTTTATTAATGAAATTTCGTAAATAAAGGACTGAAAATATGAAAATTTATATATGTAACGTTCAGAATTTGCCAAGAAAACTATATAAAAATACGGGGGGCAGTTAGTTATACTATCTATATAGAAAATTTAATCGGAAAAGGGCAATTTTCAGTCGAATTATAGATGAATTTATGTTTTTATTTGTGAATTTATTTAAAAAATGGATGGAAAATGTGAAAATTAATTATATTGCGGTGAAAATTTATTATGAAAACTATAGGGGAATACGAGGAGTAATTAGTTCTATTATTTAGAGAAGATTTGAGCGAAAAAGACCTATTTTTAGCAAAGTTATAAGCAAAGATGTAGTTGATTTTATATAAATGTATTGGTTGACCACTATACCTCGGTTTAGGTAAATAGTGATTTTTTCCAATTCTGTGTGTTTTATTTATAAAATTTGAGTGCGGATGGCTATATCTACACGGGACGGACCTAACAGAAGCAAAATGAGCGAAAGAAACAAAGATTTGAAAATTTTTAAATTTTTATGAAAATAGAACTATTAGAAAACGAATTATGCGAAAATCAATAATTTATCGTCGAAAATTTACTAAGAGAACTATATGTAAATACGTGGGGCAGTTAATTACACTATTTTAGGAGAAAATTCGAACGGAAAAGGCTGATTTTCAGCCGAGTTATAGGTGAATTGATGTTTTTATTAATGAAATTTCGTAAATAAAGGACTGAAAATATGAAAATTTATATATGTAACGTTCAGAATTTGCCAAGAAAACTATATAAAAATACGGGGGGCAGTTAGTTATACTATCTATATAGAAAATTTAATCGGAAAAGGGCAATTTTCAGTCGAATTATAGATGAATTTATGTTTTTATTTGTGAATTTATTTAAAAAATGGATGGAAAATGTGAAAATTAATTATATTGCGGTGAAAATTTATTATGAAAACTATAGGGGAATACGAGGAGTAATTAGTTCTATTATTTAGAGAAGATTTGAACGAAAAAGACCTATTTTTAGCAAAGTTATAAGCAAAGATGTAGTTGATTTTATATAAATGTATTGGTTGACCACTATACCTCGGTTTAGGTAAATAGTGATTTTTTCCAATTCTGTGTGTTTTATTTATAAAATTTGAGTGCGGATGGCTATATCTACACGGGACGGACCTAACAGAAGCAAAATGAGCGAAAGAAACAAAGATTTGAAAATTTTTAAATTTTTATGAAAATAGAACTATTAGAAAACGAATTATGCGAAAATCAATAATTTATCGTCGAAAATTTACTAAGAGAACTATATGTAAATACGTGGGGCAGTTAATTACACTATTTTAGGAGAAAATTCGAACGGAAAAGGCTGATTTTCAGCCGAGTTATAGGTGAATTGATGTTTTTATTAATGAAATTTCGTAAATAAAGGACTGAAAATATGAAAATTTATATATGTAACGTTCAGAATTTGCCAAGAAAACTATATAAAAATACGGGGGGCAGTTAGTTATACTATCTATATAGAAAATTTAATCGGAAAAGGGCAATTTTCAGTCGAATTATAGATGAATTTATGTTTTTATTTGTGAATTTATTTAAAAAATGGATGGAAAATGTGAAAATTAATTATATTGCGGTGAAAATTTATTATGAAAACTATAGGGGAATACGAGGAGTAATTAGTTCTATTATTTAGAGAAGATTTGAACGAAAAAGACCTATTTTTAGCAAAGTTATAAGCAAAGATGTAGTTGATTTTATATAAATGTATTGGTTGACCACTATACCTCGGTTTAGGTAAATAGTGATTTTTTCCAATTCTGTGTGTTTTATTTATAAAATTTGAGTGCGGATGGCTATATCTACACGGGACGGACCTAACAGAAGCAAAATGAGCGAAAGAAACAAAGATTTGAAAATTTTTAAATTTTTATGAAAATAGAACTATTAGAAAACGAATTATGCGAAAATCAATAATTTATCGTCGAAAATTTACTAAGAGAACTATATGTAAATACGTGGGGCAGTTAATTACACTATTTTAGGAGAAAATTCGAACGGAAAAGGCTGATTTTCAGCCGAGTTATAGGTGAATTGATGTTTTTATTAATGAAATTTCGTAAATAAAGGACTGAAAATATGAAAATTTATATATGTAACGTTCAGAATTTGCCAAGAAAACTATATAAAAATACGGGGGGCAGTTAGTTATACTATCTATATAGAAAATTTAATCGGAAAAGGGCAATTTTCAGTCGAATTATAGATGAATTTATGTTTTTATTTGTGAATTTATTTAAAAAATGGATGGAAAATGTGAAAATTAATTATATTGCGGTGAAAATTTATTATGAAAACTATAGGGGAATACGAGGAGTAATTAGTTCTATTATTTAGAGAAGATTTGAACGAAAAAGACCTATTTTTAGCAAAGTTATAAGCAAAGATGTAGTTGATTTTATATAAATGTATTGGTTGACCACTATACCTCGGTTTAGGTAAATAGTGATTTTTTCCAATTCTGTGTGTTTTATTTATAAAATTTGAGTGCGGATGGCTATATCTACACGGGACGGACCTAACAGAAGCAAAATGAGCGAAAGAAACAAAGATTTGAAAATTTTTAAATTTTTATGAAAATAGAACTATTAGAAAACGAATTATGCGAAAATCAATAATTTATCGTCGAAAATTTACTAAGAGAACTATATGTAAATACGTGGGGCAGTTAATTACACTATTTTAGGAGAAAATTCGAACGGAAAAGGCTGATTTTCAGCCGAGTTATAGGTGAATTGATGTTTTTATTAATGAAATTTCGTAAATAAAGGACTGAAAATATGAAAATTTATATATGTAACGTTCAGAATTTGCCAAGAAAACTATATAAAAATACGGGGGGCAGTTAGTTATACTATCTATATAGAAAATTTAATCGGAAAAGGGCAATTTTCAGTCGAATTATAGATGAATTTATGTTTTTATTTGTGAATTTATTTAAAAAATGGATGGAAAATGTGAAAATTAATTATATTGCGGTGAAAATTTATTATGAAAACTATAGGGGAATACGAGGAGTAATTAGTTCTATTATTTAGAGAAGATTTGAACGAAAAAGACCTATTTTTAGCAAAGTTATAAGCAAAGATGTAGTTGATTTTATATAAATGTATTGGTTGACCACTATACCTCGGTTTAGGTAAATAGTGATTTTTTCCAATTCTGTGTGTTTTATTTATAAAATTTGAGTGCGGATGGCTATATCTACACGGGACGGACCTAACAGAAGCAAAATGAGCGAAAGAAACAAAGATTTGAAAATTTTTAAATTTTTATGAAAATAGAACTATTAGAAAACGAATTATGCGAAAATCAATAATTTATCGTCGAAAATTTACTAAGAGAACTATATGTAAATACGTGGGGCAGTTAATTACACTATTTTAGGAGAAAATTCGAACGGAAAAGGCTGATTTTCAGCCGAGTTATAGGTGAATTGATGTTTTTATTAATGAAATTTCGTAAATAAAGGACTGAAAATATGAAAATTTATATATGTAACGTTCAGAATTTGCCAAGAAAACTATATAAAAATACGGGGGGCAGTTAGTTATACTATCTATATAGAAAATTTAATCGGAAAAGGGCAATTTTCAGTCGAATTATAGATGAATTTATGTTTTTATTTGTGAATTTATTTAAAAAATGGATGGAAAATGTGAAAATTAATTATATTGCGGTGAAAATTTATTATGAAAACTATAGGGGAATACGAGGAGTAATTAGTTCTATTATTTAGAGAAGATTTGAACGAAAAAGACCTATTTTTAGCAAAGTTATAAGCAAAGATGTAGTTGATTTTATATAAATGTATTGGTTGACCACTATACCTCGGTTTAGGTAAATAGTGATTTTTTCCAATTCTGTGTGTTTTATTTATAAAATTTGAGTGCGGATGGCTATATCTACACGGGACGGACCTAACAGAAGCAAAATGAGCGAAAGAAACAAAGATTTGAAAATTTTTAAATTTTTATGAAAATAGAACTATTAGAAAACGAATTATGCGAAAATCAATAATTTATCGTCGAAAATTTACTAAGAGAACTATATGTAAATACGTGGGGCAGTTAATTACACTATTTTAGGAGAAAATTCGAACGGAAAAGGCTGATTTTCAGCCGAGTTATAGGTGAATTGATGTTTTTATTAATGAAATTTCGTAAATAAAGGACTGAAAATATGAAAATTTATATATGTAACGTTCAGAATTTGCCAAGAAAACTATATAAAAATACGGGGGGCAGTTAGTTATACTATCTATATAGAAAATTTAATCGGAAAAGGGCAATTTTCAGTCGAATTATAGATGAATTTATGTTTTTATTTGTGAATTTATTTAAAAAATGGATGGAAAATGTGAAAATTAATTATATTGCGGTGAAAATTTATTATGAAAACTATAGGGGAATACGAGGAGTAATTAGTTCTATTATTTAGAGAAGATTTGAGCGAAAAAGACCTATTTTTAGCAAAGTTATAAGCAAAGATGTAGTTGATTTTATATAAATGTATTGGTTGACCACTATACCTCGGTTTAGGTAAATAGTGATTTTTTCCAATTCTGTGTGTTTTATTTATAAAATTTGAGTGCGGATGGCTATATCTACACGGGACGGACCTAACAGAAGCAAAATGAGCGAAAGAAACAAAGATTTGAAAATTTTTAAATTTTTATGAAAATAGAACTATTAGAAAACGAATTATGCGAAAATCAATAATTTATCGTCGAAAATTTACTAAGAGAACTATATGTAAATACGTGGGGCAGTTAATTACACTATTTTAGGAGAAAATTCGAACGGAAAAGGCTGATTTTCAGCCGAGTTATAGGTGAATTGATGTTTTTATTAATGAAATTTCGTAAATAAAGGACTGAAAATATGAAAATTTATATATGTAACGTTCAGAATTTGCCAAGAAAACTATATAAAAATACGGGGGGCAGTTAGTTATACTATCTATATAGAAAATTTAATCGGAAAAGGGCAATTTTCAGTCGAATTATAGATGAATTTATGTTTTTATTTGTGAATTTATTTAAAAAATGGATGGAAAATGTGAAAATTAATTATATTGCGGTGAAAATTTATTATGAAAACTATAGGGGAATACGAGGAGTAATTAGTTCTATTATTTAGAGAAGATTTGAACGAAAAAGACCTATTTTTAGCAAAGTTATAAGCAAAGATGTAGTTGATTTTATATAAATGTATTGGTTGACCACTATACCTCGGTTTAGGTAAATAGTGATTTTTTCCAATTCTGTGTGTTTTATTTATAAAATTTGAGTGCGGATGGCTATATCTACACGGGACGGACCTAACAGAAGCAAAATGAGCGAAAGAAACAAAGATTTGAAAATTTTTAAATTTTTATGAAAATAGAACTATTAGAAAACGAATTATGCGAAAATCAATAATTTATCGTCGAAAATTTACTAAGAGAACTATATGTAAATACGTGGGGCAGTTAATTACACTATTTTAGGAGAAAATTCGAACGGAAAGGCTGATTTTCAGCCGAGTTATAGGTGAATTGATGTTTTTATTAATGAAATTTCGTAAATAAAGGACTGAAAATATGAAAATTTATATATGTAACGTTCAGAATTTGCCAAGAAAACTATATAAAAATACGGGGGGCAGTTAGTTATACTATCTATATAGAAAATTTAATCGGAAAAGGGCAATTTTCAGTCGAATTATAGATGAATTTATGTTTTTATTTGTGAATTTATTTAAAAAATGGATGGAAAATGTGAAAATTAATTATATTGCGGTGAAAATTTATTATGAAAACTATAGGGGAATACGAGGAGTAATTAGTTCTATTATTTAGAGAAGATTTGAACGAAAAAGACCTATTTTTAGCAAAGTTATAAGCAAAGATGTAGTTGATTTTATATAAATGTATTGGTTGACCACTATACCTCGGTTTAGGTAAATAGTGATTTTTTCCAATTCTGTGTGTTTTATTTATAAAATTTGAGTGCGGATGGCTATATCTACACGGGACGGACCTAACAGAAGCAAAATGAGCGAAAGAAACAAAGATTTGAAAATTTTTAAATTTTTATGAAAATAGAACTATTAGAAAACGAATTATGCGAAAATCAATAATTTATCGTCGAAAATTTACTAAGAGAACTATATGTAAATACGTGGGGCAGTTAATTACACTATTTTAGGAGAAAATTCGAACGGAAAAGGCTGATTTTCAGCCGAGTTATAGGTGAATTGATGTTTTTATTAATGAAATTTCGTAAATAAAGGACTGAAAATATGAAAATTTATATATGTAACGTTCAGAATTTGCCAAGAAAACTATATAAAAATACGGGGGGCAGTTAGTTATACTATCTATATAGAAAATTTAATCGGAAAAGGGCAATTTTCAGTCGAATTATAGATGAATTTATGTTTTTATTTGTGAATTTATTTAAAAAATGGATGGAAAATGTGAAAATTAATTATATTGCGGTGAAAATTTATTATGAAAACTATAGGGGAATACGAGGAGTAATTAGTTCTATTATTTAGAGAAGATTTGAACGAAAAAGACCTATTTTTAGCAAAGTTATAAGCAAAGATGTAGTTGATTTTATATAAATGTATTGGTTGACCACTATACCTCGGTTTAGGTAAATAGTGATTTTTTCCAATTCTGTGTGTTTTATTTATAAAATTTGAGTGCGGATGGCTATATCTACACGGGACGGACCTAACAGAAGCAAAATGAGCGAAAGAAACAAAGATTTGAAAATTTTTAAATTTTTATGAAAATAGAACTATTAGAAAACGAATTATGCGAAAATCAATAATTTATCGTCGAAAATTTACTAAGAGAACTATATGTAAATACGTGGGGCAGTTAATTACACTATTTTAGGAGAAAATTCGAACGGAAAAGGCTGATTTTCAGCCGAGTTATAGGTGAATTGATGTTTTTATTAATGAAATTTCGTAAATAAAGGACTGAAAATATGAAAATTTATATATGTAACGTTCAGAATTTGCCAAGAAAACTATATAAAAATACGGGGGGCAGTTAGTTATACTATCTATATAGAAAATTTAATCGGAAAAGGGCAATTTTCAGTCGAATTATAGATGAATTTATGTTTTTATTTGTGAATTTATTTAAAAAATGGATGGAAAATGTGAAAATTAATTATATTGCGGTGAAAATTTATTATGAAAACTATAGGGGAATACGAGGAGTAATTAGTTCTATTATTTAGAGAAGATTTGAGCGAAAAAGACCTATTTTTAGCAAAGTTATAAGCAAAGATGTAGTTGATTTTATATAAATGTATTGGTTGACCACTATACCTCGGTTTAGGTAAATAGTGATTTTTTCCAATTCTGTGTGTTTTATTTATAAAATTTGAGTGCGGATGGCTATATCTACACGGGACGGACCTAACAGAAGCAAAATGAGCGAAAGAAACAAAGATTTGAAAATTTTTAAATTTTTATGAAAATAGAACTATTAGAAAACGAATTATGCGAAAATCAATAATTTATCGTCGAAAATTTACTAAGAGAACTATATGTAAATACGTGGGGCAGTTAATTACACTATTTTAGGAGAAAATTCGAACGGAAAAGGCTGATTTTCAGCCGAGTTATAGGTGAATTGATGTTTTTATTAATGAAATTTCGTAAATAAAGGACTGAAAATATGAAAATTTATATATGTAACGTTCAGAATTTGCCAAGAAAACTATATAAAAATACGGGGGGCAGTTAGTTATACTATCTATATAGAAAATTTAATCGGAAAAGGGCAATTTTCAGTCGAATTATAGATGAATTTATGTTTTTATTTGTGAATTTATTTAAAAAATGGATGGAAAATGTGAAAATTAATTATATTGCGGTGAAAATTTATTATGAAAACTATAGGGGAATACGAGGAGTAATTAGTTCTATTATTTAGAGAAGATTTGAGCGAAAAAGACCTATTTTTAGCAAAGTTATAAGCAAAGATGTAGTTGATTTTATATAAATGTATTGGTTGACCACTATACCTCGGTTTAGGTAAATAGTGATTTTTTCCAATTCTGTGTGTTTTATTTATAAAATTTGAGTGCGGATGGCTATATCTACACGGGACGGACCTAACAGAAGCAAAATGAGCGAAAGAAACAAAGATTTGAAAATTTTTAAATTTTTATGAAAATAGAACTATTAGAAAACGAATTATGCGAAAATCAATAATTTATCGTCGAAAATTTACTAAGAGAACTATATGTAAATACGTGGGGCAGTTAATTACACTATTTTAGGAGAAAATTCGAACGGAAAAGGCTGATTTTCAGCCGAGTTATAGGTGAATTGATGTTTTTATTAATGAAATTTCGTAAATAAAGGACTGAAAATATGAAAATTTATATATGTAACGTTCAGAATTTGCCAAGAAAACTATATAAAAATACGGGGGGCAGTTAGTTATACTATCTATATAGAAAATTTAATCGGAAAAGGGCAATTTTCAGTCGAATTATAGATGAATTTATGTTTTTATTTGTGAATTTATTTAAAAAATGGATGGAAAATGTGAAAATTAATTATATTGCGGTGAAAATTTATTATGAAAACTATAGGGGAATACGAGGAGTAATTAGTTCTATTATTTAGAGAAGATTTGAGCGAAAAAGACCTATTTTTAGCAAAGTTATAAGCAAAGATGTAGTTGATTTTATATAAATGTATTGGTTGACCACTATACCTCGGTTTAGGTAAATAGTGATTTTTTCCAATTCTGTGTGTTTTATTTATAAAATTTGAGTGCGGATGGCTATATCTACACGGGACGGACCTAACAGAAGCAAAATGAGCGAAAGAAACAAAGATTTGAAAATTTTTAAATTTTTATGAAAATAGAACTATTAGAAAACGAATTATGCGAAAATCAATAATTTATCGTCGAAAATTTACTAAGAGAACTATATGTAAATACGTGGGGCAGTTAATTACACTATTTTAGGAGAAAATTCGAACGGAAAAGGCTGATTTTCAGCCGAGTTATAGGTGAATTGATGTTTTTATTAATGAAATTTCGTAAATAAAGGACTGAAAATATGAAAATTTATATATGTAACGTTCAGAATTTGCCAAGAAAACTATATAAAAATACGGGGGGCAGTTAGTTATACTATCTATATAGAAAATTTAATCGGAAAAGGGCAATTTTCAGTCGAATTATAGATGAATTTATGTTTTTATTTGTGAATTTATTTAAAAAATGGATGGAAAATGTGAAAATTAATTATATTGCGGTGAAAATTTATTATGAAAACTATAGGGGAATACGAGGAGTAATTAGTTCTATTATTTAGAGAAGATTTGAGCGAAAAAGACCTATTTTTAGCAAAGTTATAAGCAAAGATGTAGTTGATTTTATATAAATGTATTGGTTGACCACTATACCTCGGTTTAGGTAAATAGTGATTTTTTCCAATTCTGTGTGTTTTATTTATAAAATTTGAGTGCGGATGGCTATATCTACACGGGACGGACCTAACAGAAGCAAAATGAGCGAAAGAAACAAAGATTTGAAAATTTTTAAATTTTTATGAAAATAGAACTATTAGAAAACGAATTATGCGAAAATCAATAATTTATCGTCGAAAATTTACTAAGAGAACTATATGTAAATACGTGGGGCAGTTAATTACACTATTTTAGGAGAAAATTCGAACGGAAAAGGCTGATTTTCAGCCGAGTTATAGGTGAATTGATGTTTTTATTAATGAAATTTCGTAAATAAAGGACTGAAAATATGAAAATTTATATATGTAACGTTCAGAATTTGCCAAGAAAACTATATAAAAATACGGGGGGCAGTTAGTTATACTATCTATATAGAAAATTTAATCGGAAAAGGGCAATTTTCAGTCGAATTATAGATGAATTTATGTTTTTATTTGTGAATTTATTTAAAAAATGGATGGAAAATGTGAAAATTAATTATATTGCGGTGAAAATTTATTATGAAAACTATAGGGGAATACGAGGAGTAATTAGTTCTATTATTTAGAGAAGATTTGAACGAAAAAGACCTATTTTTAGCAAAGTTATAAGCAAAGATGTAGTTGATTTTATATAAATGTATTGGTTGACCACTATACCTCGGTTTAGGTAAATAGTGATTTTTTCCAATTCTGTGTGTTTTATTTATAAAATTTGAGTGCGGATGGCTATATCTACACGGGACGGACCTAACAGAAGCAAAATGAGCGAAAGAAACAAAGATTTGAAAATTTTTAAATTTTTATGAAAATAGAACTATTAGAAAACGAATTATGCGAAAATCAATAATTTATCGTCGAAAATTTACTAAGAGAACTATATGTAAATACGTGGGGCAGTTAATTACACTATTTTAGGAGAAAATTCGAACGGAAAAGGCTGATTTTCAGCCGAGTTATAGGTGAATTGATGTTTTTATTAATGAAATTTCGTAAATAAAGGACTGAAAATATGAAAATTTATATATGTAACGTTCAGAATTTGCCAAGAAAACTATATAAAAATACGGGGGGCAGTTAGTTATACTATCTATATAGAAAATTTAATCGGAAAAGGGCAATTTTCAGTCGAATTATAGATGAATTTATGTTTTTATTTGTGAATTTATTTAAAAAATGGATGGAAAATGTGAAAATTAATTATATTGCGGTGAAAATTTATTATGAAAACTATAGGGGAATACGAGGAGTAATTAGTTCTATTATTTAGAGAAGATTTGAACGAAAAAGACCTATTTTTAGCAAAGTTATAAGCAAAGATGTAGTTGATTTTATATAAATGTATTGGTTGACCACTATACCTCGGTTTAGGTAAATAGTGATTTTTTCCAATTCTGTGTGTTTTATTTATAAAATTTGAGTGCGGATGGCTATATCTACACGGGACGGACCTAACAGAAGCAAAATGAGCGAAAGAAACAAAGATTTGAAAATTTTTAAATTTTTATGAAAATAGAACTATTAGAAAACGAATTATGCGAAAATCAATAATTTATCGTCGAAAATTTACTAAGAGAACTATATGTAAATACGTGGGGCAGTTAATTACACTATTTTAGGAGAAAATTCGAACGGAAAAGGCTGATTTTCAGCCGAGTTATAGGTGAATTGATGTTTTTATTAATGAAATTTCGTAAATAAAGGACTGAAAATATGAAAATTTATATATGTAACGTTCAGAATTTGCCAAGAAAACTATATAAAAATACGGGGGGCAGTTAGTTATACTATCTATATAGAAAATTTAATCGGAAAAGGGCAATTTTCAGTCGAATTATAGATGAATTTATGTTTTTATTTGTGAATTTATTTAAAAAATGGATGGAAAATGTGAAAATTAATTATATTGCGGTGAAAATTTATTATGAAAACTATAGGGGAATACGAGGAGTAATTAGTTCTATTATTTAGAGAAGATTTGAACGAAAAAGACCTATTTTTAGCAAAGTTATAAGCAAAGATGTAGTTGATTTTATATAAATGTATTGGTTGACCACTATACCTCGGTTTAGGTAAATAGTGATTTTTTCCAATTCTGTGTGTTTTATTTATAAAATTTGAGTGCGGATGGCTATATCTACACGGGACGGACCTAACAGAAGCAAAATGAGCGAAAGAAACAAAGATTTGAAAATTTTTAAATTTTTATGAAAATAGAACTATTAGAAAACGAATTATGCGAAAATCAATAATTTATCGTCGAAAATTTACTAAGAGAACTATATGTAAATACGTGGGGCAGTTAATTACACTATTTTAGGAGAAAATTCGAACGGAAAAGGCTGATTTTCAGCCGAGTTATAGGTGAATTGATGTTTTTATTAATGAAATTTCGTAAATAAAGGACTGAAAATATGAAAATTTATATATGTAACGTTCAGAATTTGCCAAGAAAACTATATAAAAATACGGGGGGCAGTTAGTTATACTATCTATATAGAAAATTTAATCGGAAAAGGGCAATTTTCAGTCGAATTATAGATGAATTTATGTTTTTATTTGTGAATTTATTTAAAAAATGGATGGAAAATGTGAAAATTAATTATATTGCGGTGAAAATTTATTATGAAAACTATAGGGGAATACGAGGAGTAATTAGTTCTATTATTTAGAGAAGATTTGAACGAAAAAGACCTATTTTTAGCAAAGTTATAAGCAAAGATGTAGTTGATTTTATATAAATGTATTGGTTGACCACTATACCTCGGTTTAGGTAAATAGTGATTTTTTCCAATTCTGTGTGTTTTATTTATAAAATTTGAGTGCGGATGGCTATATCTACACGGGACGGACCTAACAGAAGCAAAATGAGCGAAAGAAACAAAGATTTGAAAATTTTTAAATTTTTATGAAAATAGAACTATTAGAAAACGAATTATGCGAAAATCAATAATTTATCGTCGAAAATTTACTAAGAGAACTATATGTAAATACGTGGGGCAGTTAATTACACTATTTTAGGAGAAAATTCGAACGGAAAAGGCTGATTTTCAGCCGAGTTATAGGTGAATTGATGTTTTTATTAATGAAATTTCGTAAATAAAGGACTGAAAATATGAAAATTTATATATGTAACGTTCAGAATTTGCCAAGAAAACTATATAAAAATACGGGGGGCAGTTAGTTATACTATCTATATAGAAAATTTAATCGGAAAAGGGCAATTTTCAGTCGAATTATAGATGAATTTATGTTTTTATTTGTGAATTTATTTAAAAAATGGATGGAAAATGTGAAAATTAATTATATTGCGGTGAAAATTTATTATGAAAACTATAGGGGAATACGAGGAGTAATTAGTTCTATTATTTAGAGAAGATTTGAACGAAAAAGACCTATTTTTAGCAAAGTTATAAGCAAAGATGTAGTTGATTTTATATAAATGTATTGGTTGACCACTATACCTCGGTTTAGGTAAATAGTGATTTTTTCCAATTCTGTGTGTTTTATTTATAAAATTTGAGTGCGGATGGCTATATCTACACGGGACGGACCTAACAGAAGCAAAATGAGCGAAAGAAACAAAGATTTGAAAATTTTTAAATTTTTATGAAAATAGAACTATTAGAAAACGAATTATGCGAAAATCAATAATTTATCGTCGAAAATTTACTAAGAGAACTATATGTAAATACGTGGGGCAGTTAATTACACTATTTTAGGAGAAAATTCGAACGGAAAAGGCTGATTTTCAGCCGAGTTATAGGTGAATTGATGTTTTTATTAATGAAATTTCGTAAATAAAGGACTGAAAATATGAAAATTTATATATGTAACGTTCAGAATTTGCCAAGAAAACTATATAAAAATACGGGGGGCAGTTAGTTATACTATCTATATAGAAAATTTAATCGGAAAAGGGCAATTTTCAGTCGAATTATAGATGAATTTATGTTTTTATTTGTGAATTTATTTAAAAAATGGATGGAAAATGTGAAAATTAATTATATTGCGGTGAAAATTTATTATGAAAACTATAGGGGAATACGAGGAGTAATTAGTTCTATTATTTAGAGAAGATTTGAGCGAAAAAGACCTATTTTTAGCAAAGTTATAAGCAAAGATGTAGTTGATTTTATATAAATGTATTGGTTGACCACTATACCTCGGTTTAGGTAAATAGTGATTTTTTCCAATTCTGTGTGTTTTATTTATAAAATTTGAGTGCGGATGGCTATATCTACACGGGACGGACCTAACAGAAGCAAAATGAGCGAAAGAAACAAAGATTTGAAAATTTTTAAATTTTTATGAAAATAGAACTATTAGAAAACGAATTATGCGAAAATCAATAATTTATCGTCGAAAATTTACTAAGAGAACTATATGTAAATACGTGGGGCAGTTAATTACACTATTTTAGGAGAAAATTCGAACGGAAAAGGCTGATTTTCAGCCGAGTTATAGGTGAATTGATGTTTTTATTAATGAAATTTCGTAAATAAAGGACTGAAAATATGAAAATTTATATATGTAACGTTCAGAATTTGCCAAGAAAACTATATAAAAATACGGGGGGCAGTTAGTTATACTATCTATATAGAAAATTTAATCGGAAAAGGGCAATTTTCAGTCGAATTATAGATGAATTTATGTTTTTATTTGTGAATTTATTTAAAAAATGGATGGAAAATGTGAAAATTAATTATATTGCGGTGAAAATTTATTATGAAAACTATAGGGGAATACGAGGAGTAATTAGTTCTATTATTTAGAGAAGATTTGAGCGAAAAAGACCTATTTTTAGCAAAGTTATAAGCAAAGATGTAGTTGATTTTATATAAATGTATTGGTTGACCACTATACCTCGGTTTAGGTAAATAGTGATTTTTTCCAATTCTGTGTGTTTTATTTATAAAATTTGAGTGCGGATGGCTATATCTACACGGGACGGACCTAACAGAAGCAAAATGAGCGAAAGAAACAAAGATTTGAAAATTTTTAAATTTTTATGAAAATAGAACTATTAGAAAACGAATTATGCGAAAATCAATAATTTATCGTCGAAAATTTACTAAGAGAACTATATGTAAATACGTGGGGCAGTTAATTACACTATTTTAGGAGAAAATTCGAACGGAAAAGGCTGATTTTCAGCCGAGTTATAGGTGAATTGATGTTTTTATTAATGAAATTTCGTAAATAAAGGACTGAAAATATGAAAATTTATATATGTAACGTTCAGAATTTGCCAAGAAAACTATATAAAAATACGGGGGGCAGTTAGTTATACTATCTATATAGAAAATTTAATCGGAAAAGGGCAATTTTCAGTCGAATTATAGATGAATTTATGTTTTTATTTGTGAATTTATTTAAAAAATGGATGGAAAATGTGAAAATTAATTATATTGCGGTGAAAATTTATTATGAAAACTATAGGGGAATACGAGGAGTAATTAGTTCTATTATTTAGAGAAGATTTGAACGAAAAAGACCTATTTTTAGCAAAGTTATAAGCAAAGATGTAGTTGATTTTATATAAATGTATTGGTTGACCACTATACCTCGGTTTAGGTAAATAGTGATTTTTTCCAATTCTGTGTGTTTTATTTATAAAATTTGAGTGCGGATGGCTATATCTACACGGGACGGACCTAACAGAAGCAAAATGAGCGAAAGAAACAAAGATTTGAAAATTTTTAAATTTTTATGAAAATAGAACTATTAGAAAACGAATTATGCGAAAATCAATAATTTATCGTCGAAAATTTACTAAGAGAACTATATGTAAATACGTGGGGCAGTTAATTACACTATTTTAGGAGAAAATTCGAACGGAAAAGGCTGATTTTCAGCCGAGTTATAGGTGAATTGATGTTTTTATTAATGAAATTTCGTAAATAAAGGACTGAAAATATGAAAATTTATATATGTAACGTTCAGAATTTGCCAAGAAAACTATATAAAAATACGGGGGGCAGTTAGTTATACTATCTATATAGAAAATTTAATCGGAAAAGGGCAATTTTCAGTCGAATTATAGATGAATTTATGTTTTTATTTGTGAATTTATTTAAAAAATGGATGGAAAATGTGAAAATTAATTATATTGCGGTGAAAATTTATTATGAAAACTATAGGGGAATACGAGGAGTAATTAGTTCTATTATTTAGAGAAGATTTGAACGAAAAAGACCTATTTTTAGCAAAGTTATAAGCAAAGATGTAGTTGATTTTATATAAATGTATTGGTTGACCACTATACCTCGGTTTAGGTAAATAGTGATTTTTTCCAATTCTGTGTGTTTTATTTATAAAATTTGAGTGCGGATGGCTATATCTACACGGGACGGACCTAACAGAAGCAAAATGAGCGAAAGAAACAAAGATTTGAAAATTTTTAAATTTTTATGAAAATAGAACTATTAGAAAACGAATTATGCGAAAATCAATAATTTATCGTCGAAAATTTACTAAGAGAACTATATGTAAATACGTGGGGCAGTTAATTACACTATTTTAGGAGAAAATTCGAACGGAAAAGGCTGATTTTCAGCCGAGTTATAGGTGAATTGATGTTTTTATTAATGAAATTTCGTAAATAAAGGACTGAAAATATGAAAATTTATATATGTAACGTTCAGAATTTGCCAAGAAAACTATATAAAAATACGGGGGGCAGTTAGTTATACTATCTATATAGAAAATTTAATCGGAAAAGGGCAATTTTCAGTCGAATTATAGATGAATTTATGTTTTTATTTGTGAATTTATTTAAAAAATGGATGGAAAATGTGAAAATTAATTATATTGCGGTGAAAATTTATTATGAAAACTATAGGGGAATACGAGGAGTAATTAGTTCTATTATTTAGAGAAGATTTGAACGAAAAAGACCTATTTTTAGCAAAGTTATAAGCAAAGATGTAGTTGATTTTATATAAATGTATTGGTTGACCACTATACCTCGGTTTAGGTAAATAGTGATTTTTTCCAATTCTGTGTGTTTTATTTATAAAATTTGAGTGCGGATGGCTATATCTACACGGGACGGACCTAACAGAAGCAAAATGAGCGAAAGAAACAAAGATTTGAAAATTTTTAAATTTTTATGAAAATAGAACTATTAGAAAACGAATTATGCGAAAATCAATAATTTATCGTCGAAAATTTACTAAGAGAACTATATGTAAATACGTGGGGCAGTTAATTACACTATTTTAGGAGAAAATTCGAACGGAAAAGGCTGATTTTCAGCCGAGTTATAGGTGAATTGATGTTTTTATTAATGAAATTTCGTAAATAAAGGACTGAAAATATGAAAATTTATATATGTAACGTTCAGAATTTGCCAAGAAAACTATATAAAAATACGGGGGGCAGTTAGTTATACTATCTATATAGAAAATTTAATCGGAAAAGGGCAATTTTCAGTCGAATTATAGATGAATTTATGTTTTTATTTGTGAATTTATTTAAAAAATGGATGGAAAATGTGAAAATTAATTATATTGCGGTGAAAATTTATTATGAAAACTATAGGGGAATACGAGGAGTAATTAGTTCTATTATTTAGAGAAGATTTGAACGAAAAAGACCTATTTTTAGCAAAGTTATAAGCAAAGATGTAGTTGATTTTATATAAATGTATTGGTTGACCACTATACCTCGGTTTAGGTAAATAGTGATTTTTTCCAATTCTGTGTGTTTTATTTATAAAATTTGAGTGCGGATGGCTATATCTACACGGGACGGACCTAACAGAAGCAAAATGAGCGAAAGAAACAAAGATTTGAAAATTTTTAAATTTTTATGAAAATAGAACTATTAGAAAACGAATTATGCGAAAATCAATAATTTATCGTCGAAAATTTACTAAGAGAACTATATGTAAATACGTGGGGCAGTTAATTACACTATTTTAGGAGAAAATTCGAACGGAAAAGGCTGATTTTCAGCCGAGTTATAGGTGAATTGATGTTTTTATTAATGAAATTTCGTAAATAAAGGACTGAAAATATGAAAATTTATATATGTAACGTTCAGAATTTGCCAAGAAAACTATATAAAAATACGGGGGGCAGTTAGTTATACTATCTATATAGAAAATTTAATCGGAAAAGGGCAATTTTCAGTCGAATTATAGATGAATTTATGTTTTTATTTGTGAATTTATTTAAAAAATGGATGGAAAATGTGAAAATTAATTATATTGCGGTGAAAATTTATTATGAAAACTATAGGGGAATACGAGGAGTAATTAGTTCTATTATTTAGAGAAGATTTGAACGAAAAAGACCTATTTTTAGCAAAGTTATAAGCAAAGATGTAGTTGATTTTATATAAATGTATTGGTTGACCACTATACCTCGGTTTAGGTAAATAGTGATTTTTTCCAATTCTGTGTGTTTTATTTATAAAATTTGAGTGCGGATGGCTATATCTACACGGGACGGACCTAACAGAAGCAAAATGAGCGAAAGAAACAAAGATTTGAAAATTTTTAAATTTTTATGAAAATAGAACTATTAGAAAACGAATTATGCGAAAATCAATAATTTATCGTCGAAAATTTACTAAGAGAACTATATGTAAATACGTGGGGCAGTTAATTACACTATTTTAGGAGAAAATTCGAACGGAAAAGGCTGATTTTCAGCCGAGTTATAGGTGAATTGATGTTTTTATTAATGAAATTTCGTAAATAAAGGACTGAAAATATGAAAATTTATATATGTAACGTTCAGAATTTGCCAAGAAAACTATATAAAAATACGGGGGGCAGTTAGTTATACTATCTATATAGAAAATTTAATCGGAAAAGGGCAATTTTCAGTCGAATTATAGATGAATTTATGTTTTTATTTGTGAATTTATTTAAAAAATGGATGGAAAATGTGAAAATTAATTATATTGCGGTGAAAATTTATTATGAAAACTATAGGGGAATACGAGGAGTAATTAGTTCTATTATTTAGAGAAGATTTGAGCGAAAAAGACCTATTTTTAGCAAAGTTATAAGCAAAGATGTAGTTGATTTTATATAAATGTATTGGTTGACCACTATACCTCGGTTTAGGTAAATAGTGATTTTTTCCAATTCTGTGTGTTTTATTTATAAAATTTGAGTGCGGATGGCTATATCTACACGGGACGGACCTAACAGAAGCAAAATGAGCGAAAGAAACAAAGATTTGAAAATTTTTAAATTTTTATGAAAATAGAACTATTAGAAAACGAATTATGCGAAAATCAATAATTTATCGTCGAAAATTTACTAAGAGAACTATATGTAAATACGTGGGGCAGTTAATTACACTATTTTAGGAGAAAATTCGAACGGAAAAGGCTGATTTTCAGCCGAGTTATAGGTGAATTGATGTTTTTATTAATGAAATTTCGTAAATAAAGGACTGAAAATATGAAAATTTATATATGTAACGTTCAGAATTTGCCAAGAAAACTATATAAAAATACGGGGGGCAGTTAGTTATACTATCTATATAGAAAATTTAATCGGAAAAGGGCAATTTTCAGTCGAATTATAGATGAATTTATGTTTTTATTTGTGAATTTATTTAAAAAATGGATGGAAAATGTGAAAATTAATTATATTGCGGTGAAAATTTATTATGAAAACTATAGGGGAATACGAGGAGTAATTAGTTCTATTATTTAGAGAAGATTTGAACGAAAAAGACCTATTTTTAGCAAAGTTATAAGCAAAGATGTAGTTGATTTTATATAAATGTATTGGTTGACCACTATACCTCGGTTTAGGTAAATAGTGATTTTTTCCAATTCTGTGTGTTTTATTTATAAAATTTGAGTGCGGATGGCTATATCTACACGGGACGGACCTAACAGAAGCAAAATGAGCGAAAGAAACAAAGATTTGAAAATTTTTAAATTTTTATGAAAATAGAACTATTAGAAAACGAATTATGCGAAAATCAATAATTTATCGTCGAAAATTTACTAAGAGAACTATATGTAAATACGTGGGGCAGTTAATTACACTATTTTAGGAGAAAATTCGAACGGAAAAGGCTGATTTTCAGCCGAGTTATAGGTGAATTGATGTTTTTATTAATGAAATTTCGTAAATAAAGGACTGAAAATATGAAAATTTATATATGTAACGTTCAGAATTTGCCAAGAAAACTATATAAAAATACGGGGGGCAGTTAGTTATACTATCTATATAGAAAATTTAATCGGAAAAGGGCAATTTTCAGTCGAATTATAGATGAATTTATGTTTTTATTTGTGAATTTATTTAAAAAATGGATGGAAAATGTGAAAATTAATTATATTGCGGTGAAAATTTATTATGAAAACTATAGGGGAATACGAGGAGTAATTAGTTCTATTATTTAGAGAAGATTTGAACGAAAAAGACCTATTTTTAGCAAAGTTATAAGCAAAGATGTAGTTGATTTTATATAAATGTATTGGTTGACCACTATACCTCGGTTTAGGTAAATAGTGATTTTTTCCAATTCTGTGTGTTTTATTTATAAAATTTGAGTGCGGATGGCTATATCTACACGGGACGGACCTAACAGAAGCAAAATGAGCGAAAGAAACAAAGATTTGAAAATTTTTAAATTTTTATGAAAATAGAACTATTAGAAAACGAATTATGCGAAAATCAATAATTTATCGTCGAAAATTTACTAAGAGAACTATATGTAAATACGTGGGGCAGTTAATTACACTATTTTAGGAGAAAATTCGAACGGAAAAGGCTGATTTTCAGCCGAGTTATAGGTGAATTGATGTTTTTATTAATGAAATTTCGTAAATAAAGGACTGAAAATATGAAAATTTATATATGTAACGTTCAGAATTTGCCAAGAAAACTATATAAAAATACGGGGGGCAGTTAGTTATACTATCTATATAGAAAATTTAATCGGAAAAGGGCAATTTTCAGTCGAATTATAGATGAATTTATGTTTTTATTTGTGAATTTATTTAAAAAATGGATGGAAAATGTGAAAATTAATTATATTGCGGTGAAAATTTATTATGAAAACTATAGGGGAATACGAGGAGTAATTAGTTCTATTATTTAGAGAAGATTTGAACGAAAAAGACCTATTTTTAGCAAAGTTATAAGCAAAGATGTAGTTGATTTTATATAAATGTATTGGTTGACCACTATACCTCGGTTTAGGTAAATAGTGATTTTTTCCAATTCTGTGTGTTTTATTTATAAAATTTGAGTGCGGATGGCTATATCTACACGGGACGGACCTAACAGAAGCAAAATGAGCGAAAGAAACAAAGATTTGAAAATTTTTAAATTTTTATGAAAATAGAACTATTAGAAAACGAATTATGCGAAAATCAATAATTTATCGTCGAAAATTTACTAAGAGAACTATATGTAAATACGTGGGGCAGTTAATTACACTATTTTAGGAGAAAATTCGAACGGAAAAGGCTGATTTTCAGCCGAGTTATAGGTGAATTGATGTTTTTATTAATGAAATTTCGTAAATAAAGGACTGAAAATATGAAAATTTATATATGTAACGTTCAGAATTTGCCAAGAAAACTATATAAAAATACGGGGGGCAGTTAGTTATACTATCTATATAGAAAATTTAATCGGAAAAGGGCAATTTTCAGTCGAATTATAGATGAATTTATGTTTTTATTTGTGAATTTATTTAAAAAATGGATGGAAAATGTGAAAATTAATTATATTGCGGTGAAAATTTATTATGAAAACTATAGGGGAATACGAGGAGTAATTAGTTCTATTATTTAGAGAAGATTTGAACGAAAAAGACCTATTTTTAGCAAAGTTATAAGCAAAGATGTAGTTGATTTTATATAAATGTATTGGTTGACCACTATACCTCGGTTTAGGTAAATAGTGATTTTTTCCAATTCTGTGTGTTTTATTTATAAAATTTGAGTGCGGATGGCTATATCTACACGGGACGGACCTAACAGAAGCAAAATGAGCGAAAGAAACAAAGATTTGAAAATTTTTAAATTTTTATGAAAATAGAACTATTAGAAAACGAATTATGCGAAAATCAATAATTTATCGTCGAAAATTTACTAAGAGAACTATATGTAAATACGTGGGGCAGTTAATTACACTATTTTAGGAGAAAATTCGAACGGAAAAGGCTGATTTTCAGCCGAGTTATAGGTGAATTGATGTTTTTATTAATGAAATTTCGTAAATAAAGGACTGAAAATATGAAAATTTATATATGTAACGTTCAGAATTTGCCAAGAAAACTATATAAAAATACGGGGGGCAGTTAGTTATACTATCTATATAGAAAATTTAATCGGAAAAGGGCAATTTTCAGTCGAATTATAGATGAATTTATGTTTTTATTTGTGAATTTATTTAAAAAATGGATGGAAAATGTGAAAATTAATTATATTGCGGTGAAAATTTATTATGAAAACTATAGGGGAATACGAGGAGTAATTAGTTCTATTATTTAGAGAAGATTTGAACGAAAAAGACCTATTTTTAGCAAAGTTATAAGCAAAGATGTAGTTGATTTTATATAAATGTATTGGTTGACCACTATACCTCGGTTTAGGTAAATAGTGATTTTTTCCAATTCTGTGTGTTTTATTTATAAAATTTGAGTGCGGATGGCTATATCTACACGGGACGGACCTAACAGAAGCAAAATGAGCGAAAGAAACAAAGATTTGAAAATTTTTAAATTTTTATGAAAATAGAACTATTAGAAAACGAATTATGCGAAAATCAATAATTTATCGTCGAAAATTTACTAAGAGAACTATATGTAAATACGTGGGGCAGTTAATTACACTATTTTAGGAGAAAATTCGAACGGAAAAGGCTGATTTTCAGCCGAGTTATAGGTGAATTGATGTTTTTATTAATGAAATTTCGTAAATAAAGGACTGAAAATATGAAAATTTATATATGTAACGTTCAGAATTTGCCAAGAAAACTATATAAAAATACGGGGGGCAGTTAGTTATACTATCTATATAGAAAATTTAATCGGAAAAGGGCAATTTTCAGTCGAATTATAGATGAATTTATGTTTTTATTTGTGAATTTATTTAAAAAATGGATGGAAAATGTGAAAATTAATTATATTGCGGTGAAAATTTATTATGAAAACTATAGGGGAATACGAGGAGTAATTAGTTCTATTATTTAGAGAAGATTTGAACGAAAAAGACCTATTTTTAGCAAAGTTATAAGCAAAGATGTAGTTGATTTTATATAAATGTATTGGTTGACCACTATACCTCGGTTTAGGTAAATAGTGATTTTTTCCAATTCTGTGTGTTTTATTTATAAAATTTGAGTGCGGATGGCTATATCTACACGGGACGGACCTAACAGAAGCAAAATGAGCGAAAGAAACAAAGATTTGAAAATTTTTAAATTTTTATGAAAATAGAACTATTAGAAAACGAATTATGCGAAAATCAATAATTTATCGTCGAAAATTTACTAAGAGAACTATATGTAAATACGTGGGGCAGTTAATTACACTATTTTAGGAGAAAATTCGAACGGAAAGGCTGATTTTCAGCCGAGTTATAGGTGAATTGATGTTTTTATTAATGAAATTTCGTAAATAAAGGACTGAAAATATGAAAATTTATATATGTAACGTTCAGAATTTGCCAAGAAAACTATATAAAAATACGGGGGGCAGTTAGTTATACTATCTATATAGAAAATTTAATCGGAAAAGGGCAATTTTCAGTCGAATTATAGATGAATTTATGTTTTTATTTGTGAATTTATTTAAAAAATGGATGGAAAATGTGAAAATTAATTATATTGCGGTGAAAATTTATTATGAAAACTATAGGGGAATACGAGGAGTAATTAGTTCTATTATTTAGAGAAGATTTGAACGAAAAAGACCTATTTTTAGCAAAGTTATAAGCAAAGATGTAGTTGATTTTATATAAATGTATTGGTTGACCACTATACCTCGGTTTAGGTAAATAGTGATTTTTTCCAATTCTGTGTGTTTTATTTATAAAATTTGAGTGCGGATGGCTATATCTACACGGGACGGACCTAACAGAAGCAAAATGAGCGAAAGAAACAAAGATTTGAAAATTTTTAAATTTTTATGAAAATAGAACTATTAGAAAACGAATTATGCGAAAATCAATAATTTATCGTCGAAAATTTACTAAGAGAACTATATGTAAATACGTGGGGCAGTTAATTACACTATTTTAGGAGAAAATTCGAACGGAAAAGGCTGATTTTCAGCCGAGTTATAGGTGAATTGATGTTTTTATTAATGAAATTTCGTAAATAAAGGACTGAAAATATGAAAATTTATATATGTAACGTTCAGAATTTGCCAAGAAAACTATATAAAAATACGGGGGGCAGTTAGTTATACTATCTATATAGAAAATTTAATCGGAAAAGGGCAATTTTCAGTCGAATTATAGATGAATTTATGTTTTTATTTGTGAATTTATTTAAAAAATGGATGGAAAATGTGAAAATTAATTATATTGCGGTGAAAATTTATTATGAAAACTATAGGGGAATACGAGGAGTAATTAGTTCTATTATTTAGAGAAGATTTGAACGAAAAAGACCTATTTTTAGCAAAGTTATAAGCAAAGATGTAGTTGATTTTATATAAATGTATTGGTTGACCACTATACCTCGGTTTAGGTAAATAGTGATTTTTTCCAATTCTGTGTGTTTTATTTATAAAATTTGAGTGCGGATGGCTATATCTACACGGGACGGACCTAACAGAAGCAAAATGAGCGAAAGAAACAAAGATTTGAAAATTTTTAAATTTTTATGAAAATAGAACTATTAGAAAACGAATTATGCGAAAATCAATAATTTATCGTCGAAAATTTACTAAGAGAACTATATGTAAATACGTGGGGCAGTTAATTACACTATTTTAGGAGAAAATTCGAACGGAAAAGGCTGATTTTCAGCCGAGTTATAGGTGAATTGATGTTTTTATTAATGAAATTTCGTAAATAAAGGACTGAAAATATGAAAATTTATATATGTAACGTTCAGAATTTGCCAAGAAAACTATATAAAAATACGGGGGGCAGTTAGTTATACTATCTATATAGAAAATTTAATCGGAAAAGGGCAATTTTCAGTCGAATTATAGATGAATTTATGTTTTTATTTGTGAATTTATTTAAAAAATGGATGGAAAATGTGAAAATTAATTATATTGCGGTGAAAATTTATTATGAAAACTATAGGGGAATACGAGGAGTAATTAGTTCTATTATTTAGAGAAGATTTGAACGAAAAAGACCTATTTTTAGCAAAGTTATAAGCAAAGATGTAGTTGATTTTATATAAATGTATTGGTTGACCACTATACCTCGGTTTAGGTAAATAGTGATTTTTTCCAATTCTGTGTGTTTTATTTATAAAATTTGAGTGCGGATGGCTATATCTACACGGGACGGACCTAACAGAAGCAAAATGAGCGAAAGAAACAAAGATTTGAAAATTTTTAAATTTTTATGAAAATAGAACTATTAGAAAACGAATTATGCGAAAATCAATAATTTATCGTCGAAAATTTACTAAGAGAACTATATGTAAATACGTGGGGCAGTTAATTACACTATTTTAGGAGAAAATTCGAACGGAAAAGGCTGATTTTCAGCCGAGTTATAGGTGAATTGATGTTTTTATTAATGAAATTTCGTAAATAAAGGACTGAAAATATGAAAATTTATATATGTAACGTTCAGAATTTGCCAAGAAAACTATATAAAAATACGGGGGGCAGTTAGTTATACTATCTATATAGAAAATTTAATCGGAAAAGGGCAATTTTCAGTCGAATTATAGATGAATTTATGTTTTTATTTGTGAATTTATTTAAAAAATGGATGGAAAATGTGAAAATTAATTATATTGCGGTGAAAATTTATTATGAAAACTATAGGGGAATACGAGGAGTAATTAGTTCTATTATTTAGAGAAGATTTGAACGAAAAAGACCTATTTTTAGCAAAGTTATAAGCAAAGATGTAGTTGATTTTATATAAATGTATTGGTTGACCACTATACCTCGGTTTAGGTAAATAGTGATTTTTTCCAATTCTGTGTGTTTTATTTATAAAATTTGAGTGCGGATGGCTATATCTACACGGGACGGACCTAACAGAAGCAAAATGAGCGAAAGAAACAAAGATTTGAAAATTTTTAAATTTTTATGAAAATAGAACTATTAGAAAACGAATTATGCGAAAATCAATAATTTATCGTCGAAAATTTACTAAGAGAACTATATGTAAATACGTGGGGCAGTTAATTACACTATTTTAGGAGAAAATTCGAACGGAAAAGGCTGATTTTCAGCCGAGTTATAGGTGAATTGATGTTTTTATTAATGAAATTTCGTAAATAAAGGACTGAAAATATGAAAATTTATATATGTAACGTTCAGAATTTGCCAAGAAAACTATATAAAAATACGGGGGGCAGTTAGTTATACTATCTATATAGAAAATTTAATCGGAAAAGGGCAATTTTCAGTCGAATTATAGATGAATTTATGTTTTTATTTGTGAATTTATTTAAAAAATGGATGGAAAATGTGAAAATTAATTATATTGCGGTGAAAATTTATTATGAAAACTATAGGGGAATACGAGGAGTAATTAGTTCTATTATTTAGAGAAGATTTGAACGAAAAAGACCTATTTTTAGCAAAGTTATAAGCAAAGATGTAGTTGATTTTATATAAATGTATTGGTTGACCACTATACCTCGGTTTAGGTAAATAGTGATTTTTTCCAATTCTGTGTGTTTTATTTATAAAATTTGAGTGCGGATGGCTATATCTACACGGGACGGACCTAACAGAAGCAAAATGAGCGAAAGAAACAAAGATTTGAAAATTTTTAAATTTTTATGAAAATAGAACTATTAGAAAACGAATTATGCGAAAATCAATAATTTATCGTCGAAAATTTACTAAGAGAACTATATGTAAATACGTGGGGCAGTTAATTACACTATTTTAGGAGAAAATTCGAACGGAAAAGGCTGATTTTCAGCCGAGTTATAGGTGAATTGATGTTTTTATTAATGAAATTTCGTAAATAAAGGACTGAAAATATGAAAATTTATATATGTAACGTTCAGAATTTGCCAAGAAAACTATATAAAAATACGGGGGGCAGTTAGTTATACTATCTATATAGAAAATTTAATCGGAAAAGGGCAATTTTCAGTCGAATTATAGATGAATTTATGTTTTTATTTGTGAATTTATTTAAAAAATGGATGGAAAATGTGAAAATTAATTATATTGCGGTGAAAATTTATTATGAAAACTATAGGGGAATACGAGGAGTAATTAGTTCTATTATTTAGAGAAGATTTGAACGAAAAAGACCTATTTTTAGCAAAGTTATAAGCAAAGATGTAGTTGATTTTATATAAATGTATTGGTTGACCACTATACCTCGGTTTAGGTAAATAGTGATTTTTTCCAATTCTGTGTGTTTTATTTATAAAATTTGAGTGCGGATGGCTATATCTACACGGGACGGACCTAACAGAAGCAAAATGAGCGAAAGAAACAAAGATTTGAAAATTTTTAAATTTTTATGAAAATAGAACTATTAGAAAACGAATTATGCGAAAATCAATAATTTATCGTCGAAAATTTACTAAGAGAACTATATGTAAATACGTGGGGCAGTTAATTACACTATTTTAGGAGAAAATTCGAACGGAAAGGCTGATTTTCAGCCGAGTTATAGGTGAATTGATGTTTTTATTAATGAAATTTCGTAAATAAAGGACTGAAAATATGAAAATTTATATATGTAACGTTCAGAATTTGCCAAGAAAACTATATAAAAATACGGGGGGCAGTTAGTTATACTATCTATATAGAAAATTTAATCGGAAAAGGGCAATTTTCAGTCGAATTATAGATGAATTTATGTTTTTATTTGTGAATTTATTTAAAAAATGGATGGAAAATGTGAAAATTAATTATATTGCGGTGAAAATTTATTATGAAAACTATAGGGGAATACGAGGAGTAATTAGTTCTATTATTTAGAGAAGATTTGAACGAAAAAGACCTATTTTTAGCAAAGTTATAAGCAAAGATGTAGTTGATTTTATATAAATGTATTGGTTGACCACTATACCTCGGTTTAGGTAAATAGTGATTTTTTCCAATTCTGTGTGTTTTATTTATAAAATTTGAGTGCGGATGGCTATATCTACACGGGACGGACCTAACAGAAGCAAAATGAGCGAAAGAAACAAAGATTTGAAAATTTTTAAATTTTTATGAAAATAGAACTATTAGAAAACGAATTATGCGAAAATCAATAATTTATCGTCGAAAATTTACTAAGAGAACTATATGTAAATACGTGGGGCAGTTAATTACACTATTTTAGGAGAAAATTCGAACGGAAAAGGCTGATTTTCAGCCGAGTTATAGGTGAATTGATGTTTTTATTAATGAAATTTCGTAAATAAAGGACTGAAAATATGAAAATTTATATATGTAACGTTCAGAATTTGCCAAGAAAACTATATAAAAATACGGGGGGCAGTTAGTTATACTATCTATATAGAAAATTTAATCGGAAAAGGGCAATTTTCAGTCGAATTATAGATGAATTTATGTTTTTATTTGTGAATTTATTTAAAAAATGGATGGAAAATGTGAAAATTAATTATATTGCGGTGAAAATTTATTATGAAAACTATAGGGGAATACGAGGAGTAATTAGTTCTATTATTTAGAGAAGATTTGAACGAAAAAGACCTATTTTTAGCAAAGTTATAAGCAAAGATGTAGTTGATTTTATATAAATGTATTGGTTGACCACTATACCTCGGTTTAGGTAAATAGTGATTTTTTCCAATTCTGTGTGTTTTATTTATAAAATTTGAGTGCGGATGGCTATATCTACACGGGACGGACCTAACAGAAGCAAAATGAGCGAAAGAAACAAAGATTTGAAAATTTTTAAATTTTTATGAAAATAGAACTATTAGAAAACGAATTATGCGAAAATCAATAATTTATCGTCGAAAATTTACTAAGAGAACTATATGTAAATACGTGGGGCAGTTAATTACACTATTTTAGGAGAAAATTCGAACGGAAAGGCTGATTTTCAGCCGAGTTATAGGTGAATTGATGTTTTTATTAATGAAATTTCGTAAATAAAGGACTGAAAATATGAAAATTTATATATGTAACGTTCAGAATTTGCCAAGAAAACTATATAAAAATACGGGGGGCAGTTAGTTATACTATCTATATAGAAAATTTAATCGGAAAAGGGCAATTTTCAGTCGAATTATAGATGAATTTATGTTTTTATTTGTGAATTTATTTAAAAAATGGATGGAAAATGTGAAAATTAATTATATTGCGGTGAAAATTTATTATGAAAACTATAGGGGAATACGAGGAGTAATTAGTTCTATTATTTAGAGAAGATTTGAACGAAAAAGACCTATTTTTAGCAAAGTTATAAGCAAAGATGTAGTTGATTTTATATAAATGTATTGGTTGACCACTATACCTCGGTTTAGGTAAATAGTGATTTTTTCCAATTCTGTGTGTTTTATTTATAAAATTTGAGTGCGGATGGCTATATCTACACGGGACGGACCTAACAGAAGCAAAATGAGCGAAAGAAACAAAGATTTGAAAATTTTTAAATTTTTATGAAAATAGAACTATTAGAAAACGAATTATGCGAAAATCAATAATTTATCGTCGAAAATTTACTAAGAGAACTATATGTAAATACGTGGGGCAGTTAATTACACTATTTTAGGAGAAAATTCGAACGGAAAAGGCTGATTTTCAGCCGAGTTATAGGTGAATTGATGTTTTTATTAATGAAATTTCGTAAATAAAGGACTGAAAATATGAAAATTTATATATGTAACGTTCAGAATTTGCCAAGAAAACTATATAAAAATACGGGAGGCAGTTAGTTATACTATCTATATAGAAAATTTAATCGGAAAAGGGCAATTTTCAGTCGAATTATAGATGAATTTATGTTTTTATTTGTGAATTTATTTAAAAAATGGATGGAAAATGTGAAAATTAATTATATTGCGGTGAAAATTTATTATGAAAACTATAGGGGAATACGAGGAGTAATTAGTTCTATTATTTAGAGAAGATTTGAACGAAAAAGACCTATTTTTAGCAAAGTTATAAGCAAAGATGTAGTTGATTTTATATAAATGTATTGGTTGACCACTATACCTCGGTTTAGGTAAATAGTGATTTTTTCCAATTCTGTGTGTTTTATTTATAAAATTTGAGTGCGGATGGCTATATCTACACGGGACGGACCTAACAGAAGCAAAATGAGCGAAAGAAACAAAGATTTGAAAATTTTTAAATTTTTATGAAAATAGAACTATTAGAAAACGAATTATGCGAAAATCAATAATTTATCGTCGAAAATTTACTAAGAGAACTATATGTAAATACGTGGGGCAGTTAATTACACTATTTTAGGAGAAAATTCGAACGGAAAGGCTGATTTTCAGCCGAGTTATAGGTGAATTGATGTTTTTATTAATGAAATTTCGTAAATAAAGGACTGAAAATATGAAAATTTATATATGTAACGTTCAGAATTTGCCAAGAAAACTATATAAAAATACGGGGGGCAGTTAGTTATACTATCTATATAGAAAATTTAATCGGAAAAGGGCAATTTTCAGTCGAATTATAGATGAATTTATGTTCTTATTTGTGAATTTATTTAAAAAATGGATGGAAAATGTGAAAATTAATTATATTGCGGTGAAAATTTATTATGAAAACTATAGGGGAATACGAGGAGTAATTAGTTCTATTATTTAGAGAAGATTTGAACGAAAAAGACCTATTTTTAGCAAAGTTATAAGCAAAGATGTAGTTCAGGTTAGGTTAGGTTAGGTTAGGTTAGGTTAGGTTAGGTTAGGTTAGGTTAGGTTAGGTTAGGTTAGGTTAGGTTAGGTTAGGTTAGGTTAGGTTAGGTTAGGTTAGGTTAGGTTAGGTTAGGTTAGGTTAGGTTAGGTTTTTTTTTTTTTTTTTTTTTTTTTTTTTTTTTTTTTTTTTTTATCGCTTTTCCCCGATCATGGGATCATCGGGTCCTTGTTAGTCTAATTTCTCATACATTCCAGTTCTCGCATTTATTCACACTTTCAGGCCGCATACTTATTCTTTCTTTTATCCATCCACGCTCATTCTTTGCCGGGTGGGACTCCCGCTATTCTATGCCTAATTATTTATTTTTCTTTGGGAAAATAAAATTTCGTACATATTTTTATTTCTGTTTTGTCTTCGATAGTATTTACATTTTCTATATACTATCAATCACTACACTACATGCTACATGCTTATTTTTATTTAACTTATAAACTTACTTGCTTACATATTTATAGACTTACACTATTATACTTATACTTATTTCTTAATTTCTACAATTTCTGTTTCTTAATTCTATTTTAACATGTATAAGTCTAACATCTATATATACCTAATATTTTCTATCATCTTATTTCTACCATTTTCATTCTTATATTTATTATCTGTATAATAGTAAAAACTTATATCTATTTATTTTAAACATTTTTAAATTAGCAATTTGAAGGTCTTAATATTTATGCACATATGTCTGTCATGTGTCTACTTTTATACATCCTTCTATCTGTTTGTCACGCTTTCCTAGGCAATATAGTATATATACAAATTTTATATATATATATATTGTCCTCTTCTTTTACTAGTTTTTATTTCATTCTATTCTTTTGTGTTGTGTTAGTGTTGTGATTCATGTAAGTGTTACTGTGCTGATATAATCGTGTATATCCAATATACATTCTGTATATCAGTTTGTGTTCGTTGTCTTGTTTTTCCTGTTTGTGTGTGTCGTGTCTGTGTTTCTGTGTGCTTTGTGGCTGTCTGTTCGTGTAGTGTTTTTTGTCATAAACTGTTCAAGCATAGGCCGTATTTGCACGGGCCAGGAAGTCCCATTTTCTTCGCACCGGACATTCAGTACTAAATGCATTATGGTCGGTCCTCCGCAACCCAGAGTGTGAGCGGTTGCAGCACTGTGGTTCACTACCTGCGATAAAATCTGCGCATTTTTCGCGCAGATGCGGTCCTCCACAGTGACTACATCTGTCCACACTCTCGGTGCAAAATTTCCGACCATGTCCGTATCCAAGGCATTTCGTGCATTGGATGAGCGGCGATTGGTCCTCGACTCTGACCCTTTGTAGGTCTAGATAGAGGGCTCCAGCCTCCGTCATCCTCTGCCAAACATTAGGCTTTACTTGTAAAATGACGTGAACGGTTTTCGGGTTCCTTGTCCTCTTTTTAAATTTTATTGTCATTTCTAAGTCTTCTTCCGTTAGGCCAATGAAAACGTCTTTGTTCTGGGCGTGTAGCGCCTTAATTATATCTTCTTCTTCATTGTCCAAATAAACATCTTTTAATATAACTAAAGGGTCCTTATTTTTTATTGGCGCTACTTTTAGTCCCTCGCCGCGACTTTCTATTATCTTTTGGACTTTCGTCCTCTCCTCTTCGGTGTCGCACCCCAGTATGATTTTTTGGTTCCTGGCTTTGCGAACCTTGTTGATTTTAAGGCCAGTACCTCTGGCGTCAACCGCTTTCTTCACCCTGGCGAGCACCTCGTCAGCGGTCTCCAGACCACCTTCGAGGGTGACCGCCATTGAGTGAAGTGCAGGGCGGTGGACCGGTATGGCTGCTGCGACGCTGGCGTACGATTTAGGGACTGGTGCTGCGTTTATTTCGCATACCAGCCCTTTTGTGGCCTCCAGAATTTCCTTTTTGGCAGTGCTGACATCATCGGCAATACCACCGATCAGATCTTTGATCAGGGCGTGCGTTCGACTCTCGACCACTTCGGTCGTTTCGTCTATAGCAGCCCTGGTTTCATCGATCCTATCGGTGATCTTGTCGATCATGTCAGAGCCTCGGTCGTCGTTGTTATTGTGGAGTGCCTCTATGTCTGCCTTCAGACTTCGCTCCATCTCTTTTATACGCTCTGTCAGCGTCGCTTCCACCTCTCCCAGTTTTTCTATGATGGTGTCTTGCCCTTCGGAAGCCAAGGTTTTTGATGGTGATACCATTTTAGGGGCGTCTGCTTCGAGGCATTGAATGCGTCTACTAAGCTCGAAGATAGCTCTTATCCCCTTATCAGACTGCACCTCCAGGAAATGTTTAATATCCCTCCTCATCTGAGGATATTCCTGAACCTTTGAGGGTATATCCTCAAAGGTTTTCATCATCTCCTGGAGGAGCTGATCGCTCGACAATGCAGCGTAATTGTGTTTTTGTTTTTTATATATGTCCATGTTGTCGAGCGATCTTCTCTTGGCTTCCGGCCTTTTAATAAAAGTTCTTGCAGCGTCCTGTACTGCTGCAGTTGTGGTGGCAGGGCTGGGGGTGGTGGGCTTCTTGGCAGCGCCAGAGGTAGTGGGTGTGCGATACATTGTTCTGTGTGGATGTGTATGAGTAGTATATAGTGTAAGTTGTGTAAGGATCGGGGAACGTTGTCCTTATGTAACCCTGTAAAGGGGGGTCGGTGTGATGTTTGTTAGACCCTGTAAAGGGGGGTCTGTGTCAGCTATGAACTAAAAACTAGTCGAAAAATAAAATAAGGTAGTCGAAAAATAAAATAAGGAGTCCAGCTCTACCAGCTCTCCTTATGACTCTATGTAGAGTCTCTTTGTAAGTGGTGTTAGTAGGCAGGTAACAAGAGAGCAATAAAAAAAAAAAAAAAAAAAAAAAAAAAATTTAAACAATACTTGACTCTACCAGTCAAGAGTCCGGCTCTACAAAATTTGGCTCTATCAAGAATCCGGCTCTATTAAGAGTCCGGCTCTATCGAGAGTCCGGCTCTATCAAGAGTTCAGCTCTACAAGAGTCCGGCTCTATCAAGAGTCCGACTCTCTCAAGGGCCCGGCTCCATCAAGAGTCCGGCTCTATCGAGTTTTTACCAGAAGTACACCACCAATTAAAAGTTAAATTCTATAACTTAAATTAAAAAGTTTAAAAACAGAATTATAAACAAAATATAAAAATAAAATATAAAAAACAATATAAAATGTCTCTATGTACAGTCTATATACATACAGATTTGGGCGTCTACAAATTTGGGTATTTATACACAAACCCCCGTTCGACTAGTCCCACCGGTTTTTGTAATATAATTTAGTGTTTGATGTTTTTCATCCCCCAGAGACAGTTTGAGTCCAAGGTCTCCAAGTCCAGAGGTCAACTTAGGGGTAGGGGGTTGAAACTATGTCCAAATGATCCGCTGGGGGCCGAAGACTACCCGTCTACTGGGTAGTGTGCGGGGGGGTTAGGGGGGGGGGGGGCCGAAAAAATTGTCAAAATTGAGCTAGGAGGCTCCGTTTTCCTGTAAACTGAAAACACAGTTATCATGCAGTTTTCAGGATCTCCTAGCTCTTACAAATAAATTCCTATCTCTGAAAGCGCTGCCTCAAAAATTTCGAAAAAAATAGTGCAGATAGCCAGATAAATTTCCTATCAAACACTTAATTTGGAAAAATTTTTTGTTATAAAAAATTTTTAAGTTTTTTAATTTTGAAAATCGATTTACAATTACCAACAACCGCAAAAAGCGTCTAATTCGAAAAATATGAAGAGAAAAATTTTGAAAAAATTTGGGAAGCTAAGATTAGGTATGCCTTATTTTATGGAATTTTTTCAGAATTTTCAGCAGCACTTTCAGGACAACACGTGTTTACACTTAATAATAAAAAAATTTCTTACTTGACTAATTGCACTCCAAAATTTAAGTTTTTGGTGTCCTTTGTTTGCTTCTGAGTTGTTTACACAAATGAGCAAAGAAAACACATAGGTCGTCACTGAAATTTCAGAGAAATTCACTTGTGAAATTTCTGCTGAAAAATTTTTTCTTCACTGTGATATATCTTCTGTGTTGCTTACCCGATTTCGACAATCGACACGTCAAACGTTTTGCCTTGATGTCTTCTTCGATATGCCGATGTCAAAATCAGCCGCACGGCCTCCTATCTAAAAACACGTGGCCACGTGGTTTTAGTTTTTCCCCAATATTTCGGTGCACAAGCGCCGGAAATTTTTTCTGTTTAGCTTAATTTCTTAAGCTTGTCAGGGCGCTTCTTTTGACACTATAAAAACCATAGGTCCTCGATCTTGATCGCGCAGCGTTCCACTATAAATGTTTTAGAGGTTATAAAAACCAGTTTTTCGGTGATAACTTTTTAACTATAAAACTTTTGTCACTTTTTTATTGTATCACTAGCTTCGTCTCGACGAGACGCGTCTAACGATGTATAAATCTTTAAAATTTGAACACTTTGACCCGACACTTTGGATTTTTGAGCGCGGAGCGGTATGAAATTGCTGCGTACGGCACGGCGTTTGGAGTGCAACTGGTTAGGTTAGGTTAGGTTAGGTTAGGTTAGGTTAGGTTAGGTTAGGTTAGGTTAGGTTAGGTTAGGTTAGGTTAGGTTAGGTTAGGTTAGGTTAGGTTAGGTTAGGTTAGGTTAGGTTAGGTTAGGTTAGGTTAGGTTAGGTTAGGTTAGGTTAGGTTAGGTTAGGTTAGGTTAGGTTAGGTTAGGTTAGGTTAGGTTAGGTTAGGTTAGGTTAGGTTAGGTTAGGTTAGGTTAGGTTAGGTTAGGTTAGGTTAGGTTAGGTTAGGTTAGGTTAGGTTAGGTTAGGTTAGGTTAGGTTAGGTTAGGTTAGGTTAGGTTAGGTTAGGTTAGGTTAGGTTAGGTTAGGTTA